>VZTR01010309.1:0-164209 GCA_013400775.1 Chaetops frenatus | reverse complement strand
TTTTCCCTCCTAGCCCATCTCTTCCTCATTTGCTCATCCCTACTAATTCCTGATGGTGGGTCTTTTTCTCCATCTCTGGGATCAGACAGACCTTGATGAGGGGAGCACATTGTCTCAGACTGTGTTTGGCAGCTGTGCAAAGGCTCCTCTCTCACCTTGAATCCTCCTGGCAGCTCAGCAGTAACTCACCCTGAGGCAGCCTGACAAACTTTTCCAGAGACTTTCTGATGCCTCACACTGGTTCCATTCATTAAATCTTTTGTTCAGAAAACTAAATGAAAAGGTGTTCCAGAAAATGGAATGATTTCATGTTCAGCTTCAGCTTCACAACTTTTTATTAAAGACAGGAAAGGTTTTGAGTGGAATATACAGAGACATGCAGTTAAGAATAAGCCAAATCCAAAATCCTGGATCTAAACATCCTTAAGGCTGTGGAAGTTAAAGAGGAAAAGAGCATTCACATTGCCAAACTCTGGGCACCAAACAGGTGCCTCATTCCTCAGAAGAATGGGCATTTCTGCTGTAATTTTCTAAGGAAAAGTGTCCCGTAGAGGATTATTCAGTAGGACTAATTCCAGTGCACCTAAAAGATCCTGTCCTGAAGTGAGTTTAAGCACCCTCTTGGCATGTGAAATAAATTAATTGGGATCTTAACAGAGCTTAGAAACTGGAAACCTTCTATCTCTGCTCCCAGACCTTCTCTGGCTAAAATTATGACACAAGATATTCCACCCTCCTTTAATAAAATCTGTAAATCTGGGATATTTTTAAGTGGCTGCCAAGCCTTCCATGCCATTATTGCTATGAGGACATATCACATCATTAATTCCTNTTACATACATTGTAAGGTCACCTGGCCCCAGCTGTAGCTGTATCCAGGGGATGCAGAAAATGAAAATTGCTGAGTTTTAGACTTGTGTGTCTCAAATACTGAATGTTCTGATCCCAGCCTAAAGTCCTTTAACAATTCCTTTGGAGCACCCAAGTCCTGAGTCAGATGCTCTTGGGACACTCAGTGCTTGGAAGTAGAGGGGTTTGTTTCCATGAAAAAATCTAAAATGTAAGAGAACTGTATTTATGTACATGTACTTATGTACATGTAACTTTTTGTTAAGTAGATCCCAGCATAGCAAACCCTCCCTGAATTCTCTCTGAACACAAAGGTTCTCAGCCCTGAGCCTTGAGAGTGGGACTTAAGCCACCAGGAGCCAGGAGTAATGTCCCTCACTGCTCCAGGAGCTTGGGGGCATCTGGTTCCTGTCAGAAGCCATATATNCATTAAATCTTTTGTTCAGAAAACTAAATGAAAAGGTGTTCCAGAAAATGGAATGATTTCATGTTCAGCTTCAGCTTCACAACTTTTTATTAAAGACAGGAAAGGTTTTGAGTGGAATATACAGAGACATGCAGTTAAGAATAAGCCAAATCCAAAATCCTGGATCTAAACATCCTTAAGGCTGTGGAAGTTAAAGAGGAAAAGAGCATTCACATTGCCAAACTCTGGGCACCAAACAGGTGCCTCATTCCTCAGAAGAATGGGCATTTCTGCTGTAATTTTCTAAGGAAAAGTGTCCCGTAGAGGATTATTCAGTAGGACTAATTCCAGTGCACCTAAAAGATCCTGTCCTGAAGTGAGTTTAAGCACCCTCTTGGCATGTGAAATAAATTAATTGGGATCTTAACAGAGCTTAGAAACTGGAAACCTTCTATCTCTGCTCCCAGACCTTCTCTGGCTAAAATTATGACACAAGATATTCCACCCTCCTTTAATAAAATCTGTAAATCTGGGATATTTTTAAGTGGCTGCCAAGCCTTCCATGCCATTATTGCTATGAGGACATATCACATCATTAATTCCTTTTTCTTTTTTTCATTATTTTTTTTTTTTACATTAGGGGAAACTTTTCTTTGTGAAATCAATAGTGCAGCATTTTCCACTGCTTCTGGAAAAGCCAACTGTGGCCTCTTGTGACTTCTCTGTTGGTGTTCAGCTAAATATATCAGCCCAAAATTTCTTCAGCAGGCTTGAAATCTCCAATGGCTCAAAATACGGGTAACCCAGCAAGTCCTGGATGGAAGAAGTTGATGCTTTGATTTCTTGCAATGTTTGATACTGATTTTAAACACCAGAGGTCAGACACTGCCACTGATCAGCAAAGAAAATGGGAACAACTCTAGCAAATAATAAGAAATGAGCTTTCAAGAAAGGAGCTTTCCTTTCAATGTGGTCATATTTATGGGTTTTCTCTAGCTTTTCCCCCCACCTTTTCTGCAAGCTGACTTCTTTTTGGAGTTCCTCCTGGTAGAAAAATAAGCCAAGCAGAAATGTTCACTTTTTAAAAATTCATTGTGGTTTTGTCCCTTACCTTTCCCACTTTACAGTTTCTAATAATCTGCTCATCCTCTTCACCTGGAGACTTGATTTAATAAACCATTAAAAATTAAAGCAGCCCTTCCAGTTCTTTTCCCTGCTGTGATCAAAATGCAGTTTGAGAAGCTTCTCCATTTTGTAGCAAGAGGGAGCGTGTGTGACCAATTCCCTCTCTGCTCCTGTGCTGCAAATGCAAGATGAGAAAACTAGGGTTGAAACAAGGAATTTGCTGCCTGAACGAGCCCTGAAACATGACACAGCACCTTGGCTGCTGGCAGCAGTGCCCTGACCTTGAGCTGACCATGGGGAAGGCACAGACGCCAGGAAATCTTCCTGCAGCTGGGAATTTGCTCTGGGTGTCTGTCAGAGGTGGCATCTGGGCTCGCTGTGACACAGGAGGATGCACATTTCTCTCTAGTGGTGTGTTTTTTATTTGGAGAAAATGCATTCCTGTGCACAGCAAGCTGCCAGTGTGGCACAGAAGGCTCTGCAGCAGTGCTGTGCTTCCAGCTCTCTGGCATTCAGAGCCAGGGAAAAGCTGCAGCAGGGAGGAAGGGAAAATAGCACCCAATCCCTCTGCCAGTCCCACTCTGCCTGAACCCAGAGAGATTTTCCTCCTCTCCTTTGTCTCTCTGGATACCAGCCTTCCTGGCCATTGGCAGGAGAGGCACAGGCAGCATCTGGCCAGCTGGATTTTCATTCTAAAATGATTAAGTGTAAATCCAGTCAGGTGCACGTTCAGTACTCCTTGGAGCAGAGCTCTGCTTGGGCTTATTCAGCTGATGAGGGTGACTGGGCTTTGTGATGGAAAATTGCCTGTGATGACCCCCTAATGCACTTCTTTTTCTAGTGGTAAAGATCTCCAATTTTATCTTTTTGACTAAGAAGCAAAAGGCACAGAATAATGAATATTCCCCTTGGGAAACTGGCAGGATTTGATAGAAATTATGTGCTTAATATGAGCCCAGCTCAGAGTAAATTCATGTGAATGTGTTTTGGCTGGCATAGATCTACATTGTAGGTGGGATATCTACATGACCAAACGAGCAGCAGTCAGGAGATGATTTTATTTTGATTTTTTCTAAGTGCAACCAGCAATGGAGCAGTCCCATGTCATGTGGAATTAAAACCCTGTTACAAAACAGGGTTCAGATTTCTGATTTATTGGTGATATCACCCTTAAATGCACCACAATCTGTGCATTTGCTTCCCTGCTGCTCAGTACTGTGAAGAAAAATGGTGATAATCTCTCTGCTTATGAAAAGGAGAATGAGAAAGTTCCTGGAGCTCCTCCCCATTATCTGGCACATCTAAATGCTGTTTCCCAGCCCTGTCGTATCAGGATAATTGCCTGCTCTGCTTTAGCATTTCACTTGCACTGTCAGGAATACAAAGTGTTCTCCTCCACATGAAAGCAGGATGCTATTTCCATGTTTTTCAAAGCCTTGCTAGCTGGAGAATGAGGCCATCTTTGATCTTAAATTTGCCACATCTGCTCCCTGGAAGGCTGCAAAGCTGTTTAGCAGCAGTCCTCAGCTTCTCTGTGCTCAGCCCATGATATCCTCGTGATAATCACCAGAATTTTGCCCCTAGTGACCACGGGAAAAAAAGGATCTATGGCATTGTGGACATTCAGTTTGTCTTTCTGGGAGCTGTGGGAATCAGTGTGCTAAATGAAGGTCCATGGAGAATTCATTAAGACAGCTCAGGTCTCGTGATACTGCTGGTTTATAATGACTGAAGCCAATAAGGCTGGGGATGCAATGAGGGAAAACACCTCAAGTTTGCTTGGCAAGACTCAGGATTTTGCTCTCCAGGATAAGGCAGGCACCACATTCCCCAACCACAACTCCCCAGGAACCCCTTTTAGTAAGAAATATTTCAATTAATGCTGAGATAATTCATATCAGGTCCAGGGGATGGGTTGGACCAATGACTTTACCCTCTGGACAGAGGACAGTGGTGGCCTGTAAGACACCACAGGAGATTCTGCAGGATTCCTGCTGAGGAAATGTAAACACTTTCCACACACACAGTGGAATGACCCACAGCTTTCATGTGCACAACCCAGCAGTGCAGCAAAAAGAGGACTAATAAGTGAGTTTTCAGAATAATTTTTGCACCACTGCAAAAACTGCTGCCTGATTCCAACCCAGAGAGGTAGAGGGGTCCTTGGGTTGGAAACTTCATTCTGTCTCTTCCTCTCTTTCTTTCTGGCCCCTCTTTCTGCTGGTCTCACACCAGAGAGCAACACAGCAATGACAAGGAACATTTCCCACATAGGCCCAAGGACTGGAAAATGCCAGATGAATTCTGAGTTAATCCCTCAACAGTCGACAGCCACGACCAATTACCATCAGAACCTGTCCCTATAGATCACACCCTAATTTAACAATAAATTGCATTAACCTCATCCATCTATTTGCAGTAATTTCCAGAAAACATTGCTATCCATAAAGGAATCCTCCTGTGGGTTAGGTAATTACCCTGGAGAGCCAGCTTTCACTCCTCAACAGCAGGAGCAAATAGCATTTCTAATGAGCTGGGTATAAATAACAAGTTGGATGCTGTCAAGCATCAATATTTACTCTGCATTGGATAGAGCTGCTAACTGAATTAGCCCCTTTGCAGTGAGGGGCTGGGTTTGCATGCAATTATCATCATGACGTTCTCACTTGATGCCTAATTAGCTCTCTCAGCACACTATAAATAGAAAATGCACATCCAGAGATGTTGCACTGAGTGGTGCCTGTCACTTTACTCACATATTGCAGGAGCACCTATGCAGATACAAAATTGAGGGTCTCCTCACATTATTTTTTTACACAAAAGCTGAGCAAATTTAGATCCCAGGCTGGCTGAGTTCTCTTTATGGGCAAAGTTCAGTAGCACCATATCATCTGTTTGCATAATTGAGGCAGAAAAAAAATTCAGAATTTATCTCTGAATATCAGCTTGCTGGACAAGGAATTTTGTGTCTGTGCTGAACAAAAACTGTTTTCTGTGAAAGTAAAGAAAGCTGATCAAGCATTGCAATGGTAATTGCACTAGAAATGTTAATATTTTGGTAGTTTTACTTGAAATCAGACAAAAATATCAGATTCCTCATGAAGGAGCAGCTCTGTAGAGAACAGAGTCCGGAACAAGGTTTCATTTTGTCTTTAATAACCTATGTGGCAATTATCAATACAACATATCTATTTTAATAATTCTACATGAATATTGACCACATGCAGTGCTAAAATATCTTTCAAATTATTTATTATTAAATTTTAAAAAATATTTTCAAATATCTTGCCACAAGGTGTGCTTTTCAGGAAATTTTAAACCCATTTATCCTGATGTTAAGTGTAGCCCTTGCTGTTTTGTTTAAGTACAAGCTTGTATGTAATGTGATATTCCAGCATGCAGCAAAAAAATCTAGCAATTTTGCACATTAGTGAAAGAGTGTTTCCAAAGTTGGAGAACATTGCACAGTGTAATGTCTGTTTGAAAAACAACATATGCTTGTGAAATTAAAACCTTTCCCAAAATGCAAGGCTGCAAAGGAACGTGGTAAAGATTACACAGCAAGATTTTAGCATTTCCAAGCTGAAGCTTTTTCCACGTGGTTTTAGACAGGAGGTTGGGGTTTTTAGCTCTTTCTCTGTGATCATTTTGATGGCTTACATAGATAGCTGCTGTAATTAGAGCAGTGGAGATGTGTTCATGCAAGAGAGAGGTCTGAGCTGCTGAGGGCAGGGTGAGGGACAAGGGTTCTGTGTGGGGAGGTGTCTGCTCACAATGGTGGCACTCACTGGCCATGGGTCACACTGCAAACTGCTCATTTACACTCCACTTCATTAAATTCACAGCTCCACTCTGGATGTCCATTAAACTGTCCACATATGTGTTGTTTATGACACTTTGGCAGGGCTTGTGTGTTCAAAGCTGGTAATTTATAATAACGTGTCGTTTGGCAATTTCAGCGACCACGGAAAAGATATTTTCATGTGTGCATTTGAGTTCAAACTGAAAGGGGAAATTTTGGTTGGATGTAGGGAATAATTTTTTTTACTGTGAGGGTGGTGAGGACCTAGGACAGGTTTCTCAGTGGATGACCCATCCTGGAAGTGTCCAAGGCCATGATGGATGGAGCTCTGANGGATGTCCATTAAACTGTCCACATATGTGTTGTTTATGACACTTTGGCAGGGCTTGTGTGTTCAAAGCTGGTAATTTATAATAACGTGTCGTTGGGCAATTTCAGCGACCACGGAAAAGATATTTTCATGTGTGCATTTGAGTTCAAACTGAAAGGGGAAATGTTGGTTGGATGTAGGGAAGAATTTTTTTACTGTGAGGGTGGTGAGGACCTAGGACAGGTTTCTCAGTGGGTGCCCCATCCTGGAAGTGTCCAAGGCCATGATGGATGGAGCTCTGAGCAACCTAGTGGAAGGTGTCCCTGCCCATGCCAGGGGGTTGGAACTGGATGATATTTAAATTGCCTTCCCAGCCAAACCATTCTAGGGTTCATTCTATGGTTCTATGCAGGCTGGAGGGGATACTTCACAAAAGTTTAACCATCATTGGCAAGTTCTGCTTTGGGACCCTCTGAAGAAGTTCCTCTCCCCTCTAAAGGATGGAGCCACTGCCCCTAAACCTTCTCCCTGGCATGGGCAGAGTGAGGGCTTCTCCCTAGCACAGAGTGTCCATCTCAGTCCATGGGGGCACAGCCACCAAAGCAGCACGCTCCCCTTTTCCTCTCAACTCCTCTGTTACACTGGGCTGATTGAATATCTGCCTTGGGCCACTCTCACACACTTGGCTTTTCCAGTTCCAGGTCCTCCCGCTGGAGTTAAAGCAGCTGCTGCCTCGGCCTCCACGGTTTTTGTGTCCTGGCTGCCTCCCCTGAAGCTGAACGGCATCATCCGGAAATACACCGTGTTCTGCTCCCATCCCTACCCCACAGTAAGTGCCACAGCACCCCTGGGTGGGGCTGACACACAGGATTTGCAGATACCTGTCCTAGATCTTCCCTCTGCTGCTTCCTCTCCTGCCCTTTGGTCTGAGCAAAAGCCAAAGGGAGATCCTGGAGCTAAAGAGAGAAGTGAAATTTGAGTTTGGTTTATTCCACCTATCAAAACCCATTGCAGAGCATTGGCTCAAAAATCATTTCAAAATATGCAGTTGAAGTGGAGTCTTTTTCAAGGTTTGGTTAATTTAGAATGTACCAAGTTATGTTTTCCAGGACCAGCTGCACGAGCCCTGTTGCAGCTGGAGGGATGTATTTATTTACCCTGTTTTCATATAAGTTCCTGCCTTCTTGGCTTGAGTATTCAAGTGTGAAGGAACATAATGACTTATAAACAGACATATTTTCTTGTGAATAGGCTTATTTGTGCCTGGAGTATTTGCCCACTCTAGCTTTACATGCTATTACTTGCTGAGAAAGTGACAGGAGGAAATTTGAATTGAGTATCAGGTTATCTTTCTTCCTGTCTGAATCACAAAGATATTCAGCAATCTTTAAACACAAGGGCCAATTGCTCTTTCTAAATACCCTGGCATATTTATTTTCATAAATATTGATTGAAAAGCATACTTATTTATTTTATATCTGGGGTTTAGATTTGGTTTTATCCAAGGTTTGGATTTAGGTTTCAAGCAGGAATTCCCACCAAAGCTAAAAAAACGCAATCGTGATTTAATAGGCAAGGAAAATACTATTCCAGAAATTTCCAAAAGTGCCTCAGGATTGTGGAAATTTCCCTGCCCTCATGGCAGGGGGTTGGAATGAGGTGATCTTTTAGGTCCCTTCCAACCCAAACTATTGTTTGATTCTCTGATTTATGTTTTGGTATTACTGTCTCCTAAATCCATTAACTTCATACTTGTAGCAAACAAAACTATCTTTAGTACACCTTTAAATGTAAACTAGCTGGAGAGTTTCCATCACAGCTCACATATTTCTATGGCACTCAGTGGGTTAAAGAGGTCAGAGTTTAGAGGGCAGCTCTGAGTGGGGACCAGGCACTTCTCTGGGGGCTTGGAGAGAACACCAGATGGTGCTGCTGCCTTCTCCAGCTGCTTTCCATGCACAAAGCTGCAGTGCTTCTTCCTGGGGCTCTGCTAGCTACATTTTTTTCCTGTATTTACATCCCCAAGAAAATAAACATCCTCAGCTAAAAATATTTTTCTCTACCATGTGGGTCTCTCGCATGCAAAACTTCCTATTTTGTGGTTACCTTTTGGAGCACCTTGGAGATGGTCAGTGACAAGAACAGTTGCTTTTTTTAGTTGCTCTTGGCCTGAACAGAATTTTACTGCTGTATTTTTGTTGTCTTCATTATGCAGGGGTATGTATAAACCATCCTGGAACTATACCTTAGCCCCAGGTAGAGGCATTTGGAGGTGTTTGTGCTTTTTATTAATTGCTGATGTGTACATGCATAGTTCTGAAATGTGTCCCTGCCCCTAGGACAGATGACCTTTAATGTCCCTTGCAGCCAAAACTATTCTGTGATTCCATGATCCAGGTGTGTGTGTACATATAAATATATAANATTTTACTGCTGTATTTTTGTTGTCTTCATTATGCAGGGGTATGTATAAACCATCCTGGAACTATACCTTAGCCCCAGGTAGAGGCATTTGGAGGTGTTTGTGCTTTTTATTAATTGCTGATGTGTACATGCATAGTTCTGAAATGTGTCCCTGCCCCTAGGACAGATGACCTTTAATGTCCCTTGCAGCCAAAACTATTCTGTGATTCCATGATCCAGGTGTGTGTGTACATATAAATATATAAATATATATATATATATGTACCCAGATCTATGTTATAAATATGTACAGCCTGTATCTGTGAGTCCCTGTTCCAGTGTTCTGCAGACCAGCAGGAGCTGTGGTTTGCAGAGATCTTCTGTATCAGCCCTGTGTGCTGAGTGAGGCAGGGATCACACTGGGGGCTCCGTTTCCAGAAGCCAAGTTGGACGTTTTTAAATCAGTGCAAGCACTCAGGAAATATTTAATATAGGACACACTCCCTCAGCTTTATTTCTAACAAAAATGCTTTGTTATCTTTTATTCTGGAATGGATTGTGAGCTAAAAAGCTGTTTTATTCCAAGCTGCTTTGCAGTGAAACAAGCCTGCTGCAGAGCTGCTCAAATGCCAACACTGCTGTGCAGATACACTTAATATATCCAGGGAAGTTCTTGTTTGATTCACTGCTGGCAGAGACAAGTAGCTGACAGAGGAAGAGGTCTTAAATTAGGCTGAGGAGGAGAATAAATAAAAGACCTGTGTCTTTATCATCTCTTCTGCCACCATAAGTAGCAAGTGCTGTAGCTGCAGGTATGGAGCCCTAAAAACTTCATCCATCAGTCACAGCCCTGGCTGCAAAATAACTTTGCTGAAAGTCTGCTATTCAGGCAGAAAGGCAAACTCAGTTTTCAGGCATCAGTGAGAAGAAAAAGGAAAGGACGGGGTAAAGGTAAACTGATGGGGAGGCTGCATTCTTTGCAGATTGTATTTTATTGCTGAGAAGTCAATACAATAGGTTTTGACAGGTTAACAGCAGTTCTTTACACCAGAGCACTGCTTTGGTGTTTAAGTCACCAACAGGAAAAAGAATTAACTCCCTTGGTTGTATTGTACATATTTTTATTACAAACACAACCCTTATACAACCCTGACATATTATAAAATGAAGATTTGCTGCCTCTTGCACAGTTCAGTTTGCTTTGTGAAGACAGAAGCTTTTAAAACTTGTGCTGCCTATGTATACAACAAAAGGCATTTCCTCCTTATGTATTTTGAGCCCTAAGGACAGTATTTGCCTGGGATATTTCAAACCACAAATATGATTAATGTGTGAAAAATGGAAAAGATTCTCCACTGCAGTCTGTTCTCTGGCCAAGATAAAGGGCAAGCAAGGATCCAATTTCACACTGTTTAATTGTTGTGTCTATAGTAATCTACAGGCACAATTAGACAAAACTTTCTCCTTTTTATTCTGAAAATGTAGGGGAAAATACAGAAACACAAGACTTTGTGGGTTTTTCATTCTTCAAATATAAGAAATAGAACATGCCAGAATTTGAGTTAGAAAAATTATCCTTTGTGCTAACTCATAACCTACACTCTTGCTTCTCCCAGCTTCCTACCACATCTATGTCCAACTTTTTGTAGGTTCTGGCTTCTCAAGACCACCTGTAATGGTCCTGTGGAGGCCAGATTCCTTCTAAGAGTGTGGTTATTCCCATTTTAGTGGCAGGATGCTCATGGCACTCATCCTGCCTAGGCCTCAGGGAAGTGCTCTCACTGCTGTCCCATCCTGGCAGGGGGATTTCCCTGTGGTGCCACCCCCATGGAGCACAGTTTGAATCCTAGCACAGAAATGAGGATGGTTCAGTTCCTGTGCAGCCTCAGGAGGCTGCTCCAGCACTTCCTGCCTTGGGCTGTAGATGTGCATTGCCAGGGATTTTCAAAGTGCATCAGAAAAAGAGATTTGGGGGTTTTCTGAAGAGAAAAGAAAAAAAAGAAAAAAAAAAAGAAAGAAAGAAAAAAAAACAACACCCAAAGAAACCCTCCTAAAAAACAACCACCAACCTCCTGTTGCATCCAGGTCAGTACAATGCTTAAGGGAGAATCAGTGGGATTAGATTAAACAAAATTTAGATGGCAGAAAGTGTCAGGAAAAGGTCACCGTGACACACAGGTTAGCCAACCTAGGGAATTTTGATCTCAGAGCAGGTAAAAAACATCTCCTAAAGAAGAAGGAGAGTGCTGAGAGCAGGAGAAGGAAGGTTAAGGATCAGGATTTCCTGGTGGAGAAAGGGATGAGAAAGTGCCAATGCACAAGAACATGGAATTTTTGACATGGGAAATTCTCATCAGCTGGGGGAAAAAATTGCCATGAGATCCTGGTCAAATATTACAGCTATGGCCCAGAGGGATTGGGGGATCTCCATGCATGAAAATATTCAAGATTTCACTAGACACATTCCTGAACAATTTCATGCAATTAAACCTCCTTTGAGAAGGGAGTTGGACTGGATGATGTCCAGAAGAACCTTCCAACCTCAGTTCTTTAATTATATCAAAGTTTAAAACTGGAAAAGTTGGTCAAAATCTATACAACAAGTGAAACCAGACAGTGGTAGACTTAATATGCAACTCTTTGAGAAAAAGAGACACATTAAATTGACACCAAGGTGTCTCATAAGTTAAGAGTCTCCAATAAAACTCATATGACATTTTAGGCCACTGGCAGGACTGTTTGTCTTTCCCATCTGAACACTTTCTATGCACAGTGTCCCAAACAAGTTCTGCTTTTAGCTCTCACTATCAGGAAATCAGAGAGTGGGAGTGAGATCATCTTATTTCACATCTTAAGAGAGTTCCACATGAGTGAAGAAAAGACAAGAACCAACTGACTGTGTCCTGAAAAGGAAAATCACCAAGGAAGGAGAATTTATTATCCTTTTATAGTGCAGTTCTTCTTACATGACTCCTTTCCATTAATCTCCAGGCTTTCTGTGGAGAAATCATAGAGTGATGCATGAATTAACGACCTGCTTTGCAGGAAACAGCAGGAAAATCCCATTTAATGTGTTTGTTCCTATTAATGAGTGACCCCCAAACAGCAGCAACAACCATAATGACTACACTTTTCTAATCAACAAGTCAAAACAGACTTTAATATCTGTATTTCTGATTGGGTGATGTCATACTGTTCATTGACACCCAAATGATTTTACTGGTCTGTATTTCCTCAGCTCTTTACCTCACTTTCTAGCACAAGTACTCAAAGATTGGCAAGTATGACAAGAAGTTTGCAAAACATACAGGTACAAATTTAAAGAAGAGCCAGTTTAATCCTGACAGTAGTTATGAAATGTTGGTTGGTCAAACTGTTACTTAGATGTGGGATTCTGCTAAGAGATTATTTGTCCCTTAAACCCACCTTGACTGAGGTCCCAAAAACTCAGGAGCCTGGGGTCTGGAAGGAGAAGAAATTCCAGAGCCAGATGTTTAACCAGGTGAATGGAATGAGAATATTCCTGCAAAGATCCCAGGTGATGCTGTCCTGATCAACTGGATTAGCTGGATGAGGAACCAGAACACAAAGCAGACCCCAAAGCTGAAATAGGGGTGAGGATTAGGAATTATCTCCTAGTGCAAACCCTACAGTCAGTACAGGGTACCTGTGTTGGAAACAATGTTTAAAAACTGTAACCTACATTTCTGGACTTCTCCAAAGGATGTAGAAAGATCAAAAAGCTGAAAGCCCATCAAAGATCCATGTTGGCCTGGAAATATTTCTGTGAAATAGTTGCATTTGGAATAGGTGGTAGATGAAAAGGTGCAAAGTAGTGATGGAGAAGAGGGAAAAAATCTTATATTTGGCCAAGATCCAAGTCAATTTACTTGGAAATATAATCAATATTGGAAACTGACCAACATCTGAGGCAGACAGTTACTGGTCTTCTTGATTTGCTTATTTTACTGCACGGAACACACTCTTAAGCCTGTTAGGCTTCTATATTTGTTTCATTTTTTTGCTTTTATTTAAACCCACTAAGGGGAAATTGGATATTAGGAAGAAGTTTTTTACAGAAAGGGTGATAAAATACTGGAATGGTCTGCCCAAGGAGGTGGTGGAGTCACCATCTTTGGATGTGTTTAAAAAAGGATTAGATGTGGCACTGGGTGCCATGATCTGGTTGAGGTGTTGGGGCGTGGGTTGGACTTGGTGATCTTGAAGGTCTCTTCCTACCTGGACATTCTGTGAAATTCTGTGAAAATAAAATATGTGATTTAATCAGCATACACAGGAGACTCTGGGGTTGCTCTGTGGAAAAATACAGTAATTGCTGCTCTCTGTCTGTAATTCATAGACTCTAAGTGGGATTTAATTCATCTGGCTTCAGACACCTTGAATAGAGTCACAAATACTTATTCTGGGGTTGTCAAGGCTTTCCTTTCACTACAGATGTCTGTGACAAACTGGATAAATCTCCTTCTGAATGGTTCCCTTCTCTTTGTTTACTCTAGAGAAATTATACATGCTTATCTTAAACCAGGTGATTTGCAACATAAACTAGATGTGGAAGTATATACAGTTACTTTAAACTAGATCTTTAAACAATTCACTGTCATAAATTCCCATTATCCAGGTGTTTTCCCCCTCAATTCTTTCAGGCAGAGAAAAGTTTTGTCTTGATTTTGCATAGGATCTATCCAAATTCTAGCTTTGAGGTCACATCACACTTTCAGATCCTCGTTTCCTCTCCAGGTTAAAGACTTGAATGAAAAGAAGCTTTGGAAAATAGAGTTGATGCAATTATAAGGCACAAATACTTCTACATACTGTAGAACTTCCAGTGATTAGAAGGATGCTGAAAATCTCTTGGAGAAAAGGGGAGAAGTAGCTGGGAGAATTTGGCTAAGTAGATAAAGTTACTTTGGAACAGAAGTTTATTTAGAGTCAGCAGATTCTGTAAGGTTGAATTTTAAATATATGTTCACTGATTTGTGCATTACAAGCAGTGTTTATCACTGTATCTATATAGCACTTTTTACAGCTTGAAGATATTTATGCTTATTAATTCCTGTGTGCTTTATTTAGCACAGAAATAGTGCATAATTTGGGGGTTATTTTAAAACCTTATATTGGATGTATTTAAAATGTGTCTTTTTAATATACCACATATTCTATTTTTAGCCTTTTTGTAGTTGTTTCACATCTTTGCTGCCAGCTCCCAAACATAGTACATTCATTATTTTAATTGCTTTGTCAACTTTACAGTTTTGGCCTATCTTATTTTTGTCAGAGAGCAGACCTCAGGAGGGATGTGACAGAGTATAAATTGATCCTGACGATCTGCTGGTTTATATGATTTTTAAAAGGTCTCCTTGTAAAGCCCTACCAAAAACAAATTTGATATTGATTTTTTCATAAACCTTCCTTCTTGTCTCACCACCTCATCTCACACCCAGGGATATCAATATAGGCTGACAATAAGTCCTTGGTGTCCTGACCTTCCTGTGGTTGCCAGCCCATGACACCCCACCCTGCTTCCCTCAGCTGGAGATGCTCCAAAGGGACAGGCAGGTGCTGGACCCTAAGTGGGCTACCTGCAAGTCCAGACAGTGGGTTTTCTTCTAGGTGTAATTCCTGGAAATGAGAATTCAGGAGTAGCTGGAGGCGTTAAGTCTAGAGAAAAGGATGCTCAGGGAGGATTTTCTGCCTCTCCACAACTCCCTGAAAGGAGGGGGCAGCCAGGGGAAGTCGGGCTCTGCTCCCAGGACAAGAGGAAGTGGCCTCAAACTGCACCAGGAAAGGTTCAGGTTGAGCACCAAGAGGAATTTCCCCATGGAAAGGGTGCTCAGGCCTTGGCAGGGGCTGCCCAGGGAGCAGGAATTTCTGCCTGGAAAAGGTTGTTAAATACTGAAAGGGGTTGCCCAGGGAGCTTTGCAGTGCCCATCCCTGCAGATGCCCAAGGAAGGGCTGGAGGTGGCACTCAGTGCTCTGGGCTGGGGACAAGGTGGGCACCGGGCACAGCTGGGACTCCATGGGCTGGAAGGTCATTTCCAACCTCAGTGGTCCTGGGATTCTTTGATTCTTTGGACTGGCAGGATTTTCCTGCCATTGGGAAGGCAGGGAGCTGCCTCTTTCCGTCTGCAACTTTCTAAAATTTCAGTTCACAATTAAGGGGGAAAAAAGAAAGTTACAATGTTATGTAGCAGCTGCATTCGCTTCTGTGCACAGCTTCTGTTTCCAGCAAACATTCCAGCAAAATTATCTTCAATAATGCTGAGTGAAAAACAGATGCCACGTTTCAAAACATGAACCAACACCTGAACAAAAACCATTGTTAGAACAAAGTAGCACCCAAGAGCCTTCATGGAGACCCCAGTCCAGGATTAGTGGTTATTTGGAGCTTTGAAAGTCTGTCCATCTGTGAAATGAAGGCAAAAGCCAGCAGTCCTCAAGAAAAGTACATTTCGTGACCTCAGGCAGACTTTCACATCTTCAGGGAGTTCACTGAGAGGGCACATCAGTGGTCTGTCTGATCTGCTCAGGGATGCAGAACTTGAAGTTCATTTTCTATAAATACAGACATGTATTGATTTTTTGTTACCCCAGTTTGCTTCCAGGTAGAAACAACTTAGTGTAGCCCCCAGTACTGGATAACTCATGAGTCCAAGAGACTCTAAAATGTGATTTTTAGAACAAAACATCCCAGTATTCTTTGCCCTTCAGGTTCTGTGTTGAGTTTTGGGCCTCTCGCTTCACAAAAGGACCTTGAAGTGGTGGAGCGTGTTCTGAGAAGGGAACAGGGCTGGGAAGGGGTCTGGAAAACAAGTCTTAGGAGGCACAGCTGAGGGAACTGGGGCTCTTCAGTCTGGAGAAAAGAAGGTTCAGGAGGGGCCTCATGGTTCTCTACAGCTCCTGGAAAGGAGGTTTTAGCAGGGTGGGGTTGGTCTCTTCTGCCATGGGAAAGGATGAGCAGAAATGGCCTGAAGTTGCACCTGAGGAGGTTCAGATTGGACATTAGAAATGGAAATTTCACTGAAAGGGTGGTCAGGCCTTGGAATGAGCTGCCCACAGAGGTGGTGGAAGCACTGTCTCCAGAAGTGTTCAGGAGTAGCCTGGATGTGGCCCTTGGGAACAGGGTTTGGGGTGATGCTGGTGGTGCTGCGTAATGGTGGGACTTGAAGTTCTCCTCCAACCTTAATGATTCTGTGGTTTCCAAGAGCAGCAAATACCTGAGCCAGAACAGAGTACACTATTCTGTGATGATGTTGTACAAAAAAAGATGGAGATCTTTGTGTTTTTCCCATGTAGAACTGAAGATTTTAATTATTAATGAGGCTCCGTGCTTGCTGTAGGCCTCACCTGTAGCAGTGATTAAACAGGGCCCAAGGAGCAGCACCTGGCCCCAGGAGGATGTGATGGTGACTGATGCCAGTCCACACTGCTTATCATGAACCCCTCCAAAGGAGAATTATTTCGAAAAAAACTATTTATAGCAGCACAAAACTGAGCTAGAAACCAAGTCAGAAATCAGAGTGGATCACTGGGATGGAGTGCTCAACTCACTGCCTGGCTCTCCCCCATTTAGCAGTGGAGCTGAGCCCAGAGGACGGGTGTTTGTTGAGAGAAACCCAGCTATGCAAACACCATTTCACTGATTTAACTCAGGCCAGATATAACAAGCTCAGTGCTCTTCCGTGGGAGGCTGCAAAACCAGTGGCTTCTTGTTGTGGGCAGGAGGGAGTGGTCTAAGTGTCTCTCCTGAGCCCACTTCTGCTCAGTGGCTCCATTACTGACCTGGATAATGAAATAGAGAGGCTGCCTATTAAATTAGCAGGAGATGAGAGGCTGTGAGACATTGCATGTACACAGGAGACACAGCTGGAATCCAGGCAGGTCTCGATGAACTGGGAAAATGGTCTGGAGAAGGTTGGATAAAATTTAGCAAGAAAATGGCCACCCTGAATAAGCAGCTGCAGAAGTGCTGTGCAGAGAGCAATTGGCTTGATTCTTTGGAAGAGGATTTTGAGGTTATTGTGCCTCCCAAGATGAACATGAACAGCCTTTATAATCCTGTCCTGAAAAGCCAAATGAGAATATCTGGAATTGTTGAATACAGGTTTGGAAACTGTGAGAAAGCTATGGACCATCTTTAAACAGTCTGAAGGATAACAGAAGACATTATTAGAGAAACTGATAGAGGAAATGGGATTTCTGGACAATGTTGAAAGCACCAGAGTTATTTAGTTGTAAAAAGATAAGGGTACTGGTGAGGAAAGGAACGATAAAACTTCATGTAGATTAAAAACTGGTGCAAAGGTCAAGGTAATAATCTATTCTTCATGTTCCTAATAGACTGGAAAGAAGCTATGGGTTGAAACTGCAGCAGGAAAATCAAGCTAGATTAAAAAAAATTATTTCTAATAATGAAATTAGTTAAGCAATGGAATAAGTTGTGCAGCCTAGGGAGTTGCAAAATGTCCTTTTATTGTAAGTCTTTAAAATTAGGTTGGGGAAACATCTGTTTGAAATTGTGCAGGCACAGGTGAACCTGGTTTAAAGAAGAATGATAGACTCGGGTGATGTCTCAGAGTCCTTCCAGCTCTGTTTTTAGATGATGCCATATTTTCTACCTAAAATTGGAGTGAAAGCACACTCCCCACTCTAGATAGTATATATATTATTTATATTTAATTTTAATTTTCAGCATGAGGCCACCAATACACAGGTAAATGCTCTTACTTCACAACACACACCACAAGCCTCGGCTGTTTCTTACTTTTCACTCATGTCCTTTAAGTCTCTATATGACATTCCTAGTTCACTTCCAGGTTTCCTAAAACTTGCAAGGAATAGAGATAGAGGTTTGTATCTCACTTATCTAATCAGAAGTTGTGTAGGACCAGTTGTAAGCAAGGTGCAGGGTGTTTTTCCCTAAATAACCTTCCAACCTTCAGTAAATGCTGTCTCTTTCTTAACTCCCTGCTTGGGAAACTCCCTGATTGCTTGGAACACTGTTAGAAATGAATTTTTTTTTCTCAAGAACTCTTCTGGAATTTTCCCAGGTTGTGTTAAAAAACACAACAAACCAACCAACAGATAGAAGAAACAATCAAAAATAGAAACAAGAGGGATCAGAGTTGATGCACATTACCTATTAAATCATGCTTTAAAGTAGTCAGAAATGCCAGGAGATGGCATGCTGCTTCAAAGTGTACAAAGGAATGCACACCAATAGGGCTGAAGTTGCAGGGGAAAATGATGTTCCCTGCATCAGCTGTTCCTCAGCATCTCTTGCCATTGCCTGGTTGGAGAAGTAGATTGACTGCATCCTGATAAAGGACTCTGATTTCATTTTATTCTTCACAGCCCTTGCTGGGTTTCAGAGACTGATCTCTGTCTCTCCTTCTTAAACGGCGAGCTAAAGAAAGATGAAAAATTAACCCATCATCTACAAGCTGAAGAAAAATAACAGTTAGGAAAAAAATCCCTTGAGCAAGCAAGTTACTGCTTCTAAGATTGAACAGCAGTTTATGTTTTATACTGGCACATGCACGGGCCCACATGTGACAAGGTGACATTCCCTTAAATATTTCTCATTTCAATTGTTTAATCTTCTCTTTGCTGACAAAGCTGCCTTTTTTTTTCTTCTTGTGTAATCAAAGTCTCTGGCATGTTAGGCTAATTGAAATGACAGGCAAAAGTTTAAAGTAAAATCGATTCTTTGTCACTGAAGCATCCCCAAGTGTTTAAGAGAATGTGAGCTGAGGAAACACAAGATTTGTGTTAACCAGTTAGAAACCAAAATCTTTTGCTACAGCAGTTTGTTTTAAGAAAATGAGAGTCGTTAATTTCGTGAAGATGCATTTACCAGCTTCGATTAATAAATTAATTCTGAGTGTAATTGATTTTACACTTGAAATTGCCACAGACACAAATGGGTGAACGGTGCTGGGAGAAAAAAAGAAATTGAAAACGAGGCATTTTAGAAGCTTTAGAACAGAAAATCCTGCTGTTTGTCCATCTTCGGAGTTCCAGCAAGAAAGAGCTGATGGTTGCTGGAATGAAAATTAACCCTAAGGAATTCTGTGATGTTCAGCTGTTCCTATTTGCTGTATCCATGTCCCATGACAGTAGGTGGTTTAGCAGGCACCTGTGCTAGGTAACTGCATTAATGAGTGGAGCCTAAGTGCCAGAGACAGCCTGGCCTGTTTGACTTTCAAATTAACCGTAGGAAATGCTCCCTCATAAATATTAAATTCCAGCCTCCTCTGCCATGATCAATACATTAATTTTTATGTATGATCTCACAAAGATCCAGCCTGTCAAGCTACGGGCATTTGTCCAATATTCTTGTGTAAATGTCAAGGCAGATGGTTCTCAAGACCTGCTGCAATATTTCACATAATCATAAAGGTGTCTGGCTGCACTGACCTCTCCATATCAGAAGTGGGAACCCAGGCAAACGCTGGTTAAATGGGACAAATGAACTGGCATTTTGACAAGCCAAGGGCCAATGAGTTTGGCTAGAAAATATGGCAAAGTCCCCCTCTGGGCTTGTTCTGAGCCTGGGGAATTTTGCTAGAGCAAGCCAGTCTTCCCAGGAAAGTCACTTTCCATGGAAGGAAGAAAATGTGTTCTTGTAGAAGCCTTTGCATGGTCTCTGAAGGGAGCTGAGGTGCCTGGCTTCGAGATAGATGTCTTCACTCTGGATTTCAAATGTGAGAGGAGATGAGCTCTCCTCTTTCCTTGGCTCTGGGAGATGCCAGCTCAAGAACAGAGAAGTGCAGTGACCCATTCAGCAGCTGAAACTCTCTGCCAGTTCACATGGAGAGGTGTTTAATGATATCTCAGAAACATCTCTTATTTATTTGGAATTCACTTTGAAGGACTACATATTCCAATGTTTTCAGGTCAATGTGCCTTTTGAAATGCTAATCAGGTGGAATTGGCCCTTACCACAAGCAGATATTTGTATATCAAAGAGACTCGTTGCACACTTTGTCAGTCTGAACCAGGTTTATATCACATCGATGCATCATTTTTAATGCTGATTCCTACTAAAATCTTCTTTTCTACGTCATTAACCTTCTAATTATTTTTAGCCTAGTGTTAGTTAGCCGTTACCAGGCTCAGCACTGCACAGGGAAGTGAGTATTATTCATTCCAATGGTTCATTACCCCTCTATTTTTATGTGCAGGCATCACAATGCCCGTGTCAGAAATAAAAGTGGCGATGCTGAGCACTGTAATGCTGTGTTCAGAGCAGAGGTTTCCCTTCTCAGACTTCCTGTGGAGGATGTGCTGAGGTTCCCAAAGCCCCCTGGAGGGATCTGTAGGTTCCTCCACACCTTTCCCTGCACAGGTTGCTCCGAGTAGGATGCAGAAAGCTCTTATGGATGAGCAGGGACTGCAGAGCAGCTGGTTGGCTCCTCTGCAGCCCTTGGGCCCAGGCACTTGAGTGACAGAGGAGAGAATGAACTGGCATTTCTTCCAGCACTTGTCCTTCCCTGCTAATGCAGCCAACTGGCTGAGATGACCTTCAGCTGGGAGTCTTTGAATGGAAGTAATTTCGTGATTAAACAAAACTAGACTTGGGGGGATTTTGAAGAGTCTGCTACAGAGCACAGTTTTATTTCTTGGTCTGCTCCACTGCTAAAGGGGTAAGCCACCAAAAACCCAGGAAGGAGGAGCACCGAAGGCTCTGGGTGACAAAAACAGTAAACTTCAGATTTCACAGCAGATGCAGGACTGAATCCTCCATTGAGAAAGTTTTGTGTAGAGCTAAATCAGTTTGTCAGAACTATTGATGGTAAAATTTAGCCATATTTGTTCACTTCCATTTTTTACCCAACCCTGTAAAAATAAACAGCACATAAAAGTCCTAATCTGAATAAAACCAATCTGTAAACAAGTCACAGGCACAAATTCACTGAATATGAATGGAATGCAACAAGTTACCATGTCTGCTCCTTTTATTGCCATCTGCCATCTGTTTGGAGCAATTGATGCTCCTCCGAAGAGCCCTGAAGTAACAGGCTTTGTAGCACTCACACTTTCTCCAAATACTGCTTATTTTAGCCTGGAAACATTTGTCTCTCCCACCACAGGTGATCAGCGAGTTTGAAGCCTCTCCCGACTCATTTTCCTACAGAATCCCCAACCTGAGCCGGAATCGCCAGTACAGCGTGTGGGTGGTGGCCGTGACGGCTGCGGGAAGAGGCAACAGCAGCGAGATCATCACCGTGGAGCCACTGGCCAAAGGTACAGGGGCAGCTGCTCAGAGCCAGCCAGGGCTCTGCAATGCTAATTACTGGTATAATTAGCACGTGGCCTCTCCGTGCCTCGCTGAGGGCGGGATTTGTCAGCAGCGACTTCAGTTCCCCGCAAAAAGCGAGGTGGCAACTCGCAGGTAATTGCTCGAGCTTCTGCTGGAGTCAGCAGGGAGGGGATGACGTGCTCCTCCAGGGGGTAACTCATCCAGCCTACCTTAGAAGGGAATAGATTGCTTTTTGGTGCAATTTTTATCGCCAGTTGTTGGGTGCAGGGAGTTTGCAGATGATGCCTCTCCCCCTCTGAATATGTTTCTTTTCCTTGCCGTACAAGGTAACTTCTTTATCATTCCTTTCCTTAGTAATATCTCTTGTGTACTCCACAAGTACCATCTTCTGTATGAAATGGTCTCATTAACATATCTAAACTCTGAACAATTGTTCTCTGCTTGCATTAGCTTTGAAGTTTGCTGCTTCTATTTCAGATATGATGAAAGGATAATGTGCCTCAAATCTTGAATATTTATTTCCAGCTGCATTAGTTGTTCTATTAAAAGATATTACTGGGGCCTGTGAATTCTGCCTTGCGAGATGTAGTTCTTGCAACTCTAGAGCACCTTGGCTTGGAAATGGAGCCCTTACATTCTGAATAGCAGAGTGAGAAGGGTCCCATCCCACCCAATCTCTACATGGGGTCTTCAAACTGATTTTTTCTTACCACTCAACTTGATACCATCACAGCCTGTGCCAAAAGGGGCAGAGAAATGCACAGATCCCTAGAGCTGCAAAATTAGATGCATTTAGTTGTCTTTACAGTCTTACAAGCTTGCTAATTCTTCACTTGGGTGTTTAATGATGTAAAGATGTAAAATAAAGAGTCTTGCGCGTTACGATGACAGGTTCTTTCTGAAAAGGCTTTGCAGAAATTCAGCCCAGTGCCATCAACACAAAAGCACTTTCTGCATGGAAGAGCAAACTCCATTGCCAGGGGAAATCTCCCTGTTCCTACCTGTCCAGCTGGTAGATCACCAGTTTGGTGATGGTAGAGGAATGTGGGAGCTGTTACCCTGGGCTACTTCAAAAGCAGTTTAGGCAGAGGGTTGAGGGAGGGGATTCTGTCCCTGTGCCCTGCTCAGGTGAGAGCCCACCTGCAGAGCTGGCCCAGCCCTGGGGCCCAGCACAGGGAGGGAGCTGGAGCTGCTGCAGAGAGCCCAGAGGAGGCAGCAGGATGAGCAGAGGGCTGGAGCAGCTCTGCTGGGAGGAAAGGCTGGCACAGCTGCCATTGTTCAGCCTGGAGAGGAGAAGCTTTGGGCTGAGCTCAGGGTGGCCTTGCAGGGCCTGAAGGAGCCCCAGGAAAGCTGGAGAGAGACAATTCCCAAGGGATTCAGGGACGGGACAAAGGGGAATGGCTTCAAGTAAGAGAGTAAGGTTAGGTGGGATACTGGGAAGAAATTCTTTACTGTGATGGTATAGTGAAGCCCTGGCCCAGGGTGCCCAGATTTGCTGTGGCTGCCCCTGGATCCCTGGCAGTGGCCAAGGCCAGGTTGGACACTGGGGCTTGGAGCAGCCTGAGACAGTGGCCCATGGCAGGGGTTTGGAACTATGTGATCTTTAACCTCCCTTTCAACCCAACCCTTCTATGATTCTCTGATTATAGTGGATGATACTGCTGATTTTGGAAGGTACTGTTTGAGCACAGGACAGTTTCCCAGTGTGGAGAAGGTGCAAATGCAAACAGGGTTCTTCAGATCTGAAAAATCTGGAGCTTTTTCATTGTAGGGTAACTGCACACTGCATTATGGACATCAGTGAGACCAAAGCTGAGATCCTAAAATGGGGGTGAGGAGTCCAAAGGACACCAGTAAAGCAAGATCATGAAAGAACAACTCAGGGAAACAGGGCAAAGGTTTCAGTGTGTTCCTGCTTTGCTGTCACCTGTGTGTGAAAAGAATGAAGGTGATGAAAAGAAAAAAGGAAACAAAAATAGGCATAAAAATAGATGCTCGAATAAGAGCAAGAATGATTAGACATGGTGCAATACTAATAGATTGAGGCTGCAGGCAAACCATGCACAAAATGCACTAGAGGTTCTCTTTTCCCATGCCCTATGCATTTTAAAAAAGAGGGGAATGTTCAAAGATGAAAACAGATCAATTCAGGCTTTGCAGGCACCAATATCCATCAGTTTTGAGTTGGAGGAATTGCAGTGTGCAATTGCTCTCTGTTTGCCAAAAAATTGAGAAGTTGCAACTTGACCCACATGTACTTAAACTGATCCAGCTTACCAGAATTAATTCTACTCCTCTGAACCTTATGTAACATAATCCATGATGACAAATAAGTGAACATAAAAATAACTTTTATGAAAAGGCAAGATGACTTAAAAGAAAAAAACAATTAATTACTTCAATATAGGCAGGTCAGTCTGAAGAAGACTTTATTTCAAAGGACAGTAGAATGAAGCCAGTCAACCTTAAAGTTTGTAGTGATACTCCAATATAAAGTCTGCTTTAGATGATGCTTAGGAAAAGCCTCTTACATGCACTCAGGACTATAAAAGTAATGAATAATCCATTTGTGGAGGGTTTGATGGGTGCTAGGAATACTGATAGCAATTTTATGAACTTTGGATGCAGCTAGGATAGAAATTATTGTATCACATACAAAATTTCCTTTATGAATGCATCACAGGGCTTTTTAGGGAGCTGGGAGAAAGTGGTGATCATTGCTGAGGGCAGTGGCTGCACAATGAGGAAGGATGGGCAGAGCTCAAAACCTCAAAGGCCTTTCTCACCCCCCACTATATCTGCAGTAAACAGCACATCCTGGGGTTAGAAGCAGTTATAGCATGATTTTGCCGTAAGTTCCCAACACAAAAACATCCTGTGGGCCATTATTTTGTAGTTGTTTTCTTTCTTTTTTTGCTCCTCCTACTGCACAGTAACTGTCCAAGTAATGATACCATCATGACAGCTAATGAGAGTTAACTTTGAATTGAATTATGTCAACTTAATTATAACCCCTTTAAGAACTCCTTTGAGAACAATGAGAATGTCTAGATAGGGGGTTGATGTGAAATGGATAGTCCAATTTAAATGAAAGCTTAATTCAAGTTAACATTTCTTTCTTTCTTTAGTGTCTTCATTTCTCAGAACAGATTGTTATTCTCTGTAATTAACTGACAGAAATAATAAAAAAAATTCCCAACAAACAGAAAATAATCATGGCAAGAAAGTTCAGCCTCCAAGTAAGCAAGCTGTGCTCCTGCCCCTCAAATTACTCTTCCCTGCTGACTTGAAAGATGTGGGTTTAACCTATCAAGTATATTCAGAAGACAAAAAATCTTGCATGCACTTGTTCCTCTGATTTACTGACCATGACTGATGGGGAATGGCATTTGCTGGCAGTGTGATGATAACAGATTCAGACCCCTGGCAATCTGATCCTCTGGGGACAACTCTCTGACTTTTAAGTTTCCCCCGCATTTTGAAACTACCTGAGCATTAATTTTGAACAGATTTCCCCCACACACACACCCCCACCCCAGTCTATGTTGCTTTGTGTGTTTAATGTTTTTAAATAACATTAAACACTGGTCTGTTTCTCTGATGGTTCATCACACTGGAATGCATGGGATTTTGGAAACAGAGAATCATAGAATGGGTTGGGGTTGGTTAAAAATCATCCAGTGCCAGCCCTGCCATGGGCAGGGACAGCTCCCACTGTCCCAGGCTGCTCCAAGCCCCAATGTCCAACCTGGCCTTGGGCACTGCCAGGGATCCAGGGGCAGCCACAGCAAATCTGGGCACCCTGGGCCAGGACCTCCCCACCCTCTTCTATGAGAAAGTAAAAGAAATTCCTGACCCAGGGTATTCACTGTTGGATCTTTTATTTGTTTTAAGCTGAACTGCAGTGAACTGTCACAGCTCTTGTTCGGTTTCCTTCTAAAGCTCACCCTTAAAACGCCCTTGTGTCCTTTAGATGAAGAGAAAACCACGTGTGTTGCAGCCTCTTGCAACGGATTTCTGCCCATTTCTACTTCTGTGGCAGTAAATGTAGGTTAGAGGGCTTGTAACTTAAACAAACAAACATGCAGAAAACTGTATTAGCATAAGAATGCACTGTTCTGTGAAGGAACCTCTTTACCTTCAATTAATAATTGGGTAAATTGTAAAAAAATAGGAACAGACACAGCCCTAATCCAGTGCCATGCCATCAAATGTAAGGCTAGAGGGAGGTGTGTAGGCATGTGGGTAGCTTTGATAACAAAGAAGTAAACCCTACAGCTTACCCATATGATTCCAAAAATTCCCTAGGCTCAAAAGGAAGAGGTCTGTGAGAGCCCAGCTTTTTTTACCTCATGAATGCCTGCTAGAATTTCAAACCTATTGCTCTGAGGTCGATTTCACTTGACATTTATTTTGTTTCTAGTTTTCTTTGTGCACCTTTTAGCAGTCTCAGGACATCGTTAGAAGTTCAGCTGTAAAGAAAATTGAGCTTGAAAGATTTCCTGCTGTTTTACCACTTCTTTTAAAAGCACTCGGTACATGGAAGGAATAAGAAAATCCATAGAAAGCTGTGGATACTTTCACAAAAATAGTGCACTGTGCTTTTCTGGTAATTTTCTGAGTCATGGTCTATCATCTTACCACTGGCTTAGGTTCCTGTGAGGTTTATGTTGCTTCCACACATCTCGTTAAAATGAGGGATTCAGGATATTGAAAACGAGGAGCTCCAGCATAAATGTTGCACTTTCAACAGCAGATGTCCAGCCTATGCCTTCTTAAGGAAAAATTTATATTTAAATAACTATTAAAAACAAAGGGATAACACAGAAAGCTTGCCAAGAGTGGTGCCATGCCATGCTGAAGGCTTCAGCAGGATTCCTGTATTTCATGTTTTGTCCTACAGGAACTGGCAACAGTTGGAAGTAGCTGAGTATTTCAAGAAACACTGAAAATGTGGGAAGGCCATGCAGAAAATGATTAATAGCCAATTTTAAATGAATGTTCAGACTTCAAAATGCAGAGGGAATTTTGCATGGGGCAGGAATTTGAGCAGTCCAGATGCTCACAGGTGTGTTTTGTAGATAGTCAGAGCTGACAGCATCTCCTGCTGCTTTTCAAAGATGGCATGAGAGCCACGAGGCACCTCCTGCAGCAAAACCTGGCACCAATGAAGACAAATGTGACTTCTAACACCAACTTCAGCAGAGTCAGCATTTCATTCTGTGTCTCTGGGTGCACTGAGCATTTTCTGTTTGAGTTACTTTGGTTAATTAGCCCATGGTGTGGTGGGTTGACCCAGGCTGGCTGCCAGACACCCACCAGAGCCTCTCTGTCACTCCCCTCTGCAGCTGCACAGGGGAAAGAAAATATAACACAGGTTCATGAGATGAGGCCAGAGAGAGATCACTCATCAAATACCAGCACAGGCAGAACACTCAAATTAGAGATATTAACTGAATTTATTACCAACAAAATCTGAGCATGATAATGAGAAGAAGAATAAATCTTAAAAACACCTTCCTCACACCCCTCCCTCCTTCCCAGCTCTACCTCCTCCTCCCCAGCAGCACAAGAAGATGGGAATAGGGCTTACAATCAGTTCATCACATCTGCTGGACGTGGGGGAAGATCCTGGCAACCTGCAACCTCCTCACTACCAAAACCCAGCCATGCAAACCCAACACAGACAGTTTGTGGCAGTGCAACCCTGTGAAAATTTTTTCTAGGAAATGTGATCTTAGGAGTGTCCTGGTGGAAAACCAGCCTGATCCATGAGAGCTTCTGACTGCCCAGAGCCTTTGCATCACTCTGGTGTCCGACCTTCCCAGGGCAGCACAAACCCTGGCTCTCTCCTGGCAGGGTTCAACCTCAGAGCTCTGGAAGGAGGGAGCATTTCCAGAGATCTCCAGCCAGGACAGGACATGTTGGTGATAGGAAAGTAATGCTGTCCCATTACCCAACCTTCACTTTGTTACCTAAATCTTTAAGCAGCAACTTGTGTTTTAGTTAAAATTATGACCAGAGGGAAAAAAAAACTCTTGAGAAGCTTGCCCTCCAACAGTGCTTGAAGAGAACACAGGCAACACAGTCCAAACTGGTTGTATAATCTGTGAAATCTTTCTTTTTGCGAATATCTCAAGTCCCATTGCAGCCTACTCAAGTAATTTTGCTTAATTTTTCAAGGCCTGTTCTTTTATGCATGAATCTTTTTCCAGATTAACTGTCCCAGTTATATTTGATGCTGGGTCTCATTTTCATGTTTTCCTAATTGGTGCAAAATGGATTATTAAGTATAAATTCTGATCGGTGTGCACGACTGAAGTAGATCAGGACTAAAAATACAGTATTTCATCTATCTGTATTCAGTATGTGCCTTTAAAATACATATTTTAAGGCCAACACCATGTCTATTTCTATCAAGGGTCATTCTTGAGGAATAAAAAATGAACGTCTAACACAACCTATAAACTGAAACTACAGGACTGATACTTTTGTTGATATATTTAGGTGATTTGAGAGCTGACACAATCAGATTTTAATTTTTTCACATTTATGGATTTCAGATAGATTCTGCAATGTACTAATACATACACACATGAATGTTTATTTTGCTTAATACCAAAATTGTTTTAGAAGAGATGTATCAATAATTTAGTTTTTATAAAACACCCACCTACTGTGGACACTTCTGGAATTTCGGAGAGAAGCATCCCTTGGACGTAATTTTCATCCATAATTTCTACTCCAAAATATATAAAAATCAGTAAAGACAATAAATAACTGGGTTTGCTCTTTTTCTCAAAAAAGACTCTTCCAATCCTGTGCCTCATCTCTCTCTTAGTTACTCACCTTCCAGGAACTGAAGCTGATGGTTGTGCTTGAATAAATAGTTAATATTACAAGTTAAAAGGAATTAATCTCCTAAAACCACCCTTTTTAGATTGGTTTGGTTTTCCCCCTTTAATTGTGGGTGCCTCTATTTCACTTCCAAGGGCTGTCTGAACAGACACCTCACTTGAGTCTCTCTTGCTGTCTCCCACCCAGCTCCTGCCAGGATTCTGACGTTCAGCGGGACGGTGACAACCCCCTGGATGAAGGACATTGTCCTCCCTTGCAAAGCCGTGGGGGACCCGGCCCCAACAGTCAAATGGATGAAGGATAGGTAACCAGCAACTAAATGTACAGGCTCAGATAGAGCCCATTTGCTTAAAATGCTGAAAATCTGTGGGGAGGGTGATCCTGGGTCACTGGCAGGAAGGGCAAGGACTGCTCATGGTGATTTGCACATGGTCACAGTAGATGAGGAGTTTAGAAATTCCTTTAACTAATTGGCTGTGGTGATTGATGCCATTAGGATTTTTGCTTTTTCATATATCCCTCTCATATTCCTCTTGCTGTACACTTTTATGCAGCTTTTATGTATCCCTAATGCTTTTAACCCACATGCTTGTAATTCCCTAAACCTGACAAGTAGCTTAGACCCAAAGTTCTGTTACACCAAAAGACTAAACATTGGAGTTGAGGGTGAAAACACCCCAGACACCAAGGTCCTCTCCAGAACACATTCTGTAAACTGAGATAGACTCATGCAGGGGGGGACATTCCTCAATAGGGGGCTTCTCTTGAGCCTCCCATTGGGGAATCTGTGATAGATATGCTAATATGCAAATGTGCACAGTTCTATAATTGTATACATGAGGCATTTTGCTGGTGCACTCTCCTGGGGTGCATCCAAGGTCCTTAATAAATACCAAGGTAAACCCCTTGTTCCTCTCTAACCATGCTTGGCTTTTATTTTAAGAGCACAGGTTGAGGCATCATGATTACAGGGCATCAAAAAGAGAAAAAGTAGTGAAGAAAGGCTAAAGATAAACATTTGATATGTAAAACTTAGGAGTCTTTTTTGTTTTATCCTTGGGCAGACAGAAAAGTTTTATTCTGAGAGTGCAAAGTGCCTGATTCAGTGTTTTGTGCTGAGGTGGGCAGTAAAGGTCATACACGTATTTAATTTTCCATTATTCTGTTTTCCACTTCGGTTTCACAGTCTGACAGAGCCACTTGGAAACACATATGGACAATAATTTTCATCCAAGCACTGTGTAAGCAGGGAAACTACAGTGCTATGAAACCATCTTGTGCATTGATATAAATACCCATGATTTCAGAAGGATGAACTTCGTAGCCAGGAACTGCCTATACCCTTATTTCAGCACATTTATGAAATACAAGTTATGGAAGGAGTGAATTTCTGTTTTCACTCACACTGGATCCAGGAAAAATGCATTTTTAAGCAAATAATAGGAGTTTCCCGACAGAAAACACTCCTTTTCTGCCTTATTAAAGGGACACACCTCACCCAGCACCGTTTCCTCTCTTTCCATTCTTAGCTGCTTCAAAAAAAAAAAAAAAAAAAACCCACTGGGGGGAAATNAAAAAAAAAAAAAATCCACTTGTGAGTAATTTTGATTGTAACTTCTTTAATGTATGCACTTTGTTTCCTGTGAGGCAGTAACGGGACACCCAGTCTAGTGATGATTGATGGGCGAAGAAGCATCTTCAGCAACGGCAGCTTCGTCATCAGGACTGTGAAAGCAGAAGACTCTGGCTACTACAGCTGTGTGGCCAGCAACAACTGGGGATCAGATGAAATCATTCTGAATTTGCAGGTACAAGGTAAGGCTGTGGGATCACCCTCGGAATTGTTACCGTGCCTTTAAAGTGCTACTGGTAACGCAGAGGTGGTGTCTGTTTGAAAGGCAAAATATCAGTGTTTATGTGTATTAGTGCAAATCTAATTCTTCCAAATTAATAAATAAGTCATTCTGATTCAGCTGTGGGAATTTAGTGATCTAGAAAATGGTGCTTTTGGTGAAACAATTCACACGCTCCCAGTTAAGTCTCTATGTGAGTTTTTATAATATTGACAACCATTCTGTTTGCATTTGGTTATCTTCTAGTTCTTCACACAGAAAGTATCAGTTCTGCCTTCTCCTAACAAATATCACATGTATCATTCTCATATTACAAAATTCCAAAAGACCTGAATGCCTTTAATTTAGCTCCTGAAAAGCTATCAGGAGAAATTTGCCTCCATACTGAGACCTTGCACAAAAACTTCATTATGCGGGTGCAGAATTTTATTATGAGGTGAATATGAGGAAGCGTTGGAAATGAAACATCACTATCCCTTCAGCTAATGCATTTCTCCAGCTACACTTTATATTCATGTTGAAAAGCACAAAGTGCATCCAGGATGGTGTTGATGTGTACAAAAGCAGGGACAATATAAGAACATAAACTAAGAGTAATGTGAAGCCAGTGTATTCACACACCAAGAATTCATTATGCAGAATTCCTTGCTCACAGTAAAGCAATACTGCAAATGCTTCAGTTGACTGCAAGTATTTGTACCAGAGTGGTCTGGATGTGGAATCTAAACTTCCAGTGCAAACATAGGAGAGCACAGCAAGAGCTTGTTCCCACTGCAGTCCCTCTCTCCCTGCACAAACCGTTCCACTAAGCCTTGGAACAAACATCATGGCAGGTATTGGCATGTATCAGCTTCCCTACAATCCAATAGAAACCAAAGATGCTCTTCTGCAATGTTTGAAGCATGACCACAATAGGAAGTAGAGAGAGAAAACACCAGCAAATGGAAACCTTATATTTATATTTCACTAAGTACTTCTGTAATTGCATATACTTGCTGTTATTGAACTGCAGCAGCTAAAAGCAAATCAATATTACTTCCCTGAGGGACAGACAAAGAGTGGCTTTTAATATGTGGGACCACCATTTTTTGTAGATAGGGTGAAGCTGTGATGAAAGCTTTTACAATAAATCTTTCCCAGGGTAGTGTGTGCATTCTCTCTCCATGGAATTGCCCAAGTCACACAGAATAACAGAACAAATCCATCTCACAATAGAGAATTTCCCTTTAGAGCATAAACTGTCTCTTTTGTTTTCTTCAGCATTGCTGGGCCCTGTGAGGGCAGAAAAATCAACTTCTTTTGAACTAATCCATAGCTGCAAACCAGCAGACTCTGCCTTATATCAGCAGCCATTATTCTGCAATCTGATGGCTTGAACTGCAGTGGGGAGCTTTCCCTGGAGTTTCACTCTGCAGGAAGAGCTGCCCCTTAAACATAGGCAAAGCAGGCAATGTTCTCTGGCAGCAGAGTGCTGGACACAGCAGAGCTTTTGGGACTTCTGTCCTGCCTGGTCATGGGACTGTGTCAAGACAAAGGCAGCTCCTGCCAGCACTGGTCACTGACACCACCACCCTCTTCATTCCCTGGCAGTGACAGGAGGAGATGAAACCTTGCTCTTGTCTCTCCTCTCCATCCCACCTTTGCTCCTGTTTCTTAAACTTTTCCCAGCATGGACAGTCCACATCTCACTCCTTGTTCTTGAGGCAGCAAAGCTCAATTTTGTTTCTATGTTTCTGACAGTTCCCAGTCCATTTCCAGTCCCAGTTCCCTGTGTCAGTTCCCAGTCTCAGTTTGCCCTATCCTGTGCCACTGTTTGGGATGTGGCACGGCTCCTTCTCTGCCCTTTCATGCTGGAAGAAGTTCTTCCAGTGAGGGAGGTGAGGCCCTGGTGAGGTTGCCCAGAGAAGTTATGGATGCTTCATCCCTGGAAGTGTCCAAGGCCAGGCTGGGTGGGATTTAGAGCAGTCTGGTCTAGTGGAAGGTGTCCCTGCCCATGACAGTGGATTGGAACAAGATAATCTTTAAGGTCTTTTTCAATCCAAGCCATTCTGATTTTCCTCCAAAGGAAACTGGGAACTGGGACTTGGATGAGAGCTGAAACCTCTGTTTTATTCCTGCACTCAGTCAGCAGCTGATCCTTGGAACCTTGGTCTTCTGTCCCACAGCTTTGACACAACCATAATGTTTATGGAGGGCAGTACAACTGAAGGGTTTCCAGTTTTTTTTCTTTGCTGAGAGAGTTGGGAATTCTTTATACCAATATCCTCAGTCATCTGGAAGAGGTCATGGTTCTGCCTCCAGTCACAGATCTACCTGTTCTGCCAAATTAACTCTCACAGTGGCACTGGCAGAAGCCCTTGATATGCAGCTTTTTTTTCATTTTTGCCATCATAGCCTGCAAACACAGGAATGAGCAGGGCATCATTTGCAACCACACATCTGTTTCCTGCCACTAGAATTTCACCTTCTCCCTAAAACAGATATCAAAATTAATGAAAATTAATGGCTGGGTGGCTCATGTGCCATTGAGGTCTAACAGGATAGATACAAAAAAAAAATCAGAGAGAAACAAAGGTTAAGAATTAAAAGACAAAATTGTGGATTAAATTAAATTTTAAAAAATGAGAGCTTGTCTTCTTGTCTTAACCAAGGACGTCAGCTAAACAGACACTTTGACAGAAATCATTTGCATTTTTTGCAACTCAAAACAGCTATTTGATAAATGACTGTTAGAATTGATTAAGATTGTTTTAAACCATTTGATTGCATTTTCTACTTTTAACTATTTCCCATCTAGTTCCACCAGACCAGCCAAGACTCACTGTATCCAAAACTACATCTTCCTCTATCACTCTTTCCTGGATACCTGGAGACAATGGTGGCAGTTCTATCCGAGGTAATGTAATTCAGGTTAATTGATGCTTCTTAATAAATTATCATATGTTGATAGGATTAGTACACAGTTATGAATGGCTCCAAAAAAAAAAAAAAAGAAAAAGAAAAACAACCCAATCTGTATTGCTGTCAACCCTTAATGTGCACTATCATGGTGATAACAGCTTTCAGTAAATTGCAGTTTGTCTTTGTGGTGGTTTATTCACACATTTAATCACTTTCTCCTCAGCTGTTGTGACAGTTGCTCTATCTGATTTCCCAGACATGTAATCTCTAACCACTCATTTTGGAGGGTCCAGGTTCATCATCTGGTTGTTGCTGATTGAAGGGTCCTTTAGAAATATCCATCCTTTTCTTTTCCCCTGGAAGCATTCATAAAAAATTGTATTTAAGCTGTTGTCAGGGTAGGCAAAATGCATTGCCTGGTATCTTTCAGTTAGGGGAGAGCTGTATGTTTCCCTGCACAAGGGATTTTTTTTTTCCACTTTTATTAGGTCTTTAAATGCCTCCTTGGGTCACCTGAAGGATTTGTGATACCATTGCCATCTGTGCTTTCCCTGCAGGTTATATTCTGCAGTACTCAGAGGATAACAGTGAGCAGTGGGGCAGTTTCCCCATCAGCCCCAGTGAGAGATCCTACAGGCTGGAAACCCTGAAATGTGGCACCTGGTACAAGTTCACCCTGACAGCTCAGAACGGGGTGGGGCCAGGGCGCATCAGCGAGATCATCGAGGCCAAGACGCTCGGCAAAGGTTTGTTGGTTCCATCCCCCTCACCCCCCCCCAAAGCTCCTGCATGCTGCTGTAGATCTTGGACTGATGAGAAAACAGGCTTGGATATTTTTATATTATTGGCTTTGGAAATATGTCCAGCTCTGTCCATGCTGTGACAAAGAAAAAGGCTGTCGCTGTGGGACTTGAAGCCCACATGGGCTGATGTTCTGTCCTTATTTCTCTAATAATTTTTTTTCTAAGATGGGTTGGCCATTATATCAAAGATATTTGGTAAGAGGATGTCTCCACTGTCACAGACTATAGCAGTTCCAACTACTTCATTGCCATGAGAAAATTGTCTCTTCTCTTCTTATAAAAATTCAGGGATTTATTTGTCTGAAGGAAAACAGGGAATATATTTATGTAGAAAGGAAATGGAGACAATGTTTTATTTCTGCTCCAAGCCAGTATTGCAGGAGCTGTGCAAGCAGCATCCTCTGAACAGGGTAAGTGTCAAAAATAAAGGAAAAGTCTGTGTAAAGTTCTACAAGGCAAAACAAACCAAATTTTTTGAATGGATGTTTGGATATTTTTTTTTCCACACACTGATTTAAAAATCTGGGTTTGCGTGTCTGGCAGAGATTGCGAAAAAAAGACGAAGAAATTTTTTTTCTTAAAAAAATTTCAGAAGGAGGAGGGGAGAAGTTGAATATAAACATACCGAGTTAAAGCTAAAGTTAAGATGTCCCTAAAAATTGCTCTCCTAATTTTATATTTTGAGAGCCTTTTACCTGCAATAATTAAGCATTTTGCCTGGAATATCCCACTGCCTCTAGAGCCACAGTTTTCCAAGGAGCAAGAGCTCTTTGCCAGCATCAACACCACGCGGGTGAGGCTGAACCTGATCGGCTGGAACGACGGCGGCTGCCCCATCACCTCCTTCACCCTGGAGTACCGGCCCTTTGGGACCACGGTCTGGACAACGGCCCAGAGGACATCCCTCTCCAAGTCCTACATCCTCTATGACCTCCAGGAGGCCACCTGGTACGAGCTGCAAATGAGAGTGTGCAACAGTGCTGGCTGTGCAGAGAAACAAGCCAAATTCGCCACGCTCAATTACGATGGCAGTAAGTATTTCCTTTAATTTACGTCTCAGATACTGTTTTACTTAAGTTTCATGTGTGATTTTTTTTTTTCCTTTTTGCTCATCTTCCATTTTTTCCCCTCAAAAACCCCGTTTTGAATCTGCCAGCCATGCTGTCAGAGAGGTTAAAGTGTCAAAGATGTAAAATAGCTCCTGATTTCCTGTCAGTAGGCTGCCAGGCAGAAAAGAGGAATTGCTTATTTGTCCTCACTTTGGAAAAACTCCAGCACCAAAGTCAATCAGCCATAAGACACATAACCATAGAACATTAAGAGCCATTAGTTCCAGTGGTTACAGGGGCCTCTCCTAGTATTTCATGCATCTTTTCCATGAAATTTTGGTCTCCCATGGGATTGGTTCCTGCAGCTATTCACAGGGGTGTCTGGCCTCGTTGCTATTCCCCGTGACACAGCCCAAAACCCATTATGGGACACATCAGAGCAGCCAAGCAGGTTGTCCTCTGAGAAAGCCTCTGGATAACATCCTCCAAGGGCAGAGCAATGGCAGTGCAATCGTCCCTGTTTACAGACAGGGGACAGTGAAACTAATGGCCATGACAGATGGCTCTGTCGTGCCCAGCAGCAGGGCACGGACCGTGAGGGAGTTGTTACATCCCGCCCTTCTGCCAGGGGTTACTGCCCACCCTGCAAAACCCAGGACACGAGGGCAGGAGGAAACGTGCCAGCTTGTCACTCACTGCAGCCCAGGTCCTGCCAGGCTGATGGAGAGGGGTGGTGGCACATGTGTGCTCCCCGTGGCTCCGTGCTGGGGAGCGGCCGCGTTCCTGGCAGAGGCTGCACAGATGGCTCCAGATGGCAGGATCTCACACAGCTCCACTGGGAATTGCCAGAGCTTTTCTGGAGACACCCAGTGCAAAATCTCCCTGTGTTGCCAGGGATCGTTGTGCTGTATTGTGCAACCACTTGGCGACATCTGTACTGTTAAAATTAAGCTACAGGACGGGTGAGCAAGTTCAGTCAAGAGCTGACGGTTGTGACAGCAGCAAATTGGTAATTGTTTGTAACCCTGTGTTGGTAACACGCCTCCACAAAAACATCACCACTCATGTACAGCTCAGGGGTCATTCCCAGGCAGAAATGTGGGATATGACTTAGGCAGGGTTTAAACCTCAGCACCTGACACGTCCTCTACTGCTATACCAGCCTCTGTGCTGGATACTCAGCAGTTTTTGCAGATAATTAACCACACATGCCCTCACTCTTTGGAAAAATATCCATTTTGGTAAGCTGCCACGGAGTCCTTGAGTTATTAAAGACAGTCTGGAAAATTAAGAGAAAGATCTTCCCTCAGCACTCCAGAGGCCCACAGGAAATGAGGATCTAAGCAGTTACTACTCAAATGTTCCAGATCTTTCCAGGCAGATGAAGAACTTGTTTTACTGAGAAGCATAGCTGTTGTCAATAATAACTATTTCAAGTATTATGATTGATTTCTTGTCATTATACGTAGCCTATTTTGGTTTTGTTTTCCAATATCTTTCCACAGGCAGCACCCAACTTTTACTTGTTCCATTATCATTACATTTATTTAATTGGGTCAAACAGTCTTCAGCCATGTGTTAAAATGAGATTATATCAAAATGCAGGTCCACAGCCTTAAATTTCCACTTGTAGCTCTCAAATCAAAACTATTCTTACAGTGATCTGATCTGAAATGTTGTCAGGCTCTGCTCTTTGATTGGGTGATGATATTTAACCTGGTTTCATACATTGTGACTTGCACACCCTTTTATTTTTTATGTTTCTATATAGCATCTTCAAAAGGGAGAAAATGAAGCAGTAAAAATATTTCCAGCATTAAATTTCGTGGGCCACTGCTTCTGGTCAGCTAGAAAATTTCCCATTTGTGATATTGCTGGTTTTGTTTGTGAAACTTGCTTTGCCAGGACTATATTGTGCCTTAGAGAGGCAGAGCAAGATCAAATACTTACCCTGAGGCTATGAGAGGAAAACATGGATGGAAAAGCAAATTTCAGCTTTGAGATTTTCTAGATTTGTTATGTTTGACTCAGAAATGAAATTATAAACTGGTGATGATGATGATGATGATCATGATGATGATGATGATGATTTTTACCAGTATTTGATGCAGAAATTTTTGCTTCCCTAGACAGAGAATTTTTTGTTTGCAGAAAACATGCCCATGGAAACTTCTTGTCCAGCTCCACATTTGAGTGCTGCCCCTGCCTCTACCTTTGATTCCCCCTGTGATGTGAGATCAGCCCCCTTACAGCTTCCAGGGGTCACAGCTGCCCTTTGGATAGAGCAGAAACAAGAGCAGTACTTTGAAGATTAGATAATACAGCCTATGAAAGTTCTGGGATGCCTAATGCTAAGAACAAGCTTAGCAGCTTTAGCAGCCTTAAGATAAAGCCTTTGTAAAGTTTACAGCAACCCCAGAGGTCGGTGGTTTTGGGGCTGCAGCAGCCTGGTTGCTGTGGGGGAAGGAGCTCCTGAGGGAGATCATGGCTCAGCATCCTTCCCCTCAGTCTCTCCGTGCTGAATTGGGTCAGAAGGTTAATGGCAAACCTACGTGCAGCTTTTTGCTCTCTGTTCGTGGCCATTTCAGGAACAATTTCCAGCTTACAGGTCTGCTGACCTGCCTGCCCCTTGTTTTTTCAGGAGCACAGAATCCATAAGGAGATATTTTTAGCCCCGTGCAGCTGCAGTTGTGGAGAGCTGCAAAGGAGCTTCCCAGCTCAGGGATCAGCTATTCAGTAGCCATGGCATTAAATCAGATCAGCTCTAAACTCTGCTAATTGATTCTGACCCACCCAGGCACTCTCTGCCATGAAGGACACAGGAAAACGCTCCTGAATTCACAGGGTGCAGTGGGAGATGCTGCAGTCAGGGGGAAGAGGGGGTCAGAGAAATTCAAATTACAACTTCTGTGAGGCACCCATCAGGCTAACAAAGGGTGATGGGGAACCGGCCTGGAAAACAAAACAAACCTTCCCCATTTGTCTGGGACTTGGTCCTGAAAAAAGCTTTGCCTGTTCTGCTCCCAACCAGCACCTAGAAGGACAACAAATGTTGAAATAGTCTTTTCTCCATGGGTAGCAGGATTAATTTTTGGTAATTTCTAATGCAATTTCTGAAAAGCAACAAGTGGATGATGTGAAAACATGCAGTATGATTTTTTAATTAAGCTCTAACTGCCTGTATATAATGTTATGAGGTTTACATTTGCCTAGAGAGAGGTATGGATAATGATAATCACATATCTAAACACTTCAGCTTTAAGTGAAATAAAGGCCACTCATGACTTGATTTTCATCAAAGTATTAAGGAAAGCAAGATATAATTTTAGGCAATCTTGAACCCAATGGTCTCTATGACTGTAAATCAGAGAAAACTTTGGCCCTTTAGTATCCAGGAGAGTTAAGGAGGATTTGGAGACAGTTATTAGTATTACCTCTAGGAGCTTGAAGTTCTTTCCATTTCTCAATCTAATAATTTTATTTGCCTTTAAAGTAGTGCAAAATCTGCATCTCAAGGCAAGATGAAAATATCCTGCTGTGTGTTCAAGAAATAGAAAATTAGGAAAAAAAAAAAACAAAGAAAATTATGGGAAAGAACTGCAATGAAACATTAGAAAAATATTCCAAATGCAATTGTAAGAAAACAAATTTTCCAAAGTACCTAATATAGGCTTGGATGGTTGTAGCTTTTCTTTTTATCTTTGTTCCTTTAGGGAACTGCTCTTCTCTTTATATGCAGCTGAAATAGCTCTTCTGAAAAAAACCAGGAGTTAGGATTCTACATTTTCACTGTGGTTATGGCACTCACACTGTACTGCATCAGATCTCGGGTTTTTTTAATCTTATACTGTATGGCACATAATAAGATACAACTATATCACTTAATGCAGCAATTAAAATGTAAAAAAGGGATGTGCCTGTTTTTCTCTCTCACCTTCCTTTCCTTTTAGCAAGTAAGTAGCCACTTTTATGTTTCAGTAGCTGGTTAAAATTTAATAGCTTCCATCCAAAGTCATCACAGTTCACAATACTTACGTGTTTATATGCATTTCAAGCAAATCTGCATTTTATAGTCTCATTTGTGGTTGCATTCAGCAGTTTAATAGTAATCAGGAAATGAGTGAGAAGTCTTCCATGACTAAACAGCCTTCCACAGAAGGAGCTGCATTCTTCTCACGTCCCTTAGAGGTAAAGAAGAAAAGAATTGAAAAGTTCAAGTATTATATATCACCAGGAAGCCAGGTATATTCAAAATGCAAATATGTCCCAGAATGAAAAAGTGAGCTGCCTGCCAGTAGTTGGTAGATTCATTTCCCTCGTTTCCCTCTCAAAATTTGATTGTTTCTATCCAGCATTACTCTCCTGTTTTACTGATGAGTATAATGTCAGACAGTCTTTAGCAGATTAGTATCAGGTTGGCTGTCTGAATTTCAGATCACTATCACTGCTGCACCCTCAGAACTGATAGCAGAATGTTTCTGTGCAGAGGATTAATCTGATGTATGTGGTACAAAATGAGCTTTGTCAAATGCCTTCCTTGCACAGAGGAGCCCGGCAGAAATGTCACAGCAGTGCTATTTCCCCTTAATAGGGAATAATAGACATAGGGAGGAATTCTGAGGTCTCTTACAGCTTTTTAATAATTTAATAGGACTCAAAATTAATCATAGTATTTGACTGCATATCAGACATGGTTTTCCTTAATCAATGAATGCAGTTCTGGATTTCGGAGAATCTCTGAGCCTCTGCAGTCAGTCCCCTCATTACCATGAGCCTGGTTATGTGTAAATGGCCATCAGACACACACCTGTAGCATCCACCCCAAACAGAAAAATCCCAGTGAGAATTCTGCCTGCAGCTGAAGCAAGAACGTGCCTTGTTCCCTGAGAACTCAGTTTTTTTCTCCTTGTTAATTGGCCTCTAATGCCATGACCCTGTTTCCAGGTACAATCCCTCCTCTCATCAAGTCGGTTGTGCAAAGTGAGGAGGGGCTGGGAACCAACGAAGGGCTGAAGATGCTGGTGACCATCTCCTGTATCTTGGTTGGGGTCTTGCTGCTCTTTGTGATGCTGCTGATCGTGAGGAGGAGGAGGAGGGAGCAGAGGCTGAAGAGGCTGCGAGGTAAGATGGTGTCTGGGGAGCTTCTCTCTACCTGAACATGAAAATAGCAGTGGGGCTGCACGTGACCAAACTGTGCAATCCCCAGCTGGGATCATTTTCCTACAATACAGAACAAAGTATGTGTGTTTTCTACAGAAATTCCTTCTTTTCCATTTGGTCATAAGTTTCTAAAAAAAAAAATATTAATATATCCATTGTTATTATTTTGCATGGGGGAAAGGAAAATATTTCTCATTGGTTTGCTTTTCTATTTTTGTTATTTGTTTCCCACAATGACCTCAAAGTGGATTTTTTTTTTTGAAGGATGAAGTCAGATGTTCTGAAGAGTAGGGAATCTCAGTTTTCCAGCAGATGCAAATCATGATTTCCAAATTATAAAACAAAAGTAGCCAGACATTAGTAGGCTAGAAAAAACAACCAGATATTCTCAGATTTGTTACCACATTTTTCCCACGACTTTTATAATAGAACCTATACAATCCTTCATTGTTCAATGATATTTCATTGTCACTGATCTGTGTTTTCCTCTAATCCTTATTCAAATTCAGTTGCTTGTTATGTGAATAAGATTTAGATCTGTGAATTCATTCAGCTTCATCATTTTTTGAGCAAAAAACCCCTGGTTGAGCCACAGCCAAATTTTTGACCCTTACAGTCTTGCACCACTGCCCTTTTGCACTGGCAAAAGGTCTTTTTGGAAGGTATTCCCTGATGGTATTTGGGAAAAACCTTTCAAACCCAAATCTGAATTAGTAATAAAACAATGTATCATCTGCAAAAAATAACCCTAATCTTTTCCAAGAGCCACCAAATTGATTAGTTATTTGTATTTTAACCAAAATGTGATCATGGTATCTATTAAAACCAGGGCCAACCCTATGTTTTCCTTCTGACCTTCCTATTTATCTCTCTTTTAGATCCAATTTTGTCCTTTGTAACAATATTTTGGAGTTTCTAAAAAAAAAAAAAGAGGGCATGGGCAAAATCATATATTAAAGAGGACAACCAACCTTATGGTCCATACACAGCCCTGGAAATGAGGACATTTGGATGCTTTGTCTTGTATAATCACTTTTTCTTCAAAACCTTATAAGCCACTTACCTCCCCAGTTTTGGGGTTTTTTTTCATTAAAAAAAAAAAAAAAAAGTTGTGTAGAAAAAAGAAAGTGTTATCTTATCTTCTTAGAAATACTGTGGAGTTCCATCGAGTAATGAGCAGGACATCTCGAGCCCTTTGGCTCTAGAAAATGATGTCTGTGCACATTATTTTTTCATGGTTAATTTACAAGTATTCATAGAGTCTTGAGTTACAGTTCCCTGAGGAAGGCTGATGATCACTGACCAGGATGGTTTTTGCATAACGTAAAATTTCTCTGAACTATTTCCTCTCAGAAATGAGGAATTTAGGAAAATATCAGAGCTCCACTTAAATGTAGGCAGTGGAAAAGATTTCATCAGTACTTCTGATAAAAGTAATCAGTATTTAAGTACCATTTCTGTAAAAGTTGTGCCTCATCTGAATTTGTGAAGCTACAGCTCAACATCCCATCTGGTCCTGTTTCACTTCTCTACAGTACAGAAGTTCTTTTTTGTGTCATCTTCAGTCTCCAAGGATATTCTTTCCACATGGTGGTAATCAAGTAATTTCTCAATATTTTAATTGGTAAATGGACCAGATAAATATCTTTTAATTTTCCTCTGTCGTTTTCCCATCATTTACATCCTTAACATTTTATCCATCGAGATCATTTGCCAGTTCTCTGATTGCTCTGCAAAGGGAAAACATTCCCCATTGTACAGCCCTGGTTTGTGTTCTTGATGTATGAATTAATGATCCAGATCATTTTCTTAGTGATCTGGCATTTTCCTTACATTTTAGCTACCAAATTCTTGTGTCATTTTCAAACTTTTATCAGATATTATTTTGTTTACTCCAGACCACTGATAAATGTCCCAGACAAAAAATACTGAATAATGAATCTCTGCTTAAAATTGGGGTCTGAATATGTTGAAATCCATGTAATTGGCTGCTGTGTTAATTTCTGCATCATGCTACTCTCTGTTAAAATACTTTGAGTTACCACAACTTCGTTTTAGAGAAATAGAAACGTGATATTTTACTGCTATTTAATCATATCACAGTGAGAGGTTTTTTCCAATGTCATTAATTCCCAGCAAATTTTAATCTCATTTTTAAAATCCACTCTGTTTGACATGTATGCTTGACCACAAGTCTGTATTGATTGGCCTCAATTATCCTTTTAATTCATTTCATTAAGCTTCATTCAATTTTTTTGCTTATTTTCTGCATTGCCAAGATCAGATTGATCGGACTTTAGTAATTCAGAAATTTTTTTTTTTGCTCATTCTTTTTGAAGACTGATCCCATGTTTGACATTTTCTGCTCTTCTGGAAGTCACTTCATGTTCTAAAAGTTTTCCTGACAATAAACAGACAGCGAGCTCCTTACTAAGTTCTCTGAAACAAATATGTGGAAATTCTTCTGATCTCCTAACTAAAAAATAATTGGTTTGCTCTAGTAGTTGTTGTGATTAACTTTCATATAATTTTTGAAAGTGAAATATCACATTATCACCTGGTTTGTATGACCTAGTGGGCTTTCTTTGAGGTACAATATTAATTTTTCCTAAATCAGGATTCCCCTACCAACTTTCCTCTAGTCTACATCAGAAAGAATAATCTCCACAGTGGGACCTTCTAAAATAATTTGTGCAGGTTACAGATATAAGTCCTGATTTTGTGGCTGCAGATGTGGTGGGGTTTTTGAACCTGTTTGACAAAGAGGAGTGGGAATTGCAGGTTTATTTGCAGTGTGCTCTGCATGCAAACATTTGTATCCCTGTTTATGGACAATGGGTTTGAGTTCCCATTTCCAATGAAGAACAGCAGCCTCTCCATTCTTGATCCTTTTATCACTTGCCAGGAGGTAGGGACAGTAAACATTTTTCTTCATCCTTTATAAAGAAAGCAGAGTTCTCAGCAAAATCCTGATTTTTGCCCAGTTTACTTTCACCATCCAGGTCACAAAAAAGGTCACTTGGCTGCTGGAGTTCATGCAGCCATTGCCATTCATGTAGGAGGTCAGCAGATATTCTCCAAGAGAAGCCTGATGGTTTAATGCTCCTTTTCCTCACTATTAACCCAGCTCTGCCACTCCTGTAATAGTCCTCCCTTTATTTTAAATCCAATTCACCTTAACACAATCAGAAGGGCTCAGCACGGCGTGAGAGCTCAGGAGTGGCAGGATGCAATTTAAAACTCTATCAGTGTCCCTGATTTCCCAGGGGGCAAACCCAAGTGTGTTCAGAATTTTAAAGGTGGCTGCCCCAGCAAAGGAGAGTGATGGCTGTGGCTTTTTCCCTGAAGGGATGCTTGGCTGGAGCAGAGATCATCCTCTTCCCTCTGCCATCCGTGTCCCCTTCCCAAGCCCTGCTTTCACCACCTGAAAACTGGGAGGAGACAGGACACTGCCAGGGATGCTGGCTTATTTTAGGAAATATTATCAATTTGCTGATCAAAAGGGTGCTGCAGGAAATGTGCATTAAAATCTCTGGTCCTTGCTTTGTGACAATAACATTTCTCTTGGAGCTGATGTTTTGGACACGGGATGTTGCCATAGTGGGGCCCAGCACAGGGAGGGAGCTGGAGCTGCTGCAGAGAGCCCAGAGGAGGCAGCAGGATGAGCAGAGGGCTGGAGCAGCTCTGCTGGGAGGAAAGGCTGGCACAGCTGCCATTGTTCAGCCTGGAGAGGAGAAGCTTTGGGCTGAGCTCAGGGTGGCCTTGCAGGGCCTGAAGGAGCCCCAGGAAAGCTGGAGAGAGACAATTCCCAAGGGATTCAGGGACAGGACAAGGGGAAACGGCTTCAAAATTGTCAGAGGGCAGGGATGGATGGGTTATTGGGAAGGAATTGTCCCCTGGGAGGGTGGGGAGGCCCTGGCCCAGGGTGCCCAGATTTGCTGTGGCTGCCCCTGGATCCCTGGCAGTGCCCAAGGCCAGGTTGGACATTGGGGCTTGGAGCAGCCTGGGACAGTGGGAGCTGTCCCTGCCCATGGCAGGGGTGGCACTGGATGAGATTTAAGGTGGCTTCCATCCAAAACCATTCCATGATTCTGTAATATTCAGTTACTTTTAGGTTTCTGAGTTTTGCTTTGATGGACACATAAGAGCCCTTTATATTTCTGCCACTTTTATTTTTGTCCCATCCCTCACCATCTGTGTGCCCATCGTTAACTCCAGCAGTTCTGCTCACCATTTGAACAATCTGCTTGGACAATTAGCAAATTTAAACCCAGCTGATGGAGTTTTTTTCCCTTCAGTACTTCCTCATTCAGCTTTTGACACATAACATGGTCCTGCTGATGCCTCATGTTATTTTTGACTGAAGCTGCACAATCCCCTGTTCATTCTTTAACCAAGAATCCAAATATATTAATGAGTCGTTGAATATGTGCCACATACATTAAATGGTGTGATTTTTTTTCCAGATGAAGCATGGAAATCATCTGTGTGCTGGGCATGTGAGGGAGGTTGTTTGCCATTTAAACATGATAAAAAATTATGACAAGGAAACTGAAGTACATTGTAATAATTTTCAACTTTGGCCCTTCTGCTTTTCTTGAGTTGTGAATTCTTTGCACAAATACCCACAGACATCACTTAGGGAGGCAGCAATTTCTTCAAAAAGCTGCTGGCTGAATGAAAACAATATTTGCATATTAAACCACCCTGATTATGTGTGCCAGAGGGAGAATGTGTGCACAGTGTCTTCATGATCCTGGTGCTGCTAGAATAGCAAGAAGCATCATAAAATTTGCTGAAAAAAAAAACCCCATTACTTGCAACTAATGTCATTATTATTATTATTATTATTGTATTGGGTTTGTTTGGCTTTTTTATATTCTTCCAAAGAAATGTGTCCCCTCCTGGGTTTTTGGAAGTCAGTAACCAAGCTCATTTGGGAGCAGCAGTGTTGGTCTTTTGGTTTATGACTGATGGCAAAGGTATTGTCATCTACTAGGCACCACCACTTACAAGGGTTAATAGCAAAGACAATCTCATTCCAAGTGAAAAATAGGAATTCTGAGTGCCCAAACGGAGCAGTTTGGTTTAGATGAGACACCTCAGATGAACCATCCTTCCCTCCACCAGAAATCTTCCATGCTTTGTGCTGAAAGGGGGTAGAGGAGGGTTAAAAATGAAGGAGTGAAGTAAACAGACCTAGAAGGAGCACAGATTTCCAGCTTCTCCAGCGGTGGGTGAGGAATAAGGCTTAGGAAAGGCAAGCTGGCACTGTGTCAGATAAACACAATGCAGAAAAGTGGATAAAAAGGGTTTTGCTGAGTTTTTATAATGAATAAAAAGGGGCCCTCTGTCCATTCCCTTAAAAGATTACTACAACACAAGCTATAGAGATGTGCTAAGATAGTGGCTTGTTTCTGCCTGCAGTCCTTGGCATTTTAAAGGTAGGGTACTTAATAGGATCACAAGAAAGGAAATTGTTGTAGGTGTTGGAGGCCCAAGAGTTGATTGAGGAATAAAAAAAGTAGGATGGAGAAAACAAAGACAAATTCAGTAAATGCCTTGGCAGGTGCTGGTAGATTTACAAGAGGCAGATAAAAGAAGAAATGTAAACTTCCATATAAGAGTTGTTTGAAGACTTAGAACTTGGAATTGTTTTCTTCTCAGATTTGCTTCACTTGGTTGCACAAAAGGCTGCTTTGTTGCTGTGTGATAAATTTAAGGACTTGGGAATCAGCATTTTGAGTTTGTTTAGCAGCAGACTGCTAAACAGGAGAACAAAGCAGAACTGCCTGGTTCTGCTGGATGATACCACAGAAATTAGTGTATTACGTTGATAAAGTTTTACAGAAGTCTACCTGAAAAACCAAACTTCAGCTGTGCCTTTTGAACTGATAAATACTGAAATAATTACAGCCCCAAAGGATTTTCAGCTAATAATAGCAGCAATGGCAAGAACGGGAGGAATATTTTTCCTTCAGGGTTGATCCCTGTGGGAATAAACCACCCTTTATTTCGTGTGTAGACCATACTCTGAAGACCCAGCAGTAGTTTTGAATTATTGCCAGTGGAAAAATAATCATATTTGAGTGCAACCAAGCAAGTTTGTGCCAGGGGAGGTTCAGGTTGGATATCAGGAAGAATTTCCCCATGGAAAGGGTTGTCAAACATTGGCAGGGGCTGCCCAGGGAGCTTTGCAGTGCCCATCCCTGCAGGTGTCCAAGGAAGGGCTGGAGGTGGCATTCAGTGCTCTGGGCTGAGGACAAGGTGAAATCAGGCACAGGTTGGACTCTTTGTGATCTTTTCCAACCTCAGGGATTGTGTGATTCTAAACTGACTCCTTGGAGACCATCCTTGCTCAGATCCTGTGCAATTACATTTGGTTTGGAAATGACAGCTTGACAACTGCTCATCCAGCCTGGCTTTGGTTCCTGTCCAGAGATGGATATCAATTATTTTTTTGCCTTTTCTTCTTCTCTCACCTGTTCATTTGCTACCCATGGCATGAAGGAGCTGAGATCCTTGTTATTTGTTAAGCTGTTCATATTTCTAATGTGTTTATGTAGCTTTTTTCTAGTTAAGCCTATGGTAATTTGTGTTTCTCTAAATATCTTTGGTGCTACATAGGAACTAAACTGGGCTGTTTGGGGCAAAAATGCAGATCAGCAAAAATAGAAACTTTTAGACACTCTGATTCTTTCCACTGATCTGGATACATCCGTGGTCTAACACACGGCTGATTCAAATCAGTTGCTAATAATGCATCTATCAATAAATCTTCATTTGTGATGACATTTCTTCTATTTTATTCTAGATGCAAAGAGTTTGGCAGAAATGCTTATGAGGTAAGAACAGCTTGAATTTTATTGGTTTTTTTTAATTGCTAAATGTCTGTCAACTATAGCATCATATTTAAGACTTCTTGGAGGGATAAGTGGAGAAGTAAACTTTCTATTTCTAAACCCTTTTCCAAAACACATCATTTGTCTGTCTGTTAAGAACTGTGATGCACTGATGGTCGGGCATGGGAGAAAGAAGACACTTTGTGGACAGTGTGAGGGGCTACAATGATAAAAAAACCTGATAACTTGTGTTAGTAGATTAAATCATAGAAGCTGTGTAGGTCCATTTGGACATTTTTCCTACTCTGGAAACCATTTTCATAATATGTATCAAAGTAATTGCTCTTCAGAGATCATCTGATTAAAGGCAATAAATTTCTGGCTGTGAATATCTCTAAACTTTGCAGCTCTGTTTATGCAATTCATTGTTGTTAGCTGCTTATACCCAAAGGTATAAAAGAACAGGTAAATCCATTTGTTATTTTTCACTTCTGTTCCATCTGCTCAGCATTCAGAAATCTAATTCAGTAGTTGAATTGCATCATAATGACTATTCTGGCACCACAATTCCTTCAAAGATGGAAATTTCATATCTTCAATGTTTATTGTTTTGTCTAGGGAAAATACTGAACTTTGGAACCACTGCATCTATTTGAAACTGGGATCACCAAGGGATTATTTTTGAGTTCAAATGAATTTTGGGTTGCTAGAAAATATTTTTTTATATTCAAGCAACAAATTTGAGAATGTCATAGATATTTCACCACAGTCCAAATTTCCTCACCCGTTATAAACTTCACTTCTATTGTAAGAGCAAACTCAGCAAAGCCATGGTGACAGATGGGTTTGGTGTAAATTCTGCTCTGTGCCATCATATCTGAATAAGCCCAGTGATGTTAACAGGACTGGTCATGCAGGGCAGGTCATATTCCCTCTCTGGCTGCCCGTGGCAGCAAACTCAGGGATTCAGCAGCTTCAGGAACGTTTGCCCTGGTGGTTTCTGGTGCCACAGAAGACAGCACAGATTAGCACACACAGCAAGTCTGTTCCCTTGAGAAACCCAGCAGGGACCAGCTGGAACCCCAGGCTGGAGACATTCAGTGCCAGTGACAACCCCTCAGAGCCCCTCTGCAAAACTGGTCACGCTCTGCCCTAACCCTGGGTGGCTTCTCAAGCCTTGTCACCACTTCTGCAGGGCCATTTCAGGCTCCCACTCCTCTGACACTTAAAAAACTTCACCAAACTTCCAGCAGAAGTGCCCAGGTTCTACCCATTTCTCCTTTGCTGATGGTGACCAAATTAAAGTACTGTTGTCCTCCCTACCTGATGTACTCAGAGAGCAGCCAGGTCCCCTCTCAGGCTTTAATTTAGAGCTGTTTTTTCCAGGTAATTCATCAGCCACCATTTCATTTGGCTTTTCCTTTCACCAGCATTAACTATAATCATCAAGCCAGTTCCTCTCATCTAATTTATTAGCAAATAATCTTGGTTTTATTACATAGGCATATTTTATATTTCTTTTCTAAAAGTTTGAACAAAGGCAAATGACTGTTAAATCAGAACTTCAGAGGAAGTTGGGGACATAGGCTTACATTTGCAGACATGCCAGAACTTGGAACTCTGATTTGTGACAAATCTGTGAAATAACTTCAACCAAAACCACAACCACCAGATGTTCCTGAAGATGTAGTACGTGAATAATCAAAGGATAAGCCCTCTCCAAAGCAACAGTCACGTATGATAGAGCCCTTTTTATCTTTTAGATTTTACCAAAATCTGCTATAATAAAAATATCAAGAAAGGGGGTTATTTGGGGAGAGGGCAGCAAAGATGATTCCCTGCTTGGTAGGAGGGTGTGAGGCCTGGACAGAGCTTTGTGTATCTTTTCCTTTGAGGAGATTTTCATGAGTGTGTGTAAAGCGGATTAAAAATGGAGCTTTAGTCTTTGCTTTGAGAGTTGCTGGCTTTGGCTGTGTAAGTCAAATGTCTGTGGAGCAGGATAAGTCAGCAGTTTAATGGGAGCTGCACAACTCATTGTTGATTCCTTAAACACACAAATAAAAATCCCTGCTGTTGGATAAACACAGCTTTTTAATGTTTCTTTTGGGTGAAACCATCAGTCCAGCCACGCTCTTTGTAGCAGTTCACTGTGGATCAGTTTAGCAACTCACTGAATTTTAAAATTTTGAACACAGGGTGAAGAATCTTTTATCCCCAAATATTCTGATTTAGTTTCCCATATGTTTTCCCAACAAACTACGCACCCTTTCAAAATGCCTTTTACAATGTACTTGCTCTAGAAAAGGCCCTTTTATCCACAGACTCAACATAGGAACTGTACTCCAACCCAAAGGCCACCTGCCCAAGTACCTGTTTCAAATAGTGACAAATGCAGAAACTTCAGCAGAGTCAAAGAATACAGCAAAATACTGAGAGAGCTGGGATTCTTCAGAATGGAGAAGTCTTTGGAGGGGTTCCAGCACCTTAAAAGGCTTAGAAAATTAGAGGGACTTTTAATATGGGCAGACAGTGACAGGACAAGGGGCAGTGGTTTTCAGCTGAAGGAGGGCAGGTTTAGATTAAATATTAGGAAGAAATTCATTACTCAGAGGGCAGTGAGGCACTGGAACAGGTGGTCCAGAGAAGTTGTGGACTCCTCATCCCTGGAAGTGCCCAAGGCCAGGCTGGACATTGGGGCTTGGAGCAGCCTGGGACAGTGGGAGCTGTCCCTGCCCATGGCAGGGGGTTGGAATGAGATGATCTTTAAGGTCTTTTCCAACCCAAGATGTCAAATCTGTGATTCTGTGGCTCAGTCTCCTGACAATCCCCCAGTCCCTAACAATTTGGAGCCCAGAGACTCTCTGAACCAGAGGGAATTGATTCTATTATACACAGATCCTTACAAGGTCTGACAAGTAAAGAAAAGCACATGCTTATGTTTGGGAATTTTATGTCTGTAAATATAGAAAAATAAAGACAGATACATTTTATCCCTGTAAAGAATTAATCATTGGACTCCTCAGCCACCATACCATTAAAATGTTTTTGTCTGAATTTATGTTAGGAAATACTTCTAACCAAACTTCAAAACTGAAACCTTAAAACTCTTTGCCCTGTTTCCAAGCCCTAGAGGGACTTCATTGCTGTTGGCACTTTAGGTTTTTATAACTTGAAAGCTGAGCTGTTGGGGTCTGCAAAAAAGAATTCAAAATTCCCTGAGCCAGAATGGGACAGCATCCTAATCAGCAACAACCCCCTTGCTTCTGCCAACTGCCTGTGCTGTGTTTGGACACCCCATGTCACTGCTGCATGCAGGGGAATTCATTAGATCAGCAAGGAGGAGGAGAGACAGCCCACAAACCAAGGAATGACTCTCCAGAATAGCAGGGAATATTCCTGAGTAGAGAGAGGCCTGGGTTCCAGTTCTGGCTTGAAAGACCTCCCACATATTTTGCATGAAGCTGTCCCTGGAGTCAAGGTTGGGATTGGGAATCCTCTCTTGTCAGATAAACAGTAAAACTGCAAATCTGGGGAAAACTCTCCTCCTGCTCCCTGAGGTCCAAACAATGCTTCCTGTGTTGGTTGAGTACTTTCTAATAATGGGAATACAGAGCATTTATCCTGCTGAAGAGGCTCTGGCTCTGGGATTCTGGGATCTGCATTCTCTGAGCAGGAGTCTGACTCCATCCCTTTGTCTCCTGCATCCCTAGTGAGTGCAAAGGGGTGCAGTGATGCATTTACCACACTCAGTTATGTACTGCTCAGATTCTAGATGTATCTAACCCTCTTTATCCTAGAACTATTGGATTATTGAAATTAGACATAAAAAAAATTTCAGTTTCCTACTTTTAACTGAAAGAGGGCAGGTTTAGATTAAATATTAGAAAAAAAATTTTTACTCAGAGGGGAGTGAGGCCCTGGAATAGGAGCTCCATGGTTCCTCTACACCCTTGGGCAAGCCCACAGCAGCCCAGCTTTTCAAGGGCCTGTATTCAAGCAGATTTGTCATGCAGATAAAATATTACTCTCTGATTCTCTTCACATTTCATCAACTTGAATGGCATCCACTCCATGCAGAGACCTGGAGAACACCAGTGTGGAATTTATCTGCATTTGACAATACTAAATGTCTTTGAAGATTTCTGTGCTTAGTAGGACCCTGTGATGACCATTCTGCATTGATTATATATGGAGAAAAGTCCAGAAACCCTTGGGAGGCTCTCCTGCTATTTTGTTTCCATGATGTGATTGAATGAGGCACCAGTTGTGGCCTGCTTGAATGCATTTCAGCTATCCATGTGTATGTGATGGGACCAGCACCACCTAATCACCCAGGAGGAGAGACACATTAAATTTGGGATGTGTGGGTGGTGTTAATGCTGGGGACCACAAGAGCAGGGAAAGCCAGGAGGGGAAAATCAGAGAGGGGCTCCCATGTGCCTTGTGGATCTCACCCTTGGATTTGGAGCAGAATCCCTGACCACGTGGCAAGAAAATTCCTCCAAAAAAGGACTCCAGGAGAACCTCCAAACGTGAGGAAATCAGGTCTTGCTGACATGGAGACACAGCAGGAAGTTAACACCCATTTCCCAGAGGTGTGGGCTCATCTCATCACACGTGGATTAATCTCCCGTGGAAGAACTGAGCTCATCACTTTACCAGTGCTCTGCTGATTCCATTAACAGCAATAATCCACTGCCACAGCAGAATTAAACTGACTGATCTGCAGCTATTTTACACTAGAAAATGAGCCTCCACTTGGATCTTACAGCTCTTTGAAGCCTGAGCACTTGGATCACGCTGCTGGCTGATTGGTCTCAACTCTCCTCAGCCTCCCTGCATGAAGTATTTGCAAATATTTCATTTCATCCAAAGAGTAATTACATCTAAAAGGGCAAAACGTTCCTGGGTTTTTAGTGCAATCTGAAGGTTCCTTGGTGCAAGCTTTGTGCTAGAAATGACTGTGGTACTCGGTTTTACCATCCATTTTCATTTGCTTTTGGTAGACAGCTCATTTAAGAAGTCATTTTCTGGTACACAAACTTCAAAATGAAATTGTTTCAATTTGCATGATGATAGAATAATTGGTTTATGTTCTTTTTTAGATTATTGCATCAATCAATTAGACATAATCCATGAATGTAAACAAGATTTGTAATTTTTGTCTCGGAACATCAATGGGGCTAAAGCCTTTATTTATTTTTGCAATCTATTAATAGTATGCCTAGTTATAAATCTGCTTTTTCATTTATCAGTTAAAGTGATATTTGGAACTTGGCTAATTAAAAATAATGAAAATATTTTTAAAAAATTGGATATCACTTGAGACATCATTTTCCTACCAACTTGTTTGATCAGCTGTGTGTTGCTTTACTCAGATTCATGAGGAGTGAAAGAAAAGGTCCATCTTCCAAAGTGTTTTTATTAATTTCATTATGACAACACTTGAAGAGAGCTGAGTGAAATTTTCAGATTCCTGCAGATAGAGGACAGACCACATCCCTCCACACTGTGCATTCCTCTAATGCCTTACCACGTGCAATAAATTAAAACCATGCACTTGTTCTGAAGAGGATAAAATCAGATGTATGAGTGGTTCTTGCTAATTAATGTTACATTGGTTTCTCTTGAGCTGGACAGATTGAAAATGAGCAAGTTTGCAAATATCTTTTCATTTAGGCTGAATGTTAAAGTGTTCACTCCTCTTTTGTTTTCAGCAAGAACACCAGGACGTCAGACACACTTAATAAACAGCAGCAAACCCTGAGGATGCACATAGACATTCCCAGAGCACAGCTGCTGATTGAGGAGAGGGACACCATGGAGACCATTGGTAAATTTGAGCTTTTTTTTTTCCCCCTGGTTAATGTAGCAGGTTCTTGTAGGTGGAATTCCTTCACTCCACACCTTTTCCCCGCTGCACACATCAAGAGGAAAAGAGCTACAAAGTCATTTGAAAACTGAACTGATTTTTTTTCTCCCCTTCGAGTCATTTCCCACTAAAAGTAATCTCAGTATAGGATCTAAAATAATGCAGGACATTAGGAAAATGAAACTGTTGGAAAGAGTTTCTTGGAGAAAATGTAATTGAGGACTGGCAGTTTTATGATATTCATTCTGATTTCTCATTTGGCTCTGACTAGGCAGTTGGATCACTGACATTACTTAAAAGGAAAATGAAATTGTGAAACTGCACTGTCAGTATTTGAAGATTTGCTACAGCCAACTTTTAAAACTTACATGTTGAATATTGTATCCACCTGTTCATAGCACATGATATTTCAACATTTTGATCAGTTTTCAGCTGCTGTGTGCCCATGCAAACTTCAAATCTAAACTGTTTGATGCAACAGAAAACAGGATTTCTCATGGGGCTGGCACTTAGTTGAACTGCCACAAGAAATACAATTGTTTGGTGTTGGTTTTTTTTCCCCCCTAAATAATTTAAAGATATCTGGGAACCCAGAATAGAAATGCAGCCTGATGTTGTGACTGTATGGGCACACACTGTGGCAAGACACTCCTGACTGACCTTTAGTTAGACTTCTAACTTGCCTTTTTTTGGATAAAAATCTGTATAAAAGAAGCTGATAATGTAACAGCATCCAGGGTTGGTGTGGCCAGAGAGGAAAGTCAGCAAGCTGAGAGCAGCATCTCCTGTTGTCACAAGTTCCAGCGCTGAAAAGGAGACCTACAGAATTTTTTAAATCATGATTTGAGTTTCCTAAAGTCTGCCCTTTGTGCCAGGCTTCATCCTAAAGACAGCTTTAACTTTTGAGTGGCAGCTGCTGAGCAGTGTGGGGGTTACAGTGAAAATACTCTCAGAGCCTGAACAGCAGCAATGCCATCAGGGCCTTGGTAAGAGGCAGCTTTCCACCCAGAACAAGCAGGGATTTTGGCAGGGTTTGACAGTTTGCTGCCAAGAGATTTTATTCCCAACCTGAATAAGAGCTCATCTTTTGCCAGAGACAGAGTGATTTGATTCCTAATGTTATTCTATTTATAGCCTTCTTTGGGTAAAAAATGTGAGTTATGTTATTGTGCAGAGCTGTTCACCCTAATGGTGTCTTGTCAAGTTTAAAAAAAAAAAAAAATCCAAAACAAAATCCAGGAATGCTTAAAAGAAATGGATCAACCTATGCTGACTGGTAAATGCCCAGAAGTCCTGCTGCTGCCAGTCCCTTAGAACACATTACAAAACTATATAGCACAGCACAGCAGGAAATCTTTAAGGCTTTTATTGAAATTCTGAATGGATAAAAAGCCTGTAAAGAATGCAAAAGGAAGTCTGATAGCACAGCAAATAGTTGTTCTGCAAGCACAAAGGCAGTGAAAGATTTATTGCTATTAAACCATCCATGATCAAGTGGACCAGATTCCTCCTTGGAGAAAAAAAAAAATATGGTACAGAGATCACAACTGGAAAAAAATATTGAAAATAAAAAGGAAGCAAGTGCTGTATAGCACTGGTTTCCTGTAATGATCAAGGTCTGTGTAGAAATTTGGTGAATATATCCTATCCCACATGGAAGAAATAGAAGCAGAACCACACAGCAGTAAAGGTTAGTGCTCACCTTCTTCTTCCTTCCCAGGGTCAGGCTTAATCTCACACCTTTATCTGAAACTGCAGAAAAATACAAAAAACAGTTCTGTGTCAGGGTCATCCCTTCTGCAATATTCTGTCTCTGCAGAAAAAGGGGAGAGAGGGTTAGTTAGCAACACCACCTAATGACCTCCTTTTGGGAAGACAGGAGTGGTTTCACTGAGCACCTTGCTAATCATGCTAATAATCAAAAGAAATAAATGGAATGGAATATGTTGATGAAAAGTTCATCTGAGCTTTCTGAAAGTGAAGGGGAAGAGGGCAATGTTCAAAGGATGGGAATTCAGGAATTGGAGCCACAAATGATTGCACACAAATCAGCTTTTTGGGGGGATGTTTAACAGTGCTTCAGTGCATGTCTCTAAGGTGAAATCAGCAGGAAAAAATGAAAGTTATTCTTTAGTTTTATATGGGCTTTGAGTTAAAACCCAGAGGCTCCCTCCCTTCAAAGCCACCTCAGCCCTGCAGGGAGCAGGGCTGGGAACACCTGGGGACTTCTGCAAAGCAGTGATGAAGGCAAAGCCAACATTCTGTCCTCATTATCTGGTTATTCCTCCCCTTGCAGATGACAGATCAACAGTTCTGCTGACTGATGCTGACTTTGGAGAGACGTCCAAGCAGAAGTCCCTGACTGTCACCCACACAGTCCATTACCAGTCTGTGTCACAAGCCACAGGGCCACTGGTGGATGTCTCTGATGCCCGGCCAGGAACAAGTAAGCACAGCAAAAAACAGGGTTTTTTTTCTGGAGGGGAGAAAGTTATAACAAAATAAATACTCTGCTCCTGCATTTGCATCCTCATCCTTCTGTCTGAGAGTGGAGAGAAATCGATTAAGGTCAGCAGAGGACATTTCTTAAACTATTGCACTTAGTGATTCAATATGGGGAAAATTGCATGTGCATCTGAAATAGAGGTGTAATTTGAAATAATTCGTACCTGGCCTTCATTAGACCAAATGCATGCTAGATTTTAATTTCCAGAATTTATTGGGTAAATTACCTTAATGGCTTTTAGTGCCTAATATCCTTCTTTTTACTCTGTGATCAATCTTTATTGTATTTCAAAAACAACTTTCCTCCCTACCTCTCCATCAGGAGAAAAAAAGCAATTCTCATTATTACTTTTTCTGAAAAAGTTATATTTCTGGCTTTAGTTATTATGGTAAATTACTTTTCCCAGACATATTCATGCCAAGTTATTCTTGCAGTGATTAAAATACTATCATAAATTAATATACTGATTCAATCCATTCTTCTCATTCCTCTCATGAATTTGTTTCATATCTATGTAAATGGGGCAAAAAAAATTACTAGCTTGAATGGTTACTTATGAGCTAGAAATTTTACCAAAGTGTAGTTCACTAAAATGTGCAATTTTTGAAAACTCTTGGATTATTTCTGTCCCCTGATCATTTCAGAACTTGTTTACTTGTTGAGTTTGGTGAACATAAATGCTGAAAGCTCAGTTGCTAGAATGCAGATTAGTGGAAAAACCCATTTCCACCACAGTCTTTATAAATAATAGGTGTTCTAATCCTGGCCTTAGTGCTTTTTTAGCTCTTTCAGCTTTTTTTCAGGTCATTCCTGGAGGACTAGATTTTCTAATAAGGAAAGAGGCACCACCCCAAAACCTCATGCCTGTCTCATACCACAGAACTTTTACAGCACATATCTTACTAATGCCTCTTTGTGTGCAGTTCTGTGCTTCATTCCTCTGCAGCCAGGGAGAGAATTCCTTCAAATTAAATGTGGATTTAACTCATGTGTAAGAATATGATCTGTGTCCAGCCCTGCTTTGGAAATAAAAATCCACCAGCACTTTTCTTAAGCAGTACAGATCTGATTGCAGCAGTGCTCTGGGCTGGCTCAAAGACTTCCAGGTAATGTTCTCTGGATTTAAGGCACTAATCCAGCTTTGCTGCAGGCTGGGTGATGGGATTTTGTCTAGAGCCACCACTTGTGCTGTGAAGAGGAGAGCAGAGCCCAGCTGGGTGGCTCAGAGGGTAGGGACCCTCCTGTCTGAGCCCACTCCCATTCACTGAGTGACAAATAATCCTTTGCAGCATTTTTTTAAGCTGTTCTCTTGTCCTTATTTATTTCTTTATGAAAGAGATGCTCTGTGAACCTTTGCCTTGCTGACCTCGGCTGTCTCCAGTTGTGTTTGACAGCAGAGCTGGCATAACCAGGGCACCAGCTGTGTTTCCATCCCACTGCCAGCTCTGGAATTGCTGTGCCTGTGCTGCACAGCCCCTTAGAGGGGCACAGCACAGCTGGAGCAGAGCTCCTGCTCAGCAGGACGAGGACTGAGCTCCTGTGTGCTGGCAGAGGCTCTCCCAGCTCATTCCCACTGCTGGCAACATCCTATTGAGACCCAGGATCAGAGGCTGAGGTCCAAAGGGACATCTGGGCACTGGTTAGTCCAGCCCCTCTGCCTGAAGCAGGGTCAGCAAGGGCTGGTTGCTCAGGAACATCCCCAGGTGATTCCTGAATGTCCCCAAGGATGGGGACTCCACCACCTGTGTGGGCAGCCTGGGGCAGTGCTCAGTCTCCCTCACATTCAGGTGTTTCCTGATGTTCAGGGGAAGCTCCCAACTTTCTCCTCATGGCCATTGCCCCTCTTCTTCTCACTGGGCACCACTGACAAAAACTTGGCTCTTGTCCTTCAGGTATTTGTGTGCATTGATGGCATTCCCTCAGTCCTCTTCTCCAGCCCAGACAGCCCCAGCTCTGTGTCTGCAGCTGTTCCCACCAGCAGTTTCCTTCTGTTCTCCATGTTTTCCCTTGAACCAGGCTCACTCCTGGCCACACCACAGCCCCCTGCCACATCCGCAAGGGGTTTGTACCACACTGAGCATGGATTTGGATGCTGTCCACATGAGGCAGCTCTGTGTTGCACTACCAGGAGGATCAGTTATCAATGGCACTGGGTTTTAATTTTCCCACTGCTGTAGAGGGAAAAAAGGAAAAGGATCAGACCATTATTTGTAAATAAATACAAGTGTTTCCTTGAAGCAGCAGAATACAAATTCTCACTGGGAATGCTCAGGCAGAAGCAGTACTCAGAGTCATTATCTGGGTATTGCTTTTTTCTTTCAATTTCTTCTGCTAAAGTCTCTTACCTCAAAGACTGACAACTTCACCATTTGAATGTCAAAGAACATTTTGAATAGATTTGAATTTTTCATTTCTAATACCCTTTCTATTGTTAGTGATATCCTTTCAGAAGCTTTGAAGAGAAATCTTTCAGTGCTGATGTAGTCACTCTGTGCCACAAAATGGTTTTTTCTCTTGCACTTGTTTTGTTAGACTCACTTTTAGGGAAGAACTCTTTATTAATATGTTCAAGGAGGTCAATTTTGGCACATGGTTTGCTTTTACAATCGTGGTCACTATATTATCTCTCAGTTAATTTAAAAGTAGAACATTGCTGACCTTAAACAAGTAGCAGGCGACTTTTGAAGTTTAAGAAATTGTATTAATTTACTAATTATTTCAAAGCAGTCAATTCTTTATGAACCTGTTCCTACTGAATGATGGCACTATTACAGCTTATGTTTTATGTCTTGGCCACTTCTTAAAATAGGGAATCTATAGCTGATCAATATTGTAATATGGTAACAGCATGTCCAGAGTAGGGAATTACAGCCCCACACTTCTGAGCACATCTATTTGAAATTTCTGAGGGCACATCTATGCTGATAATTTACCTTGCACTTCACCTGAGATGTGCTGTGAAATCCCTGACCAGATCTACTTGCCTTGTGCTCTTTCAGTTCTCAGAGTGGTTTTGGTGCTGGAGAACTGCTTGTGTTGGAGTAAAGGGATAATGAATGTGTCAATGAGAGACTGATGGGGCCTTCAGCTCTTCAGTTCCACCCTTGATAAAATGTAGAGTTTCATTAGAAAGAGAGGAGTTCTAGAAAAGCATCAGCAGTTTGGTAATGATCAGCATTAACACTGTTCATTTTTACTCTCCAAAATGAATGTCTTGAGTTTGGGGTTTTTTTAACCGAGACGATTTCAGTGGCCGTCCCCTTCTGGAAGGGAGAAGTGAAGGGCCAGGCACTGATCTGTCTGATGACCAGGGACAGGACACGAAGAAACGGCTGGAGCTGTGTCAGGGAAGGGTTGGGTTGGATATCAGGAAAAGATTCTTCCCCTAGAGGTGTTTGGATGGATGGTCACAGCCCCAAGGCTGCCAGAGCTCCAGGAGCGTTTGGACACCACTCCCAGGGATGCCCAGAATGGGATTCCTGGGCGGAGGGTGGGTCTGTGCAGGGCCAGGGCTTGGCCTGGACGATCCCTGTGGGTCCCTCCCAGCTCAGGACATTCTAGGACTCTGTGATTCTGACAGGGTTTGTTTCCTTCCCAACCCCTCTCTGCCATCCCTCACAGATCCCACCACGAGGAGGAGCGCCAAAACCGGGCCCACCGCGCGCAACCGCTACGCCAGCCAGTGGACCCTCAACAGACCCCACCCCACCATATCAGCCCACACCCTCACCACAGACTGGAGGCTCCCCACGCCCAGGCCAGCAGGCTCCGTGGACAAGGAGAGCGACAGCTACAGCGTCAGCCCCTCGCAGGACACAGGTACAGGCAGGGCTCCCCGCAGGGACAAGGGGACTGCAGCAGCTGCAGGAACCTTCCTGCTCCTGGGTGGGCCTTGCTTGGAGCTTCGGGTGTCATTATTCTTCCCTTGCCAGGGTGGGGTTTTTTTTTCCCTGTAGGTTATTTTTTTAGGGGTGCCACAAGTGCTTGTAGCGATAACGGCAGCAAACGTTGTGCCTCCGGTTCCTCATTCCACGCACATCCTTTGAAAGACAGCCTTCCTCTAAAAGATAAGGTGGTAAATTTTCCTGAAGCTTCCCAAACCACACTGCAAAAGTAGGAAAATTTGGCTAGGAAGGGACAGTATGAGTAACCAAATATCCCTGAGTTGTATATGGAGTGGTTGTAGGATTTGAACAACATTCAGGTTAGTATTTTTATTTTCCCATTTGTGTAATATGTTCATTTTCAGTGGGAAAAAAAAAAAGGGGAAAACTCTGGAATTAAGAGTCCAAGTAAAAATCCATTCAGAACACTGAATTCTGCAACAGCTGGCCAGGATTTTCCTGAGAAATACCATGGGGTTTATTTCTATAGATGATAAGTAGGGAGACAATGAATACATACTCTGCCTGCATTGCTCATCTCTTCTTGGTGCCTTCACATCATAAATGCAACTGTAACTGGGGAAAAAAAAGTTTTCTCCACTGTCCTATGCTGAAAAAGCAACAGAAAAGGCAAATAAATGAGGAAGTTATTAACTAGAAGCACAGTCATGAAGTAAACTTAATAAAGGTTATAAAAGAAGAAAGGTAAAATATCTCTCAAAGGGAAGCCTGACCAAAGTGAATCCAGGCTTGCTCTGGCTTCCTCAGCAGGAACTGCCAACTGTCTATCTGGATTTTAGGAGAAAGGTGTTCATGATGTGTGAGAGCTACAAAGCAGTGGATGTGAGTGGCCTTTCACCATGAAAACCAGTATGACTGGTTTTGTTCTCTATATAAGAACAAGTATCTGACTTCACTCATATTTAGTAATTTACAGCCTGGAGTTCTCAACGTTTCATAATTCACCCCCTCTTAAACTTGTAGACCCCAATGTTTTCTCCGTGGGGTAGTGGCAGTCAATAGATACTTCCAGCCAGCTGACAACCTTCAGGAAAAATTATCATAAATTTTTAAGATTAATAGATATACAAATCTAAATATAAATAGCAAATCTCCTCTCAGAAACCCTTTCTGTAGACACTCCAGTTTTCAGGTGCATTTGGATGTGTTCCAACCTGTTGTCACCCAAGGATATTTTCCAATGTGTGTGGCAAAGGGGAGAAATTAAATTTACTGTGTGGTTCAGTAGATAAACTACATCCAATTATGTAAACAGACTTCACAATCTCTATTTTAACAAGCCTACTTTTCTACTCTGTGTCTACCTTTGAGCTCACAGTCATTTATGTAAGGGACAGCAAGCTTCAGATCACACTCGAGAAAGGTTTTCTTGTGCCAAAAAGCAGCTCTGTTACACCACTCAGTTTCTGGGAAAAGAGTAGAGTTCATTTAATTTAAGTGCTTCAGAAGTTTAAAACTTTCAAATAAACATATGTAGCCAAATTATGTGTTCAAGAATCAATTGAGCTAATGTGCACATTTGATCACTTCTGCAATCTGGAGTTCAGATTTCGGGAGCTGGTTGATGCAGTTGATATTTGGCAGAATTTAGCACTTATCAAAACAATTCCAGGCTTACAAAGCAGTAGCTTTTGGGCTTAGGAGAAATGCCTGGCAGCAGTTCATAGCTGTGACTGAGTTCAAAAGTTCTAACTACAGGACATTAGAAAATTTCCTGATCAATCTATATTCATGAAGTTCAGGAAGTTTCATAAAGTTCACCCTGGTCTTGGATAAAAGTTCATCAGATCTAAAGTAGGTGTTCAGGCAGATTGATTCTGGAATATTCTCCCTCTTGGCATGGGATTTGGGAAGCTGCAGATCCTGGGCTGCATGGACCAAACTGTGACATTTGCACGACCACGATATTCACACACACTGCTCCATGGCACTGGTCAACTGCTGCCTCCTGGGACTTTCCAGCTGACCAGAAATTTGGAAAGACATCACTGAGGTCTGATTTACAAATCAAATATGAAAAACAGAATGATGTTTCCTGTGGGTGGAAAGGAAAAAAAAATAATAATAATAATCCAAAGAAACCCTGTAAAGTTCTGGTCAGATCCAAATCTTAAGCAAGTTACAGCACATTGTAGAAGTACTTGTCATTTTAAATAATGGATGGTCGTGTTTAAAAGTGGCAGGAGTGTCGTTCTTTGTGCACAATGAAAATGGATGCAGGGGTGCAGGCACACAATAAAAAAGATAAAGATTTGCAATAATGACACTCTTGCCTCTGGCTGCTACAGGAGGTCCATTTTTATGAATTAGCTATTACACTGTGCCTGTTTATTGAACATCACCAACAATGCCTGAAATTGCACAGATCTTGTGAGATGAAACACGACTTCTGCACAAGGAACTTTTCAGAGTCCTCTGCTCTTCCAGCCCACTGGAGTAGAAACACAGTGGGTGCAACAGCCCAGCAATTGTGTCCCTGCAGAAATGAGCCCTGCATTTCCAGAGTGCTTTTTAATGTATCAGTAGCCATTTACATCTTCAATAACAGTGTTTTTTAAGAAATATTGATATTCTCAGAAACTCATCGGCAGAAAAGAACAGCTTGTAGGTCACAACAACCCGTGTGTCAAATATGAATTCCTCCATTAGCTTCAGCAGCACTGGAAAAAGGCAACTGAATGACTGCAGGCTGTAGTTGCCAAATATTGCTTTCTGAAGACCTTTGTTCCGAATGAAATGAGTTAGTGTTTTACCTGGTGTCTAGAGAGACAATATCTGAGAGCTACTACTGCCTTTGTGTTTCACCGTTTTTCTCANTCCTTTCTAACCCCAGTGAAATATTTCTGAGATGCATTAAAAAGATAATGTAAAGAACTAGTTTCTTATTTTGCTAAATCTTGGTTTGCAGGTTTGAAGCCTTTTGAAGGCATTTAAGATATAGAGAAACGGGTTTTTATTGATAAAGTAATATTTTTCATGTAGTAAAGGTTATTTTTTATAAAAGAAACATGAATTTAATGCAAAGGCACCGCATGCTGCTCGCAGGATAAGCCTTCACTTTAGATTGTCTGTAATTGTCAAATTATGACTAAACAAACACTTGTGCAGGCATTTACAGCGAGGCAGATCCATTTAAATCACCTTGATCACTCTAAGGGCTCCCTGCTTTACTCTGAAATTGCATGCTCCAGGCTTTTCTCCCAAGAAGGACTGTGCAGCTGTTTTCTCTCTCCCGTTGCCCCCATCCCCGGCGCTTAGATCGGGCCAGGAGCAGCATGGTCTCCACAGAAAGTGCCTCCTCCACCTACGAAGAGCTGGCCAGGGCCTACGAGCACGCCAAGATGGAAGAGCAGCTGAGGCACGCCAAGTTCACCATCACAGAGTGCTTCATATCAGACACCTCCTCGGAGCAGCTGACGGCAGGGACCAACGACTACACGGACAGCCTGACCTCCAGCACGCCGTCCGAGTCGGGCATCTGCCGGTTCACCGCCTCCCCGCCCAAGCCTCAGGACGGAGGGAGGGTGATGAACATGGCAGTTCCCAAGGCTCATCGCCCAGGTGAGGCAGCAGAAAGAAGGTTTTGGGCTCTCTGGGGAGGGTTTCAGCCCACACCCGAGGCTGGCAGGCAGGGCAGGGCGGAAGGGAGCAACGTCTCCTGGAACCGCGCACAGGCCTCGCTGGGGTTTGTCCTGGTGCCTTTTGGGGGCTGCCTAAAAACAGGGGCCAGGTGAAATTAAGGGTTGTATTTATTGAAGGGCCTTCAGGTACATCCAAGGCCCACCCAAAAATAGACATGGGTCACAGGTTTTCACACTTTTATAAGTTTGGTCCATTTGCATATTTGGGGTTAATCTTTCAATTCCAGCTTCAGGTAATGAAGTCATTTATCCCAAGGTTGCTCGCCCCCAACTCACTTTTGTTTACATTTCTCAGGGCCTGAGACAGTGAGGTGTCCTTGATTCCCAGGCTTGGAGAGGAATTGTGTTGTCTGATTAAAATGCGAAAGTAGTAACTAACACTCTATATGGAGTTTATAGTTATACACTAAAGAATTGCAGGATTACAAATATATGAAAAATATAAAAGCTAAAATCCTAAGGCATCAGTCCCAGCTAAGGGAACATGTGAGCACATTCTCCCGTGTGCAGAAAACATGGGAATTCAGGAGCAGGAAGAGGCTGGCTGAGCCATCAAATCCACTCCTCACACTTGCAGCCATCAGGCCACAGACCCTTCTGGGCTAAATAAGACCATATGTGGGTGCATCTGCCCATCTCCAGCTCAAACCAGCCTCTAACAAACCACATCTCACTGTGGTGCTTCGTGCTTGGGAGCAGAAGTTGGCTCTCATTAACAGTCCATAAAGACAGATTGCAGGAGATGTGCTTGTCCCTTCTGCCTTGTGGCTTGGCAGACTCGTAACAACCCTTTGGTGATGTCCTGGAGCTGTTACACTCTCTCTCTGACAACCACCTAAATATCAAACTTAGGATATCTAAATTGGGGGGAATAAAACAAAGGAGAAAATTAAGACTCCAACTCCTTGCTGACTGAAGGTACTTAAGGGACATCCAACTCTTGGACTCAACCAAATTTCCAGATCACAAACATGGTGTTTCTACTGATACCTTAGTGCCCAACAGCACAGGCAGGTTATTTGTGATACTCTGAGATCAAGCAGGTTATAAAATCTCAGAAGATTTGTCAGTCTTTGTTACAGGATACAGGATGTGACACAGCAGAGTAGGATTCAAATGGGGAAAAGTCATCATTATATTTGTTTGCTTTCTGAAAACATGATTATTTTATTTTATTTTATTTTATTTTATTTTATTTTATTTTATTTTATTTTATTTTATTTTATTTTATTTTAGTGTATACATTTGCCAGTGTGAGTGCTGCTACACAGACCCACAGAAAGTCATCAGCGCTGCTCATTTATGTGAAAAAGAGTAATGAATAATCTATGTAGGGTCTTTTGCTTAATATTCACCATAACCAGCAGTGGTTGTGAGGACAGAGGAATGACAGTGGGATCAGGAAGGGTCATTCAAAAGCAGGAACACTGAAAAGAAAGCATCAAGGATTTGGCTGGAGAAAGGTAAAAGAAATATGTGGGAAGAAAAAGCCCAGGCAGAAGGTAGAGAGTTATAATTCCCAAGGCAGGAAATTAGTGTGTCACATAGGTAGATAAGAGGGAAAATAAATAGGAAATAAAATAGTGGGAGAAATTGCTGATTTCTGTGTAGTTACAGAGTAGAACCACAAACCCAGGAGCTGTAGAAATAGATAAAGATAGAAATACTTTCATTTCTAACTCCAGAGAAGTAAGATAAATATTTGTCCCTGCTCTGCTAAAGGGAAGCATCTGCATTCACAGCTAAGTCAAAACTGAACTCTTTCCTTCCAAGCAATCAACAGATATATTTTATCATTTCTTTAACAAATATCTTGCTCTCTTTCCTTTCATGTTCCAAATACATTACTTATGCATATTTAGTATTTGGAAATATTCTAATATATTCCATATAAAGCTGATTTTCTTAAGGGCAGATAGAACCAAAATTTGGTCCCTGTGCTTGAGTTAAAATCTTCCAGGGTTGGAACAAACTTAGAGCCCCTCCAGTGATTTACAGACTTGTAGTCATGTTTAGCTCTGTTAGTTTTAATAGCTTTATTTTTTTTCCCTACTTCCCTTGATTAGCTTTAGCTTTCCTTTGCAGCAAGGAAATTAAATATATTATAAAAGTAATAATTAGCTTCATTACCTTGAAAACATAATTGAGTGTTCCAGTGGGGCAATTTGAATGCTGGCCCATAAATATTGAATAATGAGTTATTAAAGGTCACTTCATGAAGGGTTTTAAACAAAACATATGGATAGAAAGAACTTTCACCAGTACCAGACAGACCAATATTTTAATTCTCAAGTCAGTGAGGAAACATTGGGCATCTTTCTTCTTTTACCCACCACTTCAGAATTTGCCATAGGTAATTAGTAATTCAAATACAATTAATCAAAGTCATTCTTCATTTGAGGACATGGAGAAAAAATAAAAAACTTAAGGTGTTTGGTTTCAATGGACGAGAACTTTTGAGATAAATCACTCTGCTGCTTCAGCACACCTTTATTCTTCCTTGAAGTAAATCTTTTCTTTCAAGAGAGCTTTTACCTGTTTTCATGGTGCTTTGCCTTTCTTCTCAGCCAATTTAATCTTTCTGGGAAAATGTCACTTTCAATGACTTCTGCCTCCTCCTTCCTAATTTCTGACCTCCCTTTTCAAACTGCTGTCTGTTGCCACTTATGGTTGCAGTAACAGTTTGAGAGTTTGCAATAAATACTCTTTGTTTTTTCAAAATAATCCCCAGCAATTCTAAGACAGTCTGAAGAAAGACTTTTAGAAAAGTTTGTTTTGATAAATGGGACATTTGGAAATGAATCCACCCAATGGCAAAGCTGAAACTTAACTCAGAAAGGTATTAACTCACAGAAGGTAACAATGGATTTGCTGGTGAATTCCCAGGGATGGAGATGAGGCTGAGAGGCTGCTTGGTTCCTGCAGCTTCTTTTTTGTCCTCCTTGAAGACAAGAGTGAAATTTGCTTTCTCCAGTCTTCAGGCATTTCTCCCAGTCACCATGATCAATCAGAGAGTATTGACAGTGGCCTCAATGGCATCTGCCAAGTTCCCTCAGCACTTGTAGGAACATTCCATCAAGGTCCCTGGATTTACAAATATCCAAAAATACAAATATCCAAAAAATTACAAAGATCCCTTGTCCAGCAGGGGTGAGTCTCTTGCTCCACACTGTTCCACTGATCTCTTGGAGCCAGGATTCCTGAAGTTTGGCCTGCCTACTGAAGACTGAGGTAAATAAGGCCTTCAGGGTCTCAGCCTTTCCCATGCTCTGTGTCACCAGGTTCCCTTCAGCAGTGGGGCCACATTTTCCCTGGCCTTCCTGGTGTCACCTCCAAACTCTCAGAAGACTTTCCCATTGTCTTTGACATCCCTGGACTGATCCAACTTCTGCTGGGCTTGGGCTTTCCTAACCATGGTTCTGAATGCTTGGACAACGTCTCTGTATTCCCTCTGGGTTATTCTTGCCTGCTTTCACCCTCTTGGGTACTCCCTCTCTGTGTCTGAGTTTTGCCAGGAAATCCCTGTTTATCCATGGAGGCCTCCTGGAATTTTTGCCTGAGTTTCTGCTCTGTGAGCTTGGAGAAGGTGATCCTTGAATATCAACCAGCTCTCCTAGACAGGAGGATACTTTAGCTGATCATACAAGCAGCTGTAGATGTTTTCTGTATCACTGTCCTCACACCAGGCCAAAACTTCCAAGTATGTGGAAACCATTTTTTTAAACAGTCTTCAATTAAAAAGAAAAAAAAACAACAACAAAAAAAAAAACTTCAGGAGTTTCAGGAGTTTCTCCAAGTTTTCAAAAGTCATAGCTGCAGGAAATGGAACATGGAAGTAAGAATTATTTTTTTTTTTAATTAATTCCTACATTTGGTGTTTAAAATGATTTAGTGTTTTAAAAGTCCTCGTATTCTGATCTTTACAACACCTCAAGTACATTTTTGGAAAACGATAGGATTAGAACAGATTGTCCAGATTTGCTGTGGCTGCCCCTGGATCCCTGGCAGTGCCCAAGGCCAGGTTGGACATTGGGGCTTGGAGCAGCCTGGGACAGAGGGAGCTGTCCCTGCCCATGGCAGGGGGTTTGAACTGGATGATTTTTAAGGTCCCTGCCAGCCCAAACCATCCTGTGATTCTGTGATTATTTGTAGTTCATGCTTCATCATTAACAACACCACCACTATTTTCCCTTTTATAGTATCACATTGCAAACCACCAAGCAAACTGGAATTGCTGCTTAACAACAGCCTCTGCACAGCCTCCAGAAAGGGGAGGGATGGATGCAGACCTGCACATGAGATTCTCTGGACTGCACAGAGCTGTCAAACCTAATCTGCCCAGGCCTTGAAGGTGACCCACTGTAGATGGTGACATTTTTCAGAATAGCCACATGTCCCAGGAGGCACCTTAAAAGAGAAAATTGAAGCAGTAAAAAGAGCAGGATTTTAAAGCTGTGGGATAAATCACATCCTTTACAAAAGTGGGTCTTCTTAACTCCTGTGCAGTGTTAAAATCCTTCATGCTGTAAAAATGATGGCAACACATTGTTTCCATTGCATCTCCCTCAGCATCAAAACTCCCAGAAGTTTGGGACTGGGATTATTGTTCTCCTCCCCACAGCTGTCATTAAGTACAAGTTTAGTTAGTAAGATCAGGTCCTCAAGGAATCATTTAAGCAGAGCAAAACCGAGGCAACTTTTAATAGAAATATTCATAAATTTCAACAGTTGTAACCCCAAGTTTACCTGTGAGGTTGACAAATGAGTCAGTCCCTCATCCTCCAAAAAAGGACACAAATTGGAAAGAAATGCTCTCTCCTCCTACCTCCCACTGTGCCATCAAAGAGTCTGTAATGTAGAAAAATGGAAGATAATTGTAGAGGTTCAAAGAGTTTTATAATAATGTTCCTTTTTTCTGTTTTAAGGATAATAATCACAAATTGAGTTATCATAACAATTATTCTTCACTGCAATAAACATTGCTGGAGCAGTTTATTAAAAATAGATTCTCGTTATTATAATTTTAAATCTCAGTAATAGCCTCAGCCAAGAAGCCTGTTGGGTTTTTTTCTTCTCTTTACTCCTAAATTATTGTGCTGGAGAAAAGAACAGCTATTATCTGGGAAATATTTTGATATTCTTTGCATCCAAAGTGCTGTTTATGTCTGGGGTTTTTTGTGGACAGACCACTTACTTGCATCCCCTGGCAATGGAGTTCATGGTTGGAAGAAATAACATCTGACGAGGGCTTGAATGGGAAATATCTAGAAAATTAAAATTTCTTGCAATTTGCAGAAACCTTCTTTCCACAGGGGTACTGCAGAACTCAAACCCCAAATTATATTTTTCTCCTATGCTAATCAGCAGTAAAAAGAACCTTTGCTAATATGTGACATTATCTTTAAGGGTTAGTTTGACTTGGACCAAGAATTTCTCTACCTGATGCCACAAAACAAGTTCAAGGTCATTTTTGACCATCCCGCCTCCTCAAAAGTGGGGAGAGATGAGTATAAAACCCGTGAAGGACTAAAGCATCCAAAATAGGATTCCAGAGAAGAAATGTCACTTAGGGTGTGTATCAAACTAGTGGATTTGGAAATCCATTTAAACCATCATGAGATTTTATATGTCAGGACTTTCTCCACAAACTTTCAGCTGATGAAAGGAACCAGTTTGGAACGAAACCTGCTTGTGAGTGGGGAAAAATCATATTTCTGGAGACGCAGACTCTGAAAAAAATATTTTCCAGGGACTGATTTTACATCCATGAAGATGCCAAGGGCACCTGAGTGCTTTCCTGGGTTCTTCCACAGAGCAGGATCCCCCCCTTCTCCAAGCCCCTGCTCCCCTGGCAGAACTTTCCTCCTGCTGTCCTTGTGTTCTTGGCTGGTGGGCAAGGGCAGAGTTCCATCCCCTCCAGCTTCCAGCCCTTCTCCTTGGCCTCCATGTCCCAGAGGAGATTTGGCCAGCTGACATTGCCTTTTAAACACCAGCCCAAGGCCAGGCCAGGCCTGCTCTCAGCCAAGCCCTCACCACCCAAATTTGGGCACTTTTTGAGTTTTTAAAGCTGGGCACCTCAGTCCAGTAACCCAAGCCTAGCCCTTAAGTACACTGTATATTAACAAGGAAAAAATACTGACTTAACCTCTCTAGCTTTGCTGAATGATCAGGTTCTCTCAGTATTTCAGATGCCTTAATTAGCATTCTCGACCCAATTTAGAGGTTTCTCACTGCTTTAACTAATCCTGATGATTGAACAGCAAAGCCTTAACACGGAGACAAGCCTTGAGCTACAGAATGCAAGTACTTTATTAAATGATTTACAAGGGTCCCTTAAATGCAGTCTGGATATCACCTGCATTGCCTAAATGTTGTTTTAAACACCCAAGTCAAGAAACAAATCTTCCTTTCCAGAATTCAGTCGCTGCAGCTAAAAATAAGCTGCTTAGCATAATGAGACAAATAAGAACCAGGCAGCAATAGAAGGCACAGTGTTTTTCCAGTGCCAGCCCCGTAACCCGAGATGTGAACTCTTTTCCACTGCCCTGTGAGTTCAAGGGTGAAGGAGTTTTTTCCCTCTGACCCAGAGACTGGAGTCTATTTAGGGACTGGATCTCTGTTGGGAAGCTGCTGACAGAGCTCCACCGTGGCCGTGACTGAATCCGATACAAATTCGGCCACTGGGGATTCAGCAAAGGCTGGGACTCTTGGCAGCTCACCTTTAGCCTCCTTTTGCCATGCCTGTTATGTTCTCCTGCCTTGACTGAAAATGGGGAATGATTCCATTGATTCCATAGTTCCACAGTTTTCAGACCCAAAACTGAATTTCTTGAAGGTATACAGTAATCTGTGTATCTTTTTTTTGTCATTGTTGTTCAGAAATCCCACAGCAAAGTACACAAAGGCTGAGTTATGAGTTGTTTTCTGGTTCAGTTTTATATTTGCACTGTCTGATTTCAAGTACAATAGAATATATATTAAATATATGAATATGTATACACACACTGTATATAATGTGTATAGAGGAAAAAGAAATCACCGTCCTGACTCCACAGTGGGAGACCAAGATCCAGTTTTGAGAGAAATACATAAGGAGATAAATCAAAATAAGCAGGTGGAAAAACAGAAGGACAGGCATAGTGTGTGGAAAAAAACCTTCTTGCCTACATTTTTAACTGTAGTAAATACTTGTGACTGTTGACTTTTATATATACTTACACTCACGTGATGTATCCTGAAATTACTCCCCTAGATGAGCATCTCTAATGTTTCCATATTAAATCCTTCTGTGTCTGGAACACCTTCTTTTTATTTTCTACTACTGGAAAAGCAGGAGTGTGTCACAAAGAGACAGACTGTGCCATTTGCTGCTTATCCTAGAAATGGCACATCAGTGATGAGAGGAAATTGCCTTTATCTTGTCTCAGGTTTTATTTCTGTGGAGTATCAGGAGCATTTTCCCCTTCAGCTGAGAAAAGCTGAATGTTCTGCTGGGATGAAAGCCATTTAATTCTGCATTTAATTTGACTTGACTACATACTTGATATCACTGGCTTTCATTTTTATTCTGGTGGATTTACAGATGGGAAGGCTCACAATGCAAGTTTTTTAGCCTTGCCAGTACAATAAAAATGAACTTAAACAGGCTCAGATCAGAAGCTGGAATATTCTGAGATTAGAAAGGAAAACTGCATCAGTGTGAATCTTGAGTTTAAATGGGGCAGCTTTTCAGCTCCAAGGTTTCTGTGGAATTGTGATGTGGAAGTTCCATTTTAGGTACTATAGAAGGTGTCTGCAAGCTAAATTCAAGTTATTGATGGCTCTGGGACAGGTTTTCCAGAGAATCTGGAAGTGTTCAGGGCCAGGTTGAACCTGGGAGTAACCTGGGAGAGTGGAAGGATTTGAAACTAAATGTTCTATAACATGCAACTCAAACCCTTCTGTGAGTCTATGATTAAAGTAATCTAAATTAATTTTACAATTTTCACCTATGAATCAGTGATACTGGTGTGAGGAAGATACTTTTTAATCAGAGGAGAGAAACAAATGGTACCAATTCCTCAAAGACTGAGAAGTGCATAGCAGCAGAGTTACCTTCTCCCGTTGCTTCCTAATTTATTCTTTATTTTTATTTTTAAATTAACACTGACTTTGGATATATACAGCATCCCAAACTGTGCTGGTTCAGGATACTCTTGGGGTTATTTTTGTATTTCTTTTAGACTGAAATTTGCATATTAATGAAACCCCCTTTCTCTCCCCAAAGATGCCCATTTCCTGGCTTTCTTATTAAGAGGGTTTTTTTTTTTTTTTAATTTTAATTTAATTTTGGTTCTTTAAATCAGATTATTTGCTTTGAGGTCCATATATATATTATATATATACATATACATATATATAATCTGCAGTTATTAAAGTAGACTAGCCACGTTTGCTGTAGCTTTAGACACATTTGATTGAGCTGAGGTTGCCAAAGAGTTTTATGCCTAAAGCAAGGATTACATTTATCAGTAAATTTTCAGCTACTTTTATGTTCTTACAGTCTTAACTTCAATATTAAATTCTTTAAACTACCAGCAAACCTTCCAAATCAAGCAAGAGATGCTGTGCCCCCTTCAATTAAAACAATAGGTATTGAGAGTAGTTCTGTTAAATGTCCCTAACTTGGAGCTAACTTCTACAAAAACTAGATTTTTTTATTTTGAAAATGCCAAATAATTTCACCTTCACAGTGTTGAGACACGGTGTGTGTGATTTTCGCTGTCAGCCAGCCCAAGGTAACCAGCAGCAGTGATTTTTATAGAGACAAGAACAGATCCAGCCTTGCTTTAAGGTCCTTGCAGACATTTACAGCCATTCCTGATTTAACTGACTTGAGGCTCTGTTATTTCCCCCGTGCCAAGAGGACCTGAGTGTAATCTGAGCTCTGCAGGAGAGCTGGCACTAGGACACCTGAAAATGGAAACCAGATCTTACCTGCAGGAAAGGTCATGCTTGTGCTCTTCTTGGAAATTAAAGTAGGAAATCATATCACTAGAGAAACAAACTTTTGTTTTAAGAGTCCTAATCTGTAGTGATGGTCTGTGCCATCCATGGAGGAGCTTTATGTGCTGGCCTTTAAAGCACAGCTCTGCAGATGTATTTCAGTATTGAAATATTCAGCATCCCTAATTTAAATGTGAGACCTGTGAGGACCCTTGGTCCCGGGGCATTAATTAACAAAAATGCTTTGATGCACCTCATCAGCATCACTCAGGGGATTCAGGCTGATGGACATGGGGAGACTGGGTTACAGAAATCCCCCCCTAACTCAGCAGAGAGCAGGGCAATGCTGATATTGGTTTTCCTGCTGCAGCCTGACCTGCCCAGCTCTCTGAGCAGTGTTTTGCTTTCCCGTTGCCGTGGCATGGTCAGGTTTATCCCTGAATTCACAGGAATGGCTCAAAGCCTGGAGAGGTCAACAGAGCAGCTCCTGCTGATTCCAGTGAGCCCTGAATACTCCTCACCTCTCCAGCCTCTGTGCTGGATCCAGGCTCCCAACATATCTCAGGAATAAACCTGTTTCCATGGAGCCACGATCGATTGAACCCCCAGCTGAAGTGATGTATAATTGAACAGTTTCTGAGTTTAAACTCAGAAACCTAGAAACTGAGTTTAAAACTCCAGCCTTGCTAAGCAGGGGCACCTCACCGAGGTTTTCAGCACAGTTTCCCAAGTTTTCCCAGCCACTGGGCCAGAGAGTGCTGCCTCAGAACATCCTAAAAAATGCATGAAGCCGCTCGCGTGACAAGGTGCAGACAGGGAGTGCTCCTGGCCTTACCTTTTCTGTCACCATTTCATTACTTATTGACAAATTTGCTGAATTTAGTCCTGGAGTGGGTATTGATTTACACAGTGAGGCCCCTTTTACATGTTTTTATGACTTAGACACCTCATTAAATCCAAGCAGGAGGGCGTCAGTTGTGCAAGTGCACAGCCCTGTGAGGCTGGGCATCCACATGGCAGATCCATAGGGTCTAAATCCATCTGACCCCTGGAGTTAATCAATTTTTCCTTCCTTACTCAGGTCAGTGTCAGAGAAGCCCTTAAAAATACCTCAGTTCTCCTTAAAGTTACTTCTGGAAGGGACAGAGCATCTGGCAGGTCTTTTGAAAGTGCAGCACTGTGTTATAGGCCCAAGTTCTGCTCAGAGAAATGCAAAGCAAAAACGTGCTTCAATTCCTGGTGCATTAGATCTTCCAGGAAGAGGTAACAATGGGATAATCAAGGCTCCTGCCATCCTCTCAGGCAGCTGCACAGTCTGTTATGTCAGTGGAGTTCAGATGGATGAGCTCAGTTCAGCTACAGCAGCCGTGTTTTTGCTTTAAGACATCTTGATCAAAGGCTTTTTCTTGGAATCAGAAGGCTTAAATCTAAATAACAAAATGAATCACCTTAAAAAAAAAAAAAAAAAAAAGAAAGAAAAAGTCCACATTAGTTGGAATCCTCATTTTCAGTCACTTAAACCTAATCTCCAGTAAGTAGAAATCAATTTATAGTCCTGCTGAAATCAATAGAGTCAGTGATTTGTAGCAGTAGCAAATTTGGCTCCTGAACTACAGATTTACTGATACCCTGGTGTTCCTTAAGAGATAACTCCAGCGATTGTAGTCAAGAGCAACTGTTGTTTTTATTTTGCTCAGTGAATCACAGCTGGTATTTGGAGTATTTTTACAAAAATGCCAGTTTTAGCAGCCTGCAACTTGAAACATTTAACTAGGTGCTATAGATCTCCAAACCATCTATGAGGGTGCAGTTTTTGTGCAGAAAGATGCCAGTTATAAAGTACAGCCCTGCAGAGGTGAGAGGTAATTCTGATTTCTCCATCTAGAAATTGGAAACTTGGCTATTTCTTTGACATTTTTTCCCCCTATTTAGGTGAAATATATAGACAGCCTAAGGGTGGGGTGTTTTTCTGCTGCTGAAACACAACGAGCAGCCCAGAGGATGTGATGCTGTGGGTCAGAGAGCCAGGAGGGGCAGGTTGGCAGCTGAAGTTCATCCAGACACCTTGGCCTTGTCCAGCAAATGCTGAGCACTTCCATCATTTTTCCTGGGCACCTGAGCAGAGGTTGAAGCTGCTCTGGAGAAGGGAAGGACAAGTGCCTGCTCTCACAGCAGCTTTTTCTCTAATGAGGAAGCTGTGCCCTGTCTCCTCCCTCCTTCCTGTCCCCTTCTGCTGCTTGGCTGCTCCTGAGTGTAATTTTAGTTCTCAGACCTTCTGCCATTTATTCTAGATCACCCTAGAGAATTGTTAAATCCACTTTTTGTCGTGAAAAAGTGGCCTCAGAAGGAGCCTGTGAGCTCCTGAGTGTGCTGCTAATGGTGTGTTCCTGCCCATGGAGAGTGAGCTGAGGTTCTCATTCGTTTGGCCAGTCTGTAATTTACACGTGGAAATTTCACCTGCATTTCCATCACTGATCAATACTGGCTCTAGAAAGGAGGGCCCTGCCATTCAAAAGCACGCTGCAGAAATTTCTACTCTCCACTTGTGGCATTTTACTGCAAGAAAACAACAATTATCCAACGAGTTGGGAAGGCGTTTCTGTTAAAAACGGGAGGCCAGCTCCCAAAGGCAGTGATTTCAGCAGGTTTTATGGCACAGCCTGAAGCGAGGGGGTCCCGGGCCGGGCCCTCGGCGGTGCCTGCGGGAGGCAGAGCCGGAGCTCCCCGGGCAGCGCCGATCGCTGGGGTTCGGTACCGGCGCTGGGGCTGCTCCGGGCGCCTGCAGCTGCCCCTCGGTGTCCTTGGGTGCGAGGAGAGGCAGGGCTGGCTTGAAAGCCTGGTTTTTATACAGTTCTTGGCCCGTTTTGATTGGTGCGGTTTTGGATCCTTCATCCGATGGGTTCTCCGGGCTTTATTGAAACCTTATCGGTTCTCTATTGTCACCGATTTCAATCTCTGAACAGCCAGGAGGGCAGGTCTGGGCTTCTTCTAGGGTGGTTTCACACGGCAGGAAAGTACCATATTTCACATGTTATAGACGGATCAGCCAAATTAAACTTTTTTAAAAAGAAATTTATTGAAAATAAAACAATTTAGTAAAAAGCCACAAACAAATAAGATGTCGAGCCCAGGGTCGACATCTGGTGAACAGAGTGTATGTCTCTCTCACCTCCAATCCCTCCTCTGTTCACAATTTGCTTACAGGCATTCTAGGTTTTATACCTTGTAGATAGCCTCAGGCCTAGTAGAAGAAAATAATGTCTTTTTATTGTGTAGATATATCCAAAGTAGACAAATATTGGTCTCCGGTCTCGTTGAGGAGCTTTCCCAGAAGAGATTAATATCTTGATCCACTTTCCGAGAAGCCATCATTACAGAAGAATATCCCGGTGATAGTCTCAGCTTTATCCAGAGAATAGTCTCAGCTTTATCCAGAGGATAGTCTTAGCTTTATCCAGAGGGTGGATCAGGTGTGAGGAGGAGTCGTTGGCCAAGGCCATCAACTTGAATGGGCTGTTCTCCTTTTAGCCTTTTAGATGTATATTAAGTCTTTTCCCTTACAGAAATCCTCCCCAAAATAGCCTTTAGTTACATGTTTCAGTTCAGGTTACTTTACAAGGTCAGAGTATATTACATTCACTATAAAGCGGTGGCACGAATTATTCTTATGATATATATATATAACACACAGATGTCTTTTTTTTGGTTGTAGGAGTTATTACAATTCACTGCAACTACAATCCTTTTAACAATCATAATTTTATCTGTTACAACTTGATTTTTTTATTAACTCTATTACGATTTAATTAACTTATTAACAGTATAACTATTCCCAACTTATTTATAACATTTCCACACTGAGCAGATCCTGGGACCTGTATCAGCCGAGCAAGGAGGCGCAGGATTGATCCCTCTTCATCCCCCCCTCCTTGGCTGAGCAGGACCCAGGACCAAACCAGGCAAATAATTGGTTTTGTTGCTGATGGAGTGTGTTTGTCCCTGGTGCTGCAGAGCTGTGAGCCCTGCAGGTGAGGGGACGGGCTCGGCGCAGTGCGGACACGAGATGGACAGCGAGGGAGAACCAGCAGGTTCCCAAACACTGACAGCAGCAGCAATTGTGAGAAATGTTACTGCTGCTATCAGCCTGGCTTCAGACCAAGCTGCTGCTGTCCAAGAAAGCTTTGCCTGCTAAGCTGTTAATGGCGTGTCAGTTCTGGATGTGACAAAGGCCTCCGAGCATCACTTACGCTCTTCTTTCTTTTCAGCAAACCTCTCACCTTGTCCTTGCAAAGCCTCCACTCTTTTCCTCGTTTCTGGTGCAAGTTTTTCCTCATAGGCAGTCTTTGTCCTGAAAAACAGCCTGTGAGTAGCAGCAAAGGCTTCACTAATTTATTTACTGTGCTGGTGAGCTGGAAAAACCCACTAAATTTTTTAATCAGCATAAACCTGAGCGTAGAACTACATCAGCAGCTCTGTCTCCTTTGCTTCCTTTCAAAGGAAAACACAATGTGCCATCAGTGCTTCCCCTTCCAAAGTCAGCACAAGCCAAGAGATGCCCAACAGAGTGGGACTCCAGCACTTGCACACCCCCAGCACTGCACAAGGTCATAATTTTCTCCTAAATCAACAGAATTACATCAGCACCTCCCCTGAGCTAACAGGGCTGTATGGACCCAGCCCCGGCTTGGTTTCTGATCCCACGGGATCATCCCAGAGAGATCTCTGAGAGTTCCTTTTTACCCACTTGCCTCCTGAAGCCAGAGGTGTGAACGCCCTATTCAAGCAGCCTCATCCTTGCCTTTGTTAAATAAAACACCCTGTCATAGTCACCAGCCTTACTTCCGAGAATTTTCTGAGATAATCACTCAAATAGCTCGGGAATTTTCTCCACATGGCAACCAAAACTTGAAAACCCTCAGGCTGTCACCCTCACTGATGGTATCTCTGTTGGAGTGTTGTGAAGACAAATTGCTTTTGCTTTAGTGGAGGCTCTGATTCATGAGAAAATGCACAGAGCTCTCATGTTAAAACTTGGTAAGAGCATCTTTTTTGCAGTCTGTGATGATCCTTGTATTGAAAATAGCACAATACCTTACTTTTTTTTTTTTTTTTTTGGGGTAGATGAAAGGAAAAAAAAAAAAAAAAAAAACAAAAAAACAACCATGCAAGCTCTCTGGCATTTGAAAGAGGAATGAGGTAAATCTTTTGGGAGGAAGGAGTGCTTCCCAGCTTGGTTTAGTTCTGCAGATGAGACAGCTATCTTGAATAAAATCCAAGAAAAAATTCAGCAGTGATGTTTTTCCCTGCATGTAGCCTGTCAAATTCATCCCAACCTTTCCCACACCTGAAGCTGACCTCTGGAATATGGCTAAAAATGTCTGTTGTTTTGTTGAAAAGTGTTTTATATCAGCTTAGCTGTACTGAAATAACAGTAAATTGTTTTTATTTAGTGCTGCATTAACTCAGAAAATACTCCCTTTTTGGTAGAATGTGGTAAATGTCGTAGTAAGTGACTGTGAGTATTTGTTTACAAATATTTATTTGAACTAACATTTTCTGAAATGTGCTGTACTAAATAATTCATTAGAGGGTTGGCCATTAAGAAGAATAAGAAGAAAAAAAAAGACTGAGGTAGCTTTGGCTTAAATTGCAGCATTCAGATTTGACTGGATGTTTATTATTTCTGTACAAACTCAAGGTTCTTATACAGCAAATTATCCTTTCTTAAAAATTGCAGAATCACTGAAAGGTCGGAGTGGGAAGGGACCTCTGAAGATCAGCCAGTCCAAACCCCATTTTAAAAAATGCATCAGAAAACTATAGTTTTAGAATGTCTTTTGTACTAATTAAGCCAAAATGCATGAATTATTAAACATGCTCATTTGCAGTGCTCATGCACTTGAAAGGTTTGCTTTCATTACTAATAAGGCACAAACATAGCTGAAAAGAGGTAATTAGAGCATCAAAGGCAATGAACCATCCTGAAACTTCATAATGCTTTGGCTGAAAAAAAAATCATTTCAGCTGAATAGCAAGAAAGCAAAAAAATCCTTACACTGTTGTGTCCAGAGGATAAGAACCAAAATCTTCCCAAGCAGCTCCACAGATACAGCAAGAAGCTTTTTTCCTGCTCAAAAATACGTTCAGAATTGATGTACGAATGGCAAAGGTGAACCCCTGTGGTTATATTTCAAAGATTGTGTTTTCCAGTCAGAAACCCATTAGCTCTTCTAAATCAGAGACTTTTTTTTTTTTTTCATCCTACGAGACCGTTTCAACCCTAGCACTGAAGAAAAAGTTCCATTCTCAAAATCTTTGCCAGTGATTTTAATAACGTGCCCTGTTTTGTAAGCAGTTGCAGGGAGAGATGCTCCTCACAGATGAGAAGGAGCACTGGAGCTTTTTATGATGGGAAAATGTGTACATCACATCAAATAATGAGAGCTCTGCATAAGCCATGTCAGAGACTGTGCTTTGAGTACCCAGCTTTGGAGAACAAGTTACACTCTGTGGTTTCTCATTACTGAAATCCTGCTGGAACTTTGCCCCCAGACATTTAGAAAATTGCAGTAAAATGACTGTATATTGTTTACACAGATTATTGACTACACTTTCTTATGTAGATTTAAGGAGGGGTAAAAAAGGTCTTTTTTACATAGCCCGAAGCTCCTAAATACACTAGAGAAATGTCTAGACAGCAGCTTGAAAACCAACCTCCATCTCTGTAAGGTTCAATGCTCATCTCTTTTATAGTCCACTCGTACCCGTGGCTCTCAGGAAGCAGAAAATGTGCCAAGGCTCCACGAGGTACCCACGGGCAATGAGCCACGCTCCAGCTGCTGCTCTGCACCGCCTCCTTCCTGGAAAGTCAACCCAAAAAAAGCACAAAATGCAGTGGAAAGAGGGAGCAGGTGTGAAATGGCCTGGCTGGTGTTCCCACAGCAGTGGCAGCCCCTCCCCGGGTAGTGCTGGATGAGGGGAAGCACAGGTCCTTTGGGAAAGGGTTGGTTGCTGTGGGGAATGGAAATGTAGAGGGGTTTGGGTTGGAAGGGATGGTAAAGATCATTCAGTTCCAAACCCCTGCCATGCACAGGGACACCTTTCACTGTCCCAGACTCCATCCAGCCTGGCCTTGGACACTTCCAGGGATCCAGGGGCAGCCACAGCAAATCTGGGCACCCTGGGCCAGGGCCTCCCCACCCTCACATATTCCTTCCTAATATCTAATCTAACCCTACTCTCTTTTACTTTAAAGCCATTACTCCTTACCCTGTCACCCCATGTCCTTATGAAAAGTGCCTGTTCAGCTCTCTTGGAGCCCCTTTAGGCACTGGAAGGGGCTCTGAGGTCTCCCTGGATCCTTCTCTTCTCCAAGGCTGAACAACCCCAGCTCTCCCATCCCATTTCCACAGCAGAGGTGCTCCAGGACTGGGTTCAATGTAGAAAATTTTTCCACTTCTGCTAGGACTGAGGGACTCCTATGGAACATGGGAGTGGGAGAAAAACCCCCATTTCTGACCCCAGCAGTCTCTAAATATCCTTGGCAAGAGGGAAGTCATCACTTTGGCATTATAATTAGTCCCAAAGTTCTCACACCTGCTGTTGTCATCTTTGAGGTGCATTTTGCTGGCCCTGGCAGTGAAACCCCCACACCTGAGGCAGCCAAACCAAGCTCCTCAAAACCTTCATTAGTGGACAGAGAGAGGTATGAGGGGGGATCACACTCACTCCTACACTCCTGCCTCTCTCCCACTGGGGAGGAGTGGGGCAGGAGCAGGGTTCCTGCTCCAGGATGCTGCAGTGCTGCACAAGACACAGCCACAGGGAGTGACACAAGCATTTCCCATCCTGGCCGTCTCCTCCCCACACTGGGAATGCTCTTTGGAGCAAACCAACCCCACAACTGCATTGTGGAAGGACTTGGGCTACGAGGGGATGCAGAAGCAGAAGAACTGAGGTGACCGGGGGGGGTGGGGCTCTGGGGGCCCAGGGGACAGGGCAGGTGTTGGACAGCACAGGTGTCCCCACAGGCAGCTTGGCTCAGTGCCTGTGGAGAAGTGCAGTGAGTTGGTGCCTCCCTGCTGCTGTGTCCATGTCCTGATGTCCTTCACCCCAGCAGCAGCAACGCTGCTGTCTCAGCTGAAACAGGTCTGACATCCAGACTATGCTTGGGGTAAAACCAATTGAAGTTAACACAACTCCTGTTTTTCAAGAGGCAATCAGTGTGATTATCATCACAAACCTCCCCCTCTCCCTCTGGCTCCACGCTGTGTGCCAGCCTCATCTTGAGACACTCCCATCTTACTCCACGTGGGGTAAAACACGAGCCCGTGCTGGAGATGCATCCAGAATAAAACATATGGTGCTAGACTGTGCCTGAGGGATTTCTATAGGAATAAACACAGATTCTGGCCAAATGCAACTCCTCAGCAATTCTCTGTCTCTGACCTGGAATTACAGATAGAGCAGATGCTGTTGGTCTTTTAGGTAAGACTTGCAGTGTTTTGACTTATGTGGAAAGCAGAGGAGCTGTTTTATTTTAGGTCACTGGACAGCTTTTTAGCTGGGCTAGAAAGAACAGAATTGTTATACACTGTTTTATTATGAAGAACTGCTTTCCTGGTCTGTTGTTTATGCCACTGGCACAGGTCAGCCTTAATTTCTCTTGCTGTAAATAGCTCATGTGGAGCTACACAGGTGGTGTGGTGCCAAGAGTCTCCTACTTTAAACATTCAGGATGCATCCCATCTGTAGATGAGACTCTGGGTTTGATATCAACCATAAAAAAAAAGAAGCTCCATACCTGCAGAGATCTGTAAAGATGGGAAAATACTGTTCTGAATGCTCCTGTAACTGTGTTTTTTGTTTAGGGTTTTTTTTTCATATATAGGTGAGGTGACACCATCAAATATTTTTAGAAGGGAATGTCATTATGTGCGTGATTTCCTCTCATTTCCTTGAAGGAACGTCAGGAATGCCTAACAGGCCCAGGAATAAGAGGAAATAATGAATTAGAGGATTTCTTGACAATACAAAGCAGAAAGTTGATGCAAGAGGCTCAGGTGCCAGTCCCAGTCCATTTCATTACCACAAAACCAGCAGCATCTTGGAGGTCACGGTGGTAAAAAATTATTAGTTAATTAAAGACAATAATGATGGTTGAGAGTTAAATTTTGTTATACAAGGACAAGAATGTTTCTGTTTTATTCAGAAACCTCTCTAAGACTACAGCCTTAACACTCTTGCATCCATTTTAAATAGTTTTGTCATTCTGCTCAAGATCAGGGCTCATTAATTGGAATTGGGAAGGTTTCCATTTAAAATGTAAAATAAAAATTGGAAATTTACCGAGCCTCCACATTTTCCAAGTTTTTGACAAAGGAAAACCAAGACCCTTTTTTTAGGATTTTGAGAAAAAACTCCTGATCTTTTCTTTTTATCTCCTTCGTCCGTGACTGCATTTCAAGCACATTGCACTCCTCACTCTATTGTGAAAACAAATATTACCGGTGAATTCTTGTGGATCTTCCCACAAGGAGTTTGCTGCCTGATTCTGCAAGGTCACAGCGTAGTAAATGGCCGACAAATAATCTAACAAATACAAATTCTGATCACAGATCCTCCCCTTTGGCGGCCGAACCGGCTCGAGCCGCTCCCGCCGGGCGAGCGCCACACAACCCACCACCCGAGACAAAGACTCACCTTCTCCCTCTTGCCTCCCCAGGTGATCTCATGCATTTGCCACCCTACCTGAGGATGGACTTTTTATTGAACCGTGGCGTGCAGGGCACGAGCAGAGACCTGGGTTTGGGGCAAGCCTGCTTGGAGCCACAGAAAAGCCGGACCTTGAAGCGTCCCACCGTGCTGGAGCCGATCCCCATGGAGACATCCTCCACCAGAGACGCCCAGTCATGGCAACCTGGGGCCGTGGCAACGTTACCTCAGCGAGAAGGAGCTGAGCTAGGACAGGCTCAAGCAAAAATGAGCAGCTCCCAAGAATCCCTGCTGGACTCGCGGGGCCACTTGAAAGGAAACAATCCCTACGCAAAGTCTTACACCCTGGTATAACGAAAAGAGCGTGGCTGGACAGTGGCTGTAAATATTTACTTCCGAAAAAAAACAAAACAAAACAAAACACACACACACACACACAAAAAAAAAAATCCAATGAAAGCTACCTTTTTTTTATTGAATTCCCATATTTATAATTAAAGAAGAAGATTGCCAAAATATTTGACAAAAAAAAAAAAGAAAAAAATAATATGAACGACAGACAGTGCAAAGACTCTCTTGCTTTTTTTCTGTCTGAGTGTGAGCTTCATCTGACTGGACGTCTGAATTTTTGGGTAAAAGAGTCCAGTTTTCTGATCTTCACAAGCGTTTGTGTTTTTACTGATTTTCTACGAAGTGCATGGAGACTTAACAAAAACATTTTAACTGAAAGTTCCATCAGACAAGATTTAAAAGGGAAAAAAATCACAAAAAAAAAAGAGAAAAAAAAAAGAAAAAAAAAAAAAAAAAATCACCCTCTTTGTGAATTCAACAGGAACGTTGATTTGGAAAAACAAAAAGTCTTTTGTCATGTTTGCACTTTTTTTTTTTTTTATTAGAAAATGGGTCCTTGATTGTTCTTTTTTTGTTGTTAATTAGGATGAGTGATGTCAGTGGAGTGAGGAGATTGATTTGGGTTTTTTTTTTTTAATATTAATTTAATGAGACACTCTTTGCATTTTGTCTATGCGAAATAAAAGGGTCTTCTGCCTTTATTTGTGATGTCTGCTTCCATCACCTTTTGCTGTGGTTTTCCCTGAGTGTGATAATCGTGTCAGTGCCATCCTCTGAGCAATGTCTTGTGCCTTGGGAAAAAAGAAAAGGAATTCTGGGGTCACATTTTTGGAAAAAAATTGGGGTTCACTCACCTTTTTTTGCTACCACGGGGAAAAGAGGCTGAAGGATGCCCTGAGTGCTCTGAACCAAATCCACCCAGGACTCTCAGCATTTGGTCCATCTCACACCAGGAGGCTTTGGTTCAGCTTCAATATTTTTTGGATCACAAGAAATGCGCTGACGTTACTTTACTTCCTCCTTAGGAATGGATCTTTAGTCCATTTGGGAGCAGCTCTTACGGAAATTCTTTGCTTACGTAAGGACCGGGCTGGAAAAAAACCCCGCAACTTTTCCCGTAATAGGAAAAATGGGAGGAAAAAGTTATTCCAGGTCTTTCTCTAGAGGAAAAAAAAAAACCTTGTTACGTGGGAGCTGTCAGCTCGTATTACTTTGCTGCATCTTCTGATTCCGTGAGAAGTGATACTGCTTGTTTTATGCAAAGCATAAATGATTGAATACCACAGTCGGGGTTTTTAACACCACAGCCCTGCAGCCACCTCTCTAAGTGCCTCCTTGTGTGTGTCCTGGCCACCTCTGCGTGCCCTGACCGAGGGGACACGGGGCAGAGCATCCCAAATTGGTGCCAACACCTGGCTGGAGGTACCAGCTGTGCTCTGACAGCAGCAGAGCTCGGCGTGCCCAGGCAGGCTGGGAGCTCCCCCCGATTTCCCCAGCTGTGGGCACCACTAATGCAAACGTTTCTGCACCCTGCCCAGCTCAAATTGTGCTAAAATAGAGAAGGGCAGCAATGCGTGGTTGTTTCGTCACTGTTTTTAATGGGATTGTGCTGTTGGAAGGGCACTACGTGAGCAAAGTGTTTTGAAATGAATCAGGTTGCACTTGCATCCATAGCTTTGCCAAGCCCAAGGGATAAAAGGTCTGGGGAATCCAACAGAAGAGACCAAATGAAGATATCCTCAAGGTATGTATTTCTTCTAGACCTGCAGATTGCTGAGATTGCACTCAGCTAAGGAACCATGTCCCATCTGGTCTGCATGTCTGACCAATATGGTCATAAAATACTACAAATTTTTTTAAAGTACACCAAAAAATTAACAAAACAATCCCCCCCCCCCAAAAGAACCCAAACAAAAAAACCAATGGCCAATCTGTCACCTCCAAACCAAAAATTAAAAATAAAAAATTAAGAATTACCCATGAAGTACTTCCAAACAGAATGAACAATCTATCTGTTAGCACTATGGTTTAGTTGACGTGGGGGTGTTTGGTCAAAGGCTGGGCTTGATGATCTTGGAGGTCTTTTCCAAGCTTAATGATTCAATGAAAAAAAGATTAAGCTGTTAATTTTCTTTGGTTTGATGTGCTATTTCTTTTTTCCATAGAGAAAAATCGTGTTAATAAGAACCTAATTAAAACATGCAGGAAGAAATTTCTTTTACTATTTCCCATTGAAAAAGCACTGAAAATGAAACTTTTATAGAAGATTTTGGGGCAATTCAGTTCTTTTTTCTTTTCTTTCTGCTGTGCTCAGCTTGAGGTGGATGGGGCATTAGCACTGCATGTAGAAATAAAAACTGATTTACTCAGTAGCACTGAGGAGTTTTGAGTCTCCAAACACTTTCATATTCTATATTCAAAGCTTTCTCCTTGTCCTCTGTAAAAAGGTGAAAAGACTTTGGACAAAATTGAGGCTTGGTGCATTTATTCCTGTGGTTCTTGGCTTCCCTCAAGCACAGGGGTGGTGGGCCCTGTGGCTGCCCATCAAAACTTCAGTGACAGGCAGGAATGAACCAGCAATGGAGGCAGGAAATCGCCACAATTTGAACTCCTGGTGCCTGCTGATAGTGGAAATATTCCAGCATCTCCTTACATCTACATTTGGCTGACGATCTGGAAAAGTGTCAACACCGCCCTTGACTTAACGAGACTTCCTCCTCATCTGTATTCAACGTGCCTGCTAATATCCATCCTCCTTGTGAGCTGAGGATGCCTTTGGGGGGGGTGGTGGTGGTCCATATTCAGATAAATCCACTGCAAGTCTCCTGCTGGCTGAAATCGGAGAGGAACCGAGCTGCTGCTTCCCAGAGGAGCCGGGAGCTGCGGGGAGCCGGGCTCCGTGCCCTGCGGCCCGGCGGAGCTCCCCAGCACCTCGGCTTTTCAGGGGCTTTTATTGCCTTTTCTTCCTCCCAGCAGCACCAGGTAAACACGGAACGGGGGCTCGGAGGGGCTGCCTGTTCTACTCCCATCCAGCCCAGGTAGAGGAATTTTTTTCTCGGGTCAGCGCAGCCGGGAGCAGCCGAGCCCCTGGTGGATGCACAAGGGTGACAGGAAAAGAGCTGATGTGTCTCTGCCAGCACCAGTTTAAACACTGGGGGAGAACCATCAAAATCCGTGGATCCTGCATGCCTGCAGCCTGGCATGTGATATGCCAGGAATCGCTGAGGTGGGAAAAGGCCTCCCAGCTGTGCCCGGTGCCCACCCTATTCCCAGCCCAGAGCACTGAGTGCCACCTCCAGCCCTTCCTTGGGCACCTGCAGGGATGGGCACTGCAAAGCTCCCTGGGCAGCCCCTGCCAAGGCCTGAGCCCCCTTTCCATGGGGAAATTCCTGCTGCTGTCCAAGCTGAGCCTCCCCTGGCCCAGCCTGAGGCCCTTCCCTCTCCTCCTGTCCCTGTTCCCTGGCAGCAGAGCCCGACCCCCCCTCACTGCCCCTCCTGGCAGGGAGTTGTGCAGAGCCACAAGGTCCCCCCTGAGCCTCCTTTGCTCCAGCCTCAGCCCCTTGCCCAGCTCCCTCAGCCCCTCCTGGGCCTCCAGCCCCTTCCCCAGCTCCCTTCCCTGCCCTGGACACGCTCCAGCCCCTCCAGGTCTCTCCTGCAGGAGCCAGAACTGGGCACAGCCCTCCAGGGGCCTCTCAGTGCCCAGCACAGAGGGACAATCCCTGCCCTGCTCCTGCTGGACACACAATTCCTCATCCAGCCCAGCTGCCAGGGGCCTCTTGCCCACCTGGGCACACTGCTGGGCTCCCCACTTCCCCCATTGCACCAAATGCTCTCTTGGAAAATATTCATAGAAGTGAACGCAGCAGTTGGCATCAGCATGAGCTCTCCAAAGAAAAGCCCTGAAGGTATCAGAACATCAAGGTATCAGTGTGAGCACATCTTGCACAAAACTGTGACTCCATCTTAGTCCTCAGGGCGATAGGAGACTTTACTTCAAAAGATGAATTTAAAAGCTAAAATTCTTCCCTGTTTTCTATCTCCTAGAAATCATACCTCCTGAGAGAAACTCCCTCTTTTTCACATTACACTTTTCCTTATACCCCAACCTCAGCTAACCCTTTAATGACTCACAGATAGCAATTAAGTCTCTCTTTTTGTCTCAAATGAGTTAGCAACTCCCTCACTCCTGCCTTTTCTAAGAACCCTTTTATCCTTTATTCCATTACTGTTTCATTTAAATTGTCTGATTAACACAATTGCAGTTTAACTCAGTAGAGTTTTTCCCTCTCCTTGTTTTCAGGTTGAGACTTGCTTTTCCTATCCAGAACCAAAGAAATTTTGCCTGTTTAAATGTTTATCTTTTGATGATTTATTTTTTACCCAGGTGAGCTCCATGGCAGTGGTACCACAGCTGAGAGGAGTTAGGAGTTATGAGCAAGGTGAGGTATTCTTACACCAAATAACGCAATTGAAAAACAAACAAAACAACCCTGGGCTGCTATTTGGGATAAAAAAAAAAAGTCCAGAGGAGCTTTGTGCAACCAGATTTTCCATTTTCCCACGTAGCTGGAGGGGTGATACACATCCCTGGCTTGCAGGTGGGCAGTAAGTCTCTTTTTGAATCCATTAATTCAGTGATGAGGGGTAAAAGCCTCCAGACTTTGACACCCAGAACACTTTGGCAGCACAGCCAGGTGTGTATGAAGAGGAGATTTTGTTTGGGCTTTTATTTTGGGGGGTGTCTATTTTATTCTGAAGATGTGAAAAGCCAAGAGGTGGGATAAAAGGGCAGCTGGACAGGCAAACTCTGTGCCAGTACATTTTCCTGAGCAGGCTGAGAAACTCTCCCAGGGAAGGAAGCTTTATTTTAAAAGGAAGGAAAGGTAAAAAGAAGGGGGAAAAAAAACCATCCAGGCTGTTCATAGTTTTAGTGCTAGTCAGGTTATTTTAGGTCACAGCAGTTGCTTAATGGGCTCTCTTGGTTGACTATGAAGCATTCCAGCAGGGAAAAGAGAGTGCTTTTCACCATTAATTCTCTCTGAGCTTGCCTGAGCCTCCCAAGGGAAAGCTCCCCTGCCTCCCCAGAATGGAAATGCCTTTGGAGGAAGTGCAGGAGCCCAGCACACGCTGCTCACAGTGCTGGGGGGTCGGGCAGAGCACCTCCCTGGGGAGGGGCTGGTACTTTCTGAACTGTCCCTCCTTTTCCCACAGCGAGCGTTGTGCTTGTTTGCTTCAGGATTTCAGGACAGAAGGTGCTAGAATGGACACCAAAAAAAAAAAAAAGGCTCTGTAACTATTTTCAGGGTTGACAAGGGAATTCAGCATTGGGAGAGTTTGGCACAGGGGCTCCACACCCTGCAGCATCCTCTCTCCTGGCTCTGCCCTTCCAGGGGAAGGATTTTCCCCTTCACAGGCTCCTGCTTTTCAGGGCAGATGGTGGGCAAGGGGACAAGTGACAGGGATGACCCTGAGACAGAGCTGACCAAACACAGCCATGGTGAGAGGGGACAGATTTCCCTCCTGTTGGAGCAGCCACCTGAGCATAAAATGCAGCCTGTCTCCCTGAAAAGTGTTTGTCAGGGGGAAAGCTGCTGCAGGTATTTGTTCTGGTGCTGCTGCACACACAGAGAATTTCTAGCCAGTGATTTTTTTTTTTAATTATATTTTTATTAATGGGAAATATATGCCCGTGAAAGATTTAGAAATCTTTGGGGCTAAGCATGAGAGAAACTGATCCCTGCCCTTGCCCATGGGACAGTAATGCCAACACCAATTTCTCACAGCCCCTAAACTAAAAACTTCCTTTGAGAGAAATTGGCAAAGTCACTGTTTTCACATTGGAAGCACCAAGTTTTCATCCTCTGAACCTGTCAGAAAGAACAACCCACCCCCTCCAGAGCTCAAACCTTTGGACCCTTATTTAATTGGAAGTGAGAAAGATAGGTGTTTCATAAAAGGATAGCACATAATGGTGAGAGAAATCCACAACACAATGGCAAGAAAAGGTGGAAAACCTGAAGAAATGCTGTCATTAAGGCACCTTGTCATCACAGCAGTAATGTGGTTTTGGAATATTGCCCAAGCTCAGTCAAGCTACATCTTTGCACCTTTTCTTTGCACCTAAAGTTTTTCCAGTAGGCATTCTTTAGGGGTTCCAGTCTCAGTGGGCTAGCAAAATCCCCTGCTTCAACACTTTAATAGAGCAAGCAGATATTTCAGGGCTATTTGTAGTGCAGTGGATGCTCTGGATGGTGTGGGGAGGGAAGGCAGCTTTGCAGTAGAGGCTCAGAAATAAACATATTTTGAAACATGTATTGCCATAAATTTTCCATTGCCTATGGCTGATCCTGCAGGTTTTCCCTGAAGAAAACACATGGAAAGCCTGACAATCATCTCTCCTCCCACACTCTTCCAGGTCTCATCCTTTGTCCCCATCCCATCCTGCCCTCCATTTTCAGAGGGTTGAAGAAATTCAGTTCTGCTCCCTTTGGATCTCAGGGAACATCTTCTTCCTTCATCCCTGCTGGCATCTCCAGCATCTCCCAGCCCCTCTCACACCCCAGGCTGAGCTTTTGCACACCTGGTGCCCCTTCCTCTGGTGCCCCTCTCCCTGCTTCTGTAAAACCAGAAAAGTGGGGCCAGGGACTCCCCTGTGTCCAGGACAAGTCTCAGTGCAGACCATTCCCAAAAATCCTGGAGATTGAGGCACCAACAGCTCAGCTCTGTGGATAAGGGTCAGTCCAGAGGCTGGAAATCAAGAAGCCACCCTGCCTGCAGTGCCTGCCTTGCCCAGCAGCTCCCAGCCCTCCTAAGGAAAGCACTCCTGTTATATTGGAGAGGATAAATAGCCTGGCAACATTAGAGACCTCACCTCTATTCCCAGGTGGGGACAGGTCTGCTGGAGCCTTTACACAACAGTGTCCCACTGTCACCTCCAGAGATGTACAGGAAAAGTGGGAGCTCACTGGGACTCTGGTGGATTTAAATAAAATTATACCAAAAGCACAAGGCAGGAACACTTCTGCTCATGAAGAGAAGCATTAGAGAGCTGTAAGGCTCTGCTCTGTACCAGATTCTTCACCCCTGTGTAATTGCTCCAACATTAGTAATAGTAAAATTATATGCTTCCATAAGGAAATTTAAATTAAATGTAACCTAAATCAATTTAAACTTTAAAACACTGAGCTTCTACCACCTGTTCTTCCTATAGAACAAATTATATTTAAGCCCCAAGGTCAGCAGCAAAGGGAAAGCTTAATTAAAGTTGATAGCAGACTACATAATCACACCTGAACCTACATACAAATAGATGAAGAAGCACCAGGAGCCATTTATTTTATTCTGATATCCTTGCCTGGGCTCTAATAAGATTTTCCTTTTAAAATGGCAACAGCCTCAGTTGCATTTCATCTTACACAGCACAGGAGGGAAAGGATACCTTGGCAAGCTGCTCTCCAGCAACCACAGCAGCTCCTTCATTAGTCTCTGACACGTTGGGCCATAGCTCTTTGCACTTCTAATTAAAACATCATCTCTGAAGGTGAACCCTCTCCAGTATTTGTAAGCAGAATCACCTCAGGTGGAGGAGCCAACGAGCTCGGGAACACAGAATTGATGAGGTGCTGCTAAAAATAACTCTGCAGCTTTCCTGTCACTTCAAAGAGAGCCAAGACAACACTCCAGAGAGAGCTGGCTTCAGATTTTATTGGAGGAGGGTTTGGGATTGAGCAGCTGGAAAAGAGCTGATGAGACCCCCTGGTTGTGCAAAGGCAGCTTGCAACACGTGGGGTGGGTTTGGGATTTGGGCTTGCTCTCCCCTGGCCTGGGGCTGGAGTCCAGCACAGCTGGATGGGGTTTTCAGAGCAAACAGGGGAAGCTGGAGCACTGGGAAGGGTGGAATTGTGGGTTATTTGTGGTCAGTCTGGCATTACAGGGCCAGGTGGCACCTGTGCAATCTGTGGTTCTGGTGAGGGCACAGCACAGGTGCTCCTGGCCACGACCACGGCAGAGGGACCCTCACAGCCCTGTCACTGCTGGGCACGGGGGGAAGGGAGCAGGGAAATGATGCTGAAACCACAGCATCAGCTCCTTCCAGACACATCCCTCTCCAGGGTTTGTCTCAGCCCTGCATGGGACAAAAATCTGAATTTTTCTGGCCCACCCTTTAGCCAGTGTTGCCCTATCCAGGAGGCAGTGTCTCCTGGTTATTTTGATATTTTTTTAATTCTATTTTTTCCCCCTCACAGCAAAAAGTTGAGCTTCTTAATCTATTCAGCAGCAGATCACAAGCCAGAGACTTTTAGAGACAAAAGCTCAGGGCAAGGTGAAGGGAGTAATTTATACTGGGTAGAACAGGAAGAGAAGAAGAAGAAGAATGGGATGAAGTCTGAGTGCTACAAAGTCTCTGCATCAAACCTTAGAGGTATAGCAAGCCCACGATCTCCCCTCACAGCTCTGAACCATTTTTCAGGCACAAATGCACCCAGCAGGTCTCTGGGAGCTGCATTCAGAGCTGTCCCCATCCCTTCTCAAAATCCCAGAGCCATTTCCACAGGTGGCAGATGGGGATGGTCAGTGTTCTCCACCCCAGGAACATGCAGGAAGCTTCATGCCAACCTGAAAACGTCAGGAAGAACAGGTTTGTTCCAAAGATTACTGCTACTAATTATGGTTATTCTCAGTAGATTTGTTCCAGCCTAGCCTGATGTTTAAGGATCTCACTGGAAAAGTCCACTCAGTGGACCCAGAATCTTCTTGCCAGTCTCTCATGTTCAGTAAGAACCAGCTTAAAAACAACCTGGTCTCCTGCCAGTTCAGTCAGCAGGCCCAAGATAAATGAGAGTTATCTGCAGCTGAGGCCAACAAACCATCTCCTGGCATTCCAGGGAATCTGCCTGTTGCCAGCATCTTTCTCCTGGATTTGGGGTCTAGCAGAGGCTTGTGGAGATTCAGTTTCTAGGGGAGGCCTTTGACTGTCCCTTCCCAACACCAGGGCAAATCTCCACCCTTTGGGTGACCTTGGAAACTTCCCTCAGTTTCCAGGAAGCAGCCCAAGCCACAGCAGGCTGGGATCAGAAAAATAAACATTTGCATTTATGGTTTTGCAGGGTTTTTTCTTATAAAATGAGAGTTTTTCCTTATAAAATGAAGTAAGGCAAATTTCAGGATTTCCATTCTCCTGGGAAGCTGCAGATCTCTTTTCCCTGAGAGGCAAACAAAGCATTTCCAACATTCACATTAAGAACAGCAAGTGGTTTTGACCACATCCAGTGATGATCACAATGACAGATTTTCTCTTTGCTGCTTTCTCTGGAGACCAGAGCAGCCAGGACAAGGCTGGACAAGGCCTGGGGCTCAGCAGGCTTGGTAAAATCAGCCCTTACTGAGCCCAACAACTTTCCTGGAGCTCAGGGAGGGTTCCCAAGCAGCACTTCTTTAGCTGTGCATGCTGGGCCTGAGAGAGGCTTGAAATTTTGCCATGCAAATTAACAATTGCCCAAATGACCAGGCAGCTGAACCAGCAGAGCTGGAGCTGGTGCTGAGATGTTTGAACCTAGCAGGGAAATTGGGATCCACAGAGCTCAGGGTATCTCCCAGTCCCAGGGGGTGGCATCCAAACACACCAACAAAAAGCAGAGTTCCTGGAGGAAAACAGCGTTTATGTGCATAAGAATGAAACCATTTCCAACCCATGAGATGTGGAGCAGTCCTTGCAGCTCAATAAAGAGCATTAGCCAGGATCAGGTAAGAAAAGAGCAAGTCTTGCCCATTCCCTAGCAATATACTGACTTGTTTCTTATGTGGTCCCATAACAGAAACTCATCTCCAAAGCCTTCATACTTCCAGTTTTACTTCCCAGTAAAACACACATCTAGTTCTAGCAGGGCAAAATCCATCTTGTTTTTACAGTCACTGAAGTCCCAAAGTCTTTAGTAGGGGTTTATGATGAGAGAAGCAGGCAGATAAGAGGGTAATAAAGACAGAAAGTGGCCCACTTGGGCAAGAAAAATGGCAGGGAGCAGGAGTTAGGACGCAGGCAAAATTCACCACAACTTTAAATTCACCAGGGTGTGCACAGCTGATGTCTGTGTCAAGATGGTGCTTGACAATACAGCTTCTATCTTCTGCAGTTGCAAGCAAAACCTAAAATTTCAGCATTTAGTAACAGGGGCAGGGCTAAATGTTCATGTGACCCTGAGAGTGACACAATGCAGCCTCCAAGACAGCAAAATGTTAATGTCAGATGTCTCTGAGCTTTTAATTTGGTCTTATTTGCATTGCAGGAGATGGTGCTCCCCCCTGTATAGGTACAGCAACATTTCCTGTGCTAAAGACTCAGGAGCTGCAGACCTCAGAGGGGAAAAGCTGCAGGTGAATTCTCTGTTGGCACTTCTACAATACATTATCAGGAGTGTAACCAAATAACTGAGGAGCCTGAGGGCTTTACAGGCCCCCACAGCACCGTGGTTGGGAGGGAAAGCTGCAGGGATCAGATGATTTCCCCAAGGTCGTTCTGGGGAGCTCAGCCTTCACTGCTTTGCACAAAGGGCTTGATTTGGCTCAGCCTGAAGCCGGTGGCAGGTTGCCCAAAGAAGTTGTAGATCAAAGAATATCAGGATCTTGGAATGGTTTGAGTTGGAAGGGACCTTAAAGATCAGCCTGGCCTTGGACAGTTCAGGGATGAGGCAGCCACAGCTTCTCTGGGCAACCCGTGCCAGCACTTGCTTAAAAAATGAAGGTGAGGAGCAGAGGAAAGAGCCTTAAGCTGAGAAAGGGGAGATTCAGATCACATATCAGAATAAAATAATTTGCTGTTAGAGAGGCCAGGCATGGAAATGAATTGCCCAGGGAGTTTGTGGAGCCACACATCCCTGGAGGTGTTTGAGACGCATCAGGAGCTGGTGTTGGGTGATGTGATTTGGTGGTTTGGGGGTTACAGTGTCAGAGCTGGGTTGATGGTTGGACTCTTCCAACCTTGGTGATTTTATGATTCTGGGATTCTGGGGGGAGAAGAGGAGAGGNGAGGGAGAGAGTTTGTGTGGGTGGAGGGGTGTATGGTGCGGGGGGGGGGGGGGTAGGAGAGGAGAGGAGAGGAGAGGAGAGAGGAATCTTTGTGGAACGCTTGGACACCGTCTGTGAAATGAAATTAGAACCAGGAAATCTCCAGGGAGACAATGAATAATTCTATATTCCTTTCAGCCTCTGAACGGTGAATTCTAAATAAAATCCAGGTAGTAGAAAAGAAAAAATGTCCCTTTTTCCTATGAATAGGAGTGGGCTGGGGGAGGGGGGACAGAGGGTTGTGGAGTCAAAACCTGTGTTATAACACATTTCATCATGGAAGAGCAAGAACCATTAATACTGCAGGGGTATCTAATTCTGGCCTTTCTCCACTTCAAATGGCTGCCTTTGCAACCCAGTTATTTTTGATGTGCTTTTATAGTGAGCAGAAACTTTCTGATAGGTTCCTGACCAATGACCTTGCCTGAAAAGATCATTGATGGTATTTTAATGACTTTCAGATAACTTTTATACAGCTGAGGTTTTCAACCAGCAGGGTAGTCTTGGGTCCATATCTAAATATATTCTGTCTGAAGAAGTGTCAATTTTAAAAAAGCAGTGAAGGATGCCAATTACATCTCAACATTCCCCAGAGTGCTTGAAAATACCAGTACATATATATACATTTATGGAAAAAGAAAAATCACAACAAAACAGCAACAAAGAGAAAAATTCGCAAGCTTGACTTATTTATAAAAATTGAAATATTTTCTGTACTTTTAGGAAAGGGTTGCTATTTATCCTTCTTTTTTTGGTGCAGTATTCACTACATTATTTCTGCAGACATTATTTGCCTTATGGAGGTAATTTTTTATGCTGTCTGAATATATTCAGAACATTCAGTATATGAACATAACCAGAATATCTTGTGAATGTATTCAGGATATATTCAGTAGGCTTTTACTGCAGGACACCTTTATTCCAGTACTCTCTTCATTATCAAAATAACATTTTCCCCTTATAAACATCCAAGGATTTTCAAAAATTGGTGACATCAGAAAATTTCAGGTATAACTTAATTCTTCAAACGGCTGAGCAATCCCCTTAGAAGAAAATTTAAAGGACAAAGACAAAAATTTCTTTGACACATGCAGCCCAAATGCCTTCCAGTTGCAGAGACAAATCTGTATTTATGATGGATTTCCAAGATTAAAAGGTCCTGGTGGGGTGGTGCTGGTGGCTGGGCTGGGCTGGGCTGGGCTGGGCTGGGCTCTCCTGGGAACTCAGCTCCAGGGATGGACAATGGGACAGTGGTGCCAACCTGCTGCTGGTGGCACTGGCTGCTCCCTGCTGGGGATGCTCCAGGAGCAGTGGCTGATGCCACCCTGAGGAGCCAGCACAGGGCAGAGGGGCTGAGGGCTGTGCTTGGGGAGCTCATTGAAGTCATGGAAATGCTGCTGCAGGCTGCTACAGCCACGTGCTTTGGCCTTTTTTTCTTTTTTTCTTTTTTTTTAAATGCAAAAACATTTTAAAGGTTACCATCTCTGTGACATTTCCATGTCTCTCTCCTCACTGGTGGTGGTGCAGCTGACAAATTGAAGCCAAAGTGTAATTTGAAAAACTGTTCTCTGGAGTCTCCTGTTTTCTCTTCTTGGCTCCCTCTGAGAGCTGGGCAGTCTTCCTGGGGCTGCTCAGAAGTGCTACAGAATGCTGAGTTCTGTGGAATGCTGAATTGGACCCCTCACAGCCCAGAGAGCAGCTCTCAAATGGCAAAAAGCAGCTCCTGACTAAGAGAAGAGCAAATAAAAATCAGGGTGCTAGGAAGAGCTTTCAAACCCAGGTGATCGTGTGAGAGAATATCCAGTCAGGCCATCCCATGTTTTATGAAACCTTTAATAATTGTCATGCCTTTTTTTTTTGCTTTTTTTTTTTTTTTTTTTGTTTTTTTTTTTTTTTTTTGTTTTTTTTTTTTTTTTTTGTTTTTTTTTTTTTTTTTTGGGGGGGGGGAGCTGTTCTGTCCCAAATTTAGCCTCCAAAGAAGCTGTAATTTCTGTGAGAAAGCTTTCACTAAACAACTCCTGCAGAGAGAGATCCCTACCTCCCTTCCCTGTGCCCCATAAAATGGGAGCTCAGGCTACAGGCCACATCCCCAGCTGGTAAAATTGAGCCCTTCTTGTCCAGCTGAGGACAATTTATTGATTTACACTACTAATAAAACCAGTCTCCTCCTTTTTTTTTTTTTTTTAGGGGAATCTGCCTACAGGTAGAGAAATATTTTTGTATCTCCATGTACAACACACACCCTTTATAATTACAGGCACCTATGTATGCACACACATTTAAATTTCTGTGTGCTTGTAATACAAACAGCAAGTCTTCAGTTCAAACACAGGTATTAGGCAATATATTACTTTATGCATCAACATGTTTGAGGTAAAGTGCATGGGGAATAACTTCTGTTAGACAAAGGGCTGGAAAAACACAGAGATTTCAAGGCAGGTGAGATTTTTTCAGGTCCCTTTCAGGGCTCATGTACCCCCAAACTTGTCTTTCTTCCCTTTTTTATGTTAGGTAAGCTAAAAATAATTGTATTTGTACCCCCAACTCTTGTTTCACCTCATAGCCTTGACCCATCCTGGTTACCCAGGGCTGAGCACAAACTGCTGCTTTCTCCTGGACACACCACAGGCCTGAAAGAGCCCCCATTTCCTCTTTTTTTTACATTTCTAGGGTTGTGTTTGGGTTGTTTGTCCTCTCACAATCCCAAATGCTGCAATGCACAGCACAGCTCCTCTGTCTGGGGACTACCTGGGGCCTGAGATCTGCTCATTTCTGTGGTGACTGAGAAGGGAAGGGTTAATTAAATCTGTCCATCAGTAGGTGAAAACTTTCCCTTTTTTTTCCTAATGGGAAGATACACAAGAAATTGCCTGTTCCACGTGTCACCTCCTGCATCAGGGCTGCTGGCACAGGGCAAGGAGGAATTGTCCTCTGGGAGTCAGACAGAAAAGGGGAGAAAATGTGGGGAATTTGTCCAGTTTTGGAAAAGCACCTGGGAGCAGCCTGGGAGAAATTCATCAGCTCTGCAAGACAAAGCTCAGAAGCTGAAGCCTTTTTCCTTCTCTAAGAGCTGGCTAAAAGTAAACCAGATTCTGCTGCAATGAATTATTAAAAGCAGTTCATTTAACATCATTGTGATTTGGCTGGAGTACAGACAGGGCAAAGTGGTTTCCCAAATCTTATTGACTTCCCTAAGTGTCCTATTAGAGGACAAAAATGTGAGTTTGTCAGCAAAAATATCTGCTGGACAGAACAACACAGAGCAAAATGCTCTTTGGAGAAAGAAGAGAGTTAAATTGGAGCTCCTGGTGAGCAAACAAACAAACAAACAATTTTTAAAATTGCAATATTTTATTTTTAAGTGGCTCAATAAATAGAAATGTGCTCTGACAGTCCTGTCATACATCAGATTCCCCCTCTCCTTTGCCCTCTTCTGCCCTGGTCATTATTTTAATGAGTCATATTTCACCATCTCACTTCAGAGTTGACTGTGCAATAATGTGCATGGCAGAGTTCAGGCAATCACAGGATGGTTTGGGTTGGGAGGGGCCATAAAGAAAATCCAGTTCCACCCCCTGCCATGGGCAGAGACAGCTCCAACCAGACCAGGTTGCTCTGAGTCCCATCCAACCTGGCCTTCAATGTTTCCAGGGATGGAGCATCCACCACCTCTCTGGGCAACCTGTTCCAGTGCCTCATCCTGCTCATCATCAAAAAATTCTTCCTTCCATCCAATCTAAATCTACCCTGAGACTGAAACCACTGCCCCCTGTCCTATTGCAGCAGGCCCTGCTGAAATGCTGCTCTGATTCCTCTCAGTCCTTCCAGCAGAATTTTAACTTTCTGCAGTTGTTCCTCGGTGCAGTTCAATCTCTCACAGCCCTATTAGCTTTGTCAGCAGGGCTTTTCACTTCTGGCTTTTGCAACCACGAGTCCCAGATCACTGAGCACAACCAGGCTGTGCCAAAAACCCAGGCTGGGAAGTTCAGTCTCCAAGGCAAAGCTCCTGTTAATTCAGGATGGCCAGAACTTCTTGTAATGGATCTCACAAAAAAAAAAAAAAGTGTGGGTAACACACACTCTTAAGTGCTTTAATAAATGGATAATGATGCAGAAAGGCTTTAGGGCTCCTCTTTTCTCTCCTTGCCTTTTTCTGTTCTTTAATATATGACAGAAAATAATAGCTACCTCTATAGTAATTAATTAGAAGAAAAAACCCTGTAAATACATTTTACCAACTGAACTGTTTAATAAAGAAAATTTAAATACACAATCCCTGAAGACAGTTCCAATATGTTTTGCATTGCTGCTACTACCAGAAAATAAGTAAAATATGCAGAGAACCACATTCAGTTCATATCTGACTAAAGATTTAAAGGGCTGTGTCAAAAACTATTACCACAAACATTTGCTGAATTTTTGTTCCCTTCTAATTTCCAGTGGGACAGTCCAAAAGATATCTGTGGAAAACTGTCACATCTTTAATGTGAATTGTTGTCTTCAGTAAGTCTAATCATGGAAAAGGCTCTGGATTTGTAGAACTCATGATGCTTTGTCCCAGCTGAGTGAGAAGAGCTGCTGGAATTCTCCATTTTAATCTCTTTTCGTTTTCCTCGTATTTTATTAACATTTTGTACAGCACTAAGTAGTGGGATCTGTGGTGAGGGGTCTGCCCTGTGCCCTGCTCAGGTGAGAGCCCACCTGCAGAGCTGGCCCAGCCCTGGGGCCCAGCACAGGGAGGGAGCTGGAGCTGCTGCAGAGAGCCCAGAGGAGGCAGCAGGATGAGCAGAGGGCTGGAGCAGCTCTGCTGGGAGTAAAGGCTGGCACAGCTGCCACTGTTCAGCCTGGAGAGGAGAAGCTTTGGGCTGAGCTCAGGGTGGCCTTGCAGGGCCTGAAGGAGCCCCAGGAGAGCTGGAGAGAGACAATTCCCAAGGGATTCAGGGACAGGGCACAGGGAATGGCCTCAAACTGACAGAAATTAGGTACTAGGAAGAAATTTTTCCTTCTGAGGGTGGGGAGGGGCTGGGATAGAATTCCCAGATTTGCTGTGGCTGCCCCTGGATCCCTGGCAGTGGCCAAGGCCAGGTTGGACATTGGGGCTTGGAGCAGCCTGGGACAGTGGGAGCTGTCCCTGCCCATGGCAGAGAGTTTAAACAAAACCATCTCTAAAGTCCCTTCCAACTCAAACTATTCCATGATTCCCTGATTCTCACATGTTCCTTTCTAAAGTCAGGATTTTTAACATTTATAGGCAGGAAGATCCCTGGGAAGCAGCACAGCTGTACATGGAGTGCTGTACACACCAAACCTAGGACAGGTAGAAGAAGGCATACGGTGCTTTTAATTTCCCTGCTGATCCTGGCAGTTCCCTCAATCTCGTCCAGAATCAGTGTAAATTACTTTCCTAAAGAACTGCATTTTGCAGCTAATGGGAGTCCTTGGTTACCACATGATTATTTCCTAAATGGAAAAAAAATGCACATTAACATGAATATTCAAATGAGACTGTGAACCATTAAAGACCCATTTGTTCTACAAATAGAGCTGCAGTGACTTTTTGAATAAATTCCTCGAGAAAAGCACATTTCAGTAGATGTGAGAGGCCAGAAATTATTTATTTACAGAAAAGGGGAGGTATCTGTTGTTTTGAAAGAGAGCAACTAAATAGACCTAGGAGATCAATCTGTTTTTCTGCCTGGATTTTCAGAATTGCTGGGTTTTGCCATTTTCAACAGGATAATCAAGTCCCTAGGTGAACTTGAATAAAATTCTATGTTCTTTTGGGTTTGATGGACTGGTTATTTTTAGTCAGGTTTAGATACTAGGAGCAAATTCAGGCTTTTTTAGAGAGTTTGCACAGATCCTTAAGGATTTTTATAACACTTTAGAAGCAGAGGGAAAAGCATTCTACTGCACTTATGATGCTTTCAAAGTATTTTAAAATGCTTTAATGAAAAACTTGACAAAATCTCACCGAGAAACAAGAAAGATGCAAGAAAGATGGGATGAAGTGACAGGACAAGGGGGAACAGCTTCAAACTGACAGAGAGTGGGGATAGATGGGATATTGGGAACAAATTCTTCCCTGGGAGGGTGCTGAGAGCCTGACACCAAAAAAGTTGTGGGTGCCCAAGCCCTGGAAGTGTCCAAGGTCAGGCTGGATGGGGCTTGGAGCAATCTGGGATAGTGGAAGTTGTCCCTGCCTGTGGAACTGGATGATCTTTAAGGTCCCTTCCAACCCAAGCCATTCCATGATTTTATAAATCTGTATATACATCAATGAGTATTTATATTCACATGTCCATGTGTACTGTAATACAGAAACTGTTGTTAAAACAAGAGAAGAAAGAGGGGAGCCCAGGTCAGCATCCTCAGAGTACTTCAAAGTAATTTGGCCTGCAAAAATGATACATTTGAGCTGTACCCTTGCATATCCAACAGTGTCTGTGTGCAGCCTAAGGCTCTGGGCATTTGCAAAGCCCAGCTCTCAGCTAATAAACATTGCACAGACCCCTGATGCACCCTGCACATTTTCCTTCCTATTTCCTCCTTATTTTCCTCCTGATTTTGCTGTGGAAGTTTACACGTGGATGCTGAAGCACTAAAACACGAGGTTTGCTCTTTCCTTCACCAAGGCAGGCTGGAAGTGTGTGCTTCCCTTGTTGGATGGCTTCTACAGCTTGGAAAGTGGATATTGCAATCTCAGTGCACAACTGATGCACAGATGCAGAGCCTTGGAAAACATTTTCATTGACTATCATGATGCTTTCCTAATTAGATGCCTCTGAATGCAGATCTATTTCCAGCATGGTTTTTACGTTGAACTGCACAACAAATTCAGTTCCACTGGCAGTTTAGCTTATCCAAATGCCATCCATGGGAGTTAGCTGAAATAAATGAAAGAGGCAGTGATGTGCTCGTAGCATTAACATTAGCATTTCGTGGCCTTTAGCTAGCTCAGGCAATAAACAAACCCGGGTTGTGAGAAGTTTCCTGCTTATGTGGACAGAAGGGTGTCTGATGGCTGAGGGCTGATTGCCACTCCTCATCAGGCCCTGCTGTCACTCCCCTCTCCTGACAGGGCTCCTGAGAGCCTTCAGCACGTTCAGAGAGGGTTTCACCTTCCAAGAGAGGGTTAAAATGGGAAATCAGTGGGTCCATGGGAATTTCATGGGGTTTAACCTGGCCTGGTGTAAGGTGCTGCAGCTGGGTTGGGGCAACACCTGGTATCAGCACAGGCTGGGGATGAAAAATCAAGAGCAGCCCTGCCAGGAAGGACTTGCAGGTGCTGGTGGGTGAAAAGGTGGACAGGATCCAGCTTGGCAGCCCAGAAACCCCCTTGTCCTGGGCTGATCCCACAGCCTGGGCAGCAGGAAAGGGATTGGGATGGTGCCCCTGTGCCCTGCTCAGGTGAGAGCCCACCTGCAGAGCTGCCCCAGCCCTGGGGCCCAGCACAGGGAGGGAGCTGGAGCTGCTGCAGAGAGCCCAGAGGAGGCAGCAGGATGAGCAGAGGGCTGGAGCAGCTCTGCTGGGAGGAAAGGCTGGCACAGCTGCCATTGTTCAGCCTGGAGAGGAGAAGCTTTGGGCTGAGCTCAGGGTGGCCTTGCAGGGCCTGAAGGAGCCCCAGGAAAGCTGGAGAGAGACAATTCCCAAGGGATTCAGGGACAGGGCACAGGGAATGGCCTCAAACTGACAGAAATTAGGTACTAGGAAGAAATTTTTCCTTCTGAGGGTGGGAAGGGGCTGGGATAGGATTCCCAGATTTGCTGTGGCTGCCCCTGGATCCCTGGCAGTGGCCAAGGCCAGGTTGGACATTGGGGCTTGGAGCAGCCTGGGACAGTGGGAGCTGCCCCTGCCCATGGCAGGGGGGTTTGAATGAGATGATCTTTGGGTTGATCCTTCCAACCCCAACCCATTCTATGATTCCCTGATTCCACAAAATAGAACAAAGGAAGGCAAAACCAGGGATGGCTGTCAAAGGAACCTTGCTAATGAGCCGATGGAAGGAGCAGCTCACCAGCTGGGGATGCAGGAGGCCCCCCCTCCCTGGCTGCTGCCTGCAGTGATGGAGGTTTGCTGACAGGAACCAGCCAGTGTGGATTGCAATGAAGGGTTTTTCCCTCTGGTTGTCCTTCAGCAAGCAGCTCGTGTGAAACACCGGCTGCAGGCAGAGCGAGATGACCTCTGTCAGGATTCCTGGTGAAATTCAGAAGAGGTATCTATGTTTTCTCATATCATCCTACTCCTTCCACAGCTGATGGAAGCAAAACTTGCTTTTAAGTACCTGGAGCTGCAGATATAAATTACAGCTGAATTAGGATTTTAAACACTGCCTCGGGCAGGTTTTCCTGGAGTCTCAATCAGGCAGGGACATATGTGGCAGAAGAATACTTGCTACTGATAGAAAGTGGTTTTTCTAGAAATTACCCACCATGATTTTGCCCAGTAATTAATGTCGTGACTTTATCAAATTGTGGCACAGGAAAGGAAGGGACTGTGCAGAGCTGGCAGAAGGCAAAAACGGGATAGAAGAGCTCTTCTGGCAGGACAAAATGGTGCCAAAAGCTGAGCTGAGATGGGAATTAGATGAGGAGAGAAGGAGAAAAGGAAAAGTCTCACCTTTATGAAAGCCCAAACTGTGTGGAATTGCTGTCATTTTATATCAAATTGCCTCTTTTTCTTTTTCCTCCCTGAGGAACATGGATTACTTCAAGTATTGGGACTAAAGAAGTACTGCAGCAAAGGAAAAGCTCAAAATGGAGTTATTTAAATAGGTGAACTCTATGCTTCCCCAGGAATTGACTATTGGAGCCCCAGACTGGGGTAAAGGAGGAGAGCTGCTTTCTGCCATGCTTGAAGCAGATTTCCTGCCCCAGATTTAACTTCAGATGAAGGGGAATGAAGTTTGGCTCTGACAAGGAATCCTCAGGTAGAAGGGAGCAGGGGACAGGGGTGGGGTTATGGCCCCTGGGGCCTCTGCCATGCCCTGCTGCTGAGCCTGGGGCTGGTGGAGCACTGGAAAAACAGCCAGAGATGGGCAGGGACCTGGCATGAGCCAGAGAGTGATGGTGAGAGCTTCCCCCACCTCCCCTAAAATCATGGAATGGGTTTGGCTCAGAAGGGACCTTAAAGCCCATCCAGTGCCACCCCTGCCATGGGCAGGGACAGCTCCCACTGTCCCAGGCTGCTCCAAGCCCCAATGTCCAACCTGGCCTTGGCCACTGCCAGGGATCCAGGGGCAGCCACAGCAAATCTGTGCCAGGGCCTCCCCACCCTCACAGTAAGGAATTTCTTCCTAATAGCCAATCTAAACCTGTCCTCTTTCAGTCTAAAGCCGTTTCCCCTTGTTCTGCCACTAAATGTCCTTGCAAAATGTTTCTCTCCCCCTCCTGAGTGTCTGAGCTGGCTACCACACGCTGCTTTGTTTCCCCCAAATGAGACCATTGCTTGAGAACAAATTTTGGGATGTTATCACAAAAATTTTACATATTACCACCAAGGAGTCATCAGTATTTCCATGAATTTATATAAATACGCCTTCAGCCACCACGAGGACTGCAACTGCAAAGAGCAAACATTTTAATCATGTTCCAGAAGACTGCAGTTTGCTCAAGCACCTGCCAGCTTTATCCTGGCAGGACAGGCTAGAATTGCTCTGGCATTTTACTGTGGCTTGCTGTTTGATGATCAATTTATCCCATAAATTTTTTTGTGGGCAATAAATACTCGCTGTATGTGGCAAAGCATCTGGAGCCACTTGTTAGTCCAGCACACAAGGGATGCAGAGCAGTCAGCACAACCACACTCTTAATTTTGAAGCTAGAATTCATTTATTTATTCATGTCAGCTGCTCAAGCTACATCCTCTCCTGCGCTGTGACTGTAAAAGTAACTTTGATAGTGGTGGTGCACGACTTTTTAAAAGCAGCAATGGCCCATCAATGAGGCAAAGAGCACCTCCAGGAAGGAGAAAGGGCACTGCAGTTCCTGCAGGGAGCTCGTGGACAGGTTTGCATGGCAGAGCAGAGAACAGCCCTGAGATTCAGCACAGCTCCAGCTGAAGCCATTGACAGCTCCTATTGCCAGGCAGCCTGCAGAGCAGTTCATCCAGGAGAGCTTGGGAGAGCAATTTAAAATCCACTTTTAGTGCCCAGAAATGTGGGAATACAGCAGGCAACGTGAGTGCTGTACCATAAAAAAAATACAGCCGGGTGTTGCCCAGGCTGGATCTCATCTTTTAATTAGACAGTGACAAAAGGTTGTTTTCCAAGACTTTACACACCTTAAAAAATAAAAACCCCTGATAAGAAGTGCATTTCTTGCACCACCAGCAACGCATCAGCTGAGGAAGGCAGCAGAGACTTGTTGAAGAGAGTGGAGCTTGGTTTGCTGTGGTCACTGCTGACTCAAAGCCATATTCCAAATGTTCCCAGAGTTTGGTGTACAATTGCTCCAAAGGGGAATGGGTTTGCATAAACACTTGCCAGACTGAAGTGGATGGTCAGCTCTGTTTGCAAACACAAACACTGTGGCACCATGAAACTCTCTTGGCTGGGCCTCGTGTGCTGATGTGCAGCTGGTAGCACTAAAGTCAACTTTTGAAGAGATCCTTTGTGATTTAAATGGAAACGGGAATTGCTGAGGGCTTGTTTAGCTCAGGCTCTGCAGGAGCAGCAACCACGCTCTCTCTGAGACAGGAGTTCAGCTTTGAAGAAGACAGGACAGGAGGTTTCTGTCACGTTTCCCTCCCTGCCAGCAGATTGCTCCTGTCAGCCTTGACAAAGGGAAACTTTGAGGCACTGAGTGCTCAGCTCTGCACAGGAGAGCACAAAGAAACCAAAAACGTTCTGCATATACAGCAAATGACTCTTTAATATTAATTTCTATTTGCTAAGTTGTAACTCTTAAGCCTCTTAAAGGTGGTGAAGATGCAGATGGGAGAATGCAGCTTTTTTAATACTAAAAACGATGACAATTTATAATTAGAACAATCTCATCCTGTACATGCTGAAGTTTGACACAGTGCATTAGCTGAAGGTTAAATTACGTAAAAGTGCAGCTGAAAAGTTCAGAAGACTAAAACTCCTCTAAAAAAATACATCAAATTATTTAATTCACTGCCACACATTTGTTCTCCAGTAGCTGGATTCACATTTTGATTTCTGGGAGGGAAATTTTTATTCCCTGTTCGAAGTAGTTTTTGAAGGAAGGAGAAAGGTCACTTTGAAAACTGTTGACGTCTGCAAACGGGGGAAAACTCCTGATTGATTTATGTTTGTTTGCACCATGTGTGATGGGGACTGAAATATTAAGTAAAGGGTGTGGGGAGGGCGTCAGGAATCCTATATTAGAGAAGGTCAGGTTCTATTTTCAAACGTCTCAATTTTTCAGGACTCTGGCTTTCTCTCACACTTAATAGTTATGGCATTTGCAGTGTAAATTCCTAACTCAAATATATCAGCAGAAAGATGACCTTGCCAGATTGCAGAAATATGCTAAATATTAAATCCCTCAAGGCTTAGGCTTCGCTCACACATGCAAAGAAGTTTCAAGAAATTATTATGAAATACAAATATGCATCACAGCTCCACTGAACTTACATAATGGCTTAGACAAGAAAGTTAAGTTTTAATAACTGACTTTTAGATGTCACTGCCACGGGAAAATTCAGCAAAAAAGATCATCCTGAGATGCTATGGGAAACCTACTCCACCAAAGTTCCCCTGTTTTTCATCCAAGAAAGGCAGAAGCTCTTGGTTTCCCTAAAACTTCAGCTGAATCAAAATACCAAATCAAAATGCTTTTACCTCCCAGAATTTTTTAAATGTCCATGTGTCTGAAGCCACGTGGGCAATATCTGGAGCTGAACACCATAATCAGATGCCCTAGCCAAAAACTGACCTCATATCTCAGAGCTGGTATCATCTTTAATTGATTGATTGTCCAGAAAAAAGAGCTGAAAATAACCTGTGCTCTGACTGACAGTTCAGTTAATGAGCTTAAAGAGATAATCCTGTGAGGTCCAAAGTTAAATACCACAGCTAAGGAAAGGTATTAACCCTGTTTTTCTCCTCGCTCTGACTTTGCCAAGTCCACAGCTCCACAACAAAAGACAAGGGGCACTGCCCAGAAAAAAATCCCAATTACCGCTATTGTTCTGTTAATGAAGAACAAAGGCAACTTCCATCAGCATCTCAACAAAGTTTTAAAAGGTGGCTTCTCATTTTTTTCTAGGAGAAATGATGTGACTCATGAAATTAAGAAACAAAAATAAATAAATAAATAAATAAACCCACAAACATCGAGAGAAAAAGAACTTTTAACCCTGGAGACCGTGACTTGCTTCTTATTTTAGCAATGCAGCTCTTATCAAGGTAGGAGCAGAGGTGCAGTGCATTTCTCTAAAACTTCAGCTGAATGCAGAGTCTCTCCTGTTGCACTAAGTGGGAGAATAACAGGGTTATTCTGCTGAATAGGGTATTTAGAAAGAAATCTCTTAGATCAGTTAACCTGGTTGACTGCACGTAGGCGAGAAACAGATTTTCTGAAATATTTGGCCTTAGTTAATCAGAGAAATGATCAGCCTGTGTCAGTGTCAGGCTGTAGCTCTTTTTCCTTCTTTTCAGGTTAGAGGAAGAAAAATCCTGTAAAAATTGCCAGTTTCTCAATTATGATTCCCAACTAATTTTTGACTGCGGAATGAAAATCCCTAAATTGCCATGAAGTCATAAATACCCTGGGTTATATAATACAGCCTCACATCCTCATTAAAAGTGATGTCTTCAGCATCATTTACTAATTCCTCATCTTTTCAGCTTTGGTGAAAGCTGCCTTGCAAGGAGTTCACCTCCAACACCCGGCCCCTGTCGTTGAGGGGTTTATTTTAAATGCTTCCAAGTCTCCACGAACTGTGACTTTCCAGTTTATTATCTATTTACCTCTGCTATCACATGAGCATTTCTAACATAAGCACTGGATGTGGATGCTCTATATAAATAAGGAAGGAGGAGTGGGTTGGATCAAGTCCATCTGGAAATGGGATAAACTCCTCTCTATCGCAGGACCAAACTGAGGTGATTTCGCTGCAGAATTAGGCTGGACACTTTCAAGGCTTGGAAGCCAGATTAAAGCCTGAGGAAGGGCCTAAATAGGCAGTGGGTCAGCTTGGTTCGCTGTCCAAAAAAGGGAATTTCAGCACCAGGAAAAGGTCCTGTTCCTCCAGAGTTCCTCCAAACTCTCTCTGCAGGCAATTCCTGCAGAGCAGATGATGGATGCTGATATGTAACCAGACAGAATGTGTTTGCCTTTGTTTCTGATGCAGCAGACACCTCACAAAACAATCAGATGTCACCGCAGCTATATTTACAAATGGATGGCTAATAACTGGAAGCTGGTGCAAATTAAGTCAGATTTATTTCGCTTTAGGTGAGAGCTTGTTAATAACAGAGAAATGCACGACAGAGGGAGGCTCTGCTAAATCTCCCTGCTTGGCAGAAGCCTCATCCATCACGGAATTGCTGCAGTTGAATGTGGCACATTTACACAGTCTGTGAAAGATTTGCAAAAGCACCCAGGGGATTAAAGTGCACGAGTGCCAATGACTTTAAATGGTACTTGCTTTTGCAGATTTCATCCCCTGAGACTTCAGTAAACTTGATAATGCACAAAAATACGGTCTGAAGTGCAATCCAGCTTTACATAAGCTGGGCAAGTCTTGCTTTTGTTTTAATTTGACTGATATTTTAAGGGGAAAACAAAAATGACTGCTTTTTTTTTTTTTTTTTTTTAAATAAATTATCAGACTGGAAAGTGGATTTTATAACAATACTTAACTCCTAGGCTCACGAATACAAAAGTTCCTAACAGCCAACAGATCAAATGTTTTTTTTTTTTTTTCAGTGGGAATCAACAGGTTTTATGTCAGAGAAGAGACAGACAAAAAGAATTAAGTGGCCTTGACTAATCATCTCACCTAAAGAATATCGCTGCTGACAGAGCACAGGAAAAGGGAGTTACAAGAGGGAACAGAATAGCCTAAAGCATACAAACAAAAGTAACCTTTGAAAGTTGATTTGCATCACAGGCCGTGGACCATCGTCTAAAAATACTAATGTTGACTCCAGCAAACCAATCAAGCCTTATGTAGTGTATCAGGAGAAAAGCTTTTCAGCTGGGAGTGCTTTAGCAAGGAGCAGCAGGAAAACTGAGAGTGAAATTCGGTTGCTAGGACAAAGGACAAGCAAGCCAAGTGTGTGCCTGCTCCTGCCACGATAACTAAGGCATGCCCTGAAAGCCTGGAAGAGCTGGGAAACCAAACTTTCTGTGGACACCAGTCTTCCCTGGCCATGTGGTTTTGTATTCCTGAGCTGCAAAACATTTTTCAGTGGCATTTAGCAAGTCCCAGATCCATCTCCTGCTTATTTTCAGCTACTTCCAGGGCAGAGAGGTAGAAGGACACTTCAGAAGTGGCAGGCAGGGGATGTCTGCAAGGTTTTCTGATGAATTATCCTTTTGGATGAAGCAGTGCCTTCCACACACACAGAGTGTGACCTGTTTTGTATCATATATTACAATTTCACTCAGGTCTGGCTGGGTGGGAACACAACAAATCTCACCAAAGCAGCCCAAGGGCATCTCCCACTGTGCCTGCAGAGTCACAGAATCCCAGAATCATCTAGGCTGGAAAAATCTCCAGGATTGAGCTCAACCTGTGACCCATCCCCACCTTGTCCCCAGCCCAGAGCACTGAGTGCCACCTCTTTGGACCCCTCCAGGGATGGGGACTCCACTGCCACGCTGAGCATCTGTTCCAATATTTAACAATCCTTTCAGTTGGAAGACCTGAATCTCAGAGGAAATTCCTCCTGAAGCCCAGCCTGAACCTCCCCTGGCACAGCTTGAAACCCCCTGCCCTCCCCAGCAAGGGCAGGCTGAGCTCCAGCAGACAAGAGGTGATAAATTCTGAGGTGATAACTTTCAGCACCAGGAGTGAGGGAGCAGCTCCAGGAGTTGTATCTCACCTTTATGGAGCACATCCTCCCTGGTGCTGCAGCCCTGCAGTCAGGAGGCACCTGAGGAAATTGAGATTCAAGGGCAGGAATGAGGTTTATGTGGTGCTGGGGCACCCAGGAAGCAGCTGCTCATCTCTGCTGTGTGTGTGTGCCCAGGCTCTGACCGTGCACTGGCACTGGAGGAAATGCTGTGCAGATGAAAAAGGGATGTTTACCATTCTGGGGTTTGTTTCCTCAAAGGAGAATTATCTGTTTTTGTGCAGGCAAAAAAAAAAAAAAAGAAAGTCACAGAGAGAATTCCCCTCCTCGCTGGATACTTTCAGGATTTCCTTTATTCTTTTCACTTCCACTTTTTGCTTTGTTGGTAGTGCTTGAAGCTTTGGCAGCTCTAAACGAAAAAATACTATTGAAAATTAGTACTATTGACTACAAAGCTTGCAGGATTACAGTTTCAATGTGCATCACAGAATCAAGATAATGGACTTTTAATTCAGATGACAGGCACTAACTCTTGTACATCTGTGAGAATGACGCAAAAGCAGGTAGCTCTCTGATGCCAAGAAAACTTGTATTAATGGAAAGTGCTTCTATGAAAGGACCATTAACTTTTTCTGTATAAAAGTATAAAGAATATGATGCATAATCCAAGCTTTCCCCTCGTGGGCATCCACACAGCAGTTCTGAAACAGAGCAGAAATAGAGGAGTTAATCATCCATCTTTTTGCTATGCAGCAGATGTCAATAAACTGGAGTTTGTGTTCCATTCCACTAAAATCCCAATGTCCCAGGCAATAACCTGTCTTTCAATAAACCCAGGGCTAATGTCCATTGAGATGTGAGCTAATGCTGAGTGGAAAATGACTTCTCTGTTTACCTACATCCAAATTGCATTTTATTCATTTTCATTTACCAGATAAAAACAATTGATTGCCTTGGCTTATCCTCTGTAAAGAAAGGGCCTTTGTGAACACGGGATCTTTGATGGCACAAGAATTCTACTGGAATAAAGTTGCTTTCCCCATGAACAATGATTTTAATTTCTCCACAGATGATGGCTCCCAATTCACTTCTTAAGCCCTTGGATGCAGGAGGTGGTTTGGGTGCTCTCCAGGGGCTGTAGGCACCATATGTCAGGGGGAAGTCTAGAGGGCAATCCAGACTGATCAAACACTGAAGCCTTTATTTTTAACTCTGCCAGAATTTCCACAGCACAGCTGTGATCCTCAGCTGCCTGCCTTGCATAACCTGGGCACGCTGCAATGCCCCAGCACTGCTGCCCAGGTATCCCTGAGGAGAACACCACATTGCCCGGTTTTTACATAACTGAAGGGGAAATCTCTTCAGCAATTCATCCCTTCAGCACGAGAGTGAGTGGGAAATGAAGAGCTGCAGCTCCCCGGCACCAGGCATCACCTCCCTCCCCGCTCCGCCCACCCTCCCTGCCAGCCTTCTGTGCCCACGCCCTGTGCCTGCTCCTTAAAGCGCTGTTATCGCATCTGTCCCCTTCTCCTTTTCCAAAACCCTTCCTTTTCCACTCCAGAAATCCCCTTCCCTGCTCCCACCACTCCATCCTCTGCCTGACAAGTGGTACCCGAAGCTGGGGCTGCTCTGGGCTTTAGGGCAGGGTGGTGACTCCACAGCCCCTGATCGGCTCAAAGCTCTAATGTTCATTTTCGGCCTTTTTTGCTGATGTTTTGGCATTGAGATTTGCCTGTTTAGGTCACCCAGCCATGCAGGTGTGTGTGCCCTTATCAGCCCCTGCAAGGCTCCACCTGAAGGTTTGCAGGACCGGAGTGAATTTTGTCAAAATACCTGATAATGAGAGATTTGACACCAATAGAAGAGTTCCTAAAGGGCTCTGCTATATCCCCGTGTGGTCTTAAAGTGGGGACCAGACACTGCATGCCCTGTGAAGGGGTGGGGAAGGTGGGGTGGCACCAGCCCTGGGCAGGGGCACAGCAGGGACATGGCCAGAGATGTCCCTGCTGCTGAGAGGAGAAAATTTGCTGCCGCTACAGCTGGGTTTGGTGCCAGCAGGAGGAGGGTGACAGCTCTGCCCCTGGCACACAAAGTGTCACTGTGGCTTGTGGGTATGATCTGAACTAAACGTGTTTTGGAGAGATCATGGAGTCATGGAATGGTTTGGGTTGGGTTGGGAGGGACCTTAAAGCCCATCCAATGTCACCCCCCTGCCCTGGGCAGGGACAGCTCCCACTGTCCCAGGCTGCTCCAAGCCCCAATGTCCAACCTGGCCTTGGCCACTGCCAGGGATCCAGGGGCAGCCACAGCAAATCTGGCAATTCCATCCCAGCCCCTCCCCACCCTCCCAGGGAACAGTTTTTCCTAATATCCAATCTAAACCTGACTTTCAGTTTGAAGCCAGTTCCCCTTGTCCTGTCACCAGGTGCTCTTGTGATGCCAATCTTCTGGAAACCTGACAATTTCCCCCTTGCTGTAGTAATTATTGTTTCTGTTATTAATCATTGCCATCATCTGCTGGTTTGGGGTTTTTTTTTCTTCAATAATTCATTCTATTCAATGCAGCCTTGGCTCCCAACAAGAAATTACAACGGTTCAAGGGATACAGGGACTTAATTTTGCCAAGATCTGCAAACCAAGCACAGAAAGTCACTGTACTTTGTGTACTTGATGAGGCCAACAGATCATGTGCTCACACCCCCTCCCTTTGTCACATTAGTCCTGGAGATTTCTGCAGGAATATTCGTGCTGGAAGCTACCACTGAATGTGAGTAATAGTATCAGTTTGGCCTTTGTGAAAAGATCATTAAATCACAACACACTGAGAAGGGACAAGAGTCCTCAGGCTCATTTTGAGAGCTATTTTTAGCTGGGGATATGAAGACTTTTCCTTATCAAATAATTAGTCATCACCAGTAAAGGCAAGTTAACTTTTCAGAATAAAATAAGAAGTCATTGAAACCTTTTCTGAGTTTCCCAAAAAGGTTGATTTAGAGATCATTGAAGCCTCTGCACCTGACTGTAATTATTTAGTGAAAGAAAATGGGAAAGCACAAAAAAAATTTTTTTTGAAATTATTACAATTCTTGCCTTATTTGAAGGACAAAGTGCTACAGATAAAGACATTTACCCAGATTTCTGTGTCACCACAGTATTGCAGAGGTGCAGGGGGACTATAAAATTTTTTAAAAAGATGTTTTACAGCCAGAGTAGTCTCTTGCAGAAAAAAAGTGAAACCCTGACCAGGCAGAGAGATCACAGAGAGGCTTCATATTCATGGGAAATGATGTTCTGAGTACAAGCCAGCAAAATAATGCTGTCACAAAAAATGCCAAAAGCAGTGTAAATTTGTGGCGAGGGGCTCATCAGTTGTAAAATAGTGGAGATAATTATGCTGCTGTGCCTGGCATTGGGTACATTTCATCTGGATGGCTGCATTTCATTCCAGGCACACAGATAAATTGGCAGAGTTCAAAGGAGAATAACAAAAAATAATGAAAAGGGTTGAAAAGGAGACCTACAAGATAAGATAGGAGAAACTGGGTATAGCTGGACTGGAACAAATTAATATAAATGGCAGGAGGGAGGATTTAGGTTTTAAGTACAAACCAACCTTTATAGCTTTAAGAAAAGTTCAGCCATGGAACAAGCTGCCAAGGAAGGTTTTAGCCTCACCATCACTAGAGATACTAAAAGGCAGGAGACCATCTGCCAGGGAGAGTTTAGGGATTAAAAAAACCAGGGAAAAAAAAAAAAAAAAAAAAAAAGCACTGCCTCAATTTAAGAGTTGAGCTAAATAACCCATTCGTGACTAGACTTTAATGGATTAGAAATGGCACAGCTTCTCTTTAGAGGGGAAGTTCCTGGATCTTTCCACTCTGAAGATTGTCTTGATCATAGAAACCAATACAAGGGATTTCTGCTGTTTTCAGATTGAGAAGGATATTTGCATTTAAATGCTTCCAGGAGACAGATGTCTAAATATTAATTTAATTATATTGATAGTACACTCTGCTTTTTTCCCATCAGGCTTTGAACACTTGTACAGAGCTCAGAAAAAGAAATTACAGAATCATGGAATTTGCTGAGTGGAAAGGGACCCACTGGGATCATCAAAGTCCAACTCCTGGTCCTGTACAGACATCCCAAAATCCCACCCTGTGCCTGAGAGCATTGTCCAAACTCTCCTGGAGCTCTGGCAGCCTTGGGGCTGTGACCACTGCATAACAAATTGTCACCACATTGGCTTTTCTGTGGGACCCTTTGTTCCCAACAGCTCAGCTGCTCCAAGAGGCATTCACAGCAGTCCTGTAAAACCTCCTGGAAAATCCAGGTACCCCTGGGTTACCATTTCCCACCTGGTTACTCCACCAGCAGCAGGTTTGTGAATCACAGCTGCTCTGGGGCTGGTAGTGATACACTGTGGTTGTCTTACATCGTTTCTCTCTCAAGGCTCCTAATGAAGTTGCTCTTTGTAAATCTTTGAATTCTGCTAGAGCCCTTTCTAAATAACATTTCTAAAATATGTTATTAATTTCCCCTGGAGTTGAGGCCAGTGGGAGCAATGGTTTGAACAAGGCAGATGTTGTGCATCTGAGCTCCTCCACCAGCCATGAGTGAACTTCACGCAGTCCTGGAGATTTGTTGTTAATAATTTGTTGATACTGAGTCAGTTCAGATGGGATTTTGGGAGGGAATTGTTCCCTGTGAGGGTGGGCAGGCCCTGGCCCAGGGTGCCCAGATTTGCTGTGGCTGCCCCTGGATCCCTGGCAGTGGCCAAGGCCAGGTTGGACATTGGGGCTTGGAGCAGCCTGGGACAGTGGGAGCTGTCCCTGCCCATGGCCAGGATTGGAATGAGATGCTCTTTAAAGAACCCAACCCATTCCATGGCTCGATTCTACGATTCTGTGATTTTGCCAGGTTGCTCCAAACTCTGACTGAGCTGTGGGAGGCCTCTGCTCTGGGCATTAATCCAAGACTCATTTCTTCTTTCTGTAAAACCTTCACTTCCCCACTTCCCCCACAGGTTTGGCTTTGGCTTCCTTTTCTGTGTTTAACTTGACAGACTCCACATTCTTTGCTGTTTTCCTTGTGTGGGCATTCCTGTGCTTTTTGATGGCTTTTGGTTCCTTCTATTGGTCTCCTCTCTGTTTACTTCCACAGGTTATTTTACAGTCCAGGCAACGATGTGAATTTAGGATTTCAGAGGCTCAGGCAATTGTTCTGATCACTCAGCTGTAGGTTACTCTCTTTAGGGATAATCTGGCAGCAATTTGAAGCAGAGGCAGCATGGATGTGTCTGGGGAGGGTGTGGGTGTCAGTGGTGGGAGCAATAACCCCATTTCCTCCAAATTCTACTGCTCTGAATATTCTTCCATGTTACCTGTGGGAGCTTTTGGGTTATCAGCACAGATATCCCCCCAATTTAAATCTTCCTTTCCATTGCTTGGTTACTCAGTTAGGTAGAGCTCAGTGAGTATCTGGAAGTTAAAAGACCCACACTGTCCCTGGAATATTTAACTGTCTTCCTTCACCCATCCTGGGTGAATCCAACTCCTTTTCTCACCTCAGCCAAACCCAGAAACATCTTTGGAAAAGTGTGGTAAGAAAAGAAATTAACTCTTGCTCTGGATATGAGCAAAGGATGAGTGAAGAGCAAGACTCAGGAGGAAGAAAGCTCTCCTGGGAACATGAACTGAATCTGTGTGCAAACACATTTACATAAAAAGGAAATTGTCTGACAGGGACAGCCACAATTACTCCAAATTTCATGCCAGATCACTCTTTCCTCATTTTGTTCCACTGTACATTAAGGCCCTAAGATGCACTCTGAACTTCACACTGAAGAAAAGCCCTGCTGCTGAAAGAACCATAATTCATTTACTAACAGCCCCTGTTGCAGTGCTTCAATAATGCAATCATTTTCTCCATGTCCCAACCATATGATTATTCCTGTTGTGTAGGAAATTTAAGTCCAAGGAATGTCAGATCAAATATAAAAGCCTAGTGCTTACCCATAGTTTTTATTCAATTAAGTAGCCATTACAGAGCTCATGCTGTTTCAAATGACATAATGCAGAACACAAATGCAGTCTTTTATTACAAATATATGTTCATCTAAACAAAATGGCACCAACACAATCCAAAGCCATTACAATTTTTAGATTATTATGCTTAGGGTATTATTATATGGTGAGCAGTTGCTGTGAAAGGCAAGTGGGGGAACTGAGGCCTCCACGAAGCACACTTTGAACACAGCAATGCTGTTATTTGAGGTTTATTTGTGAAAATCTTAAATGCAGGGGAACAGTGCTGCTAAAAGATATAATGAAAGCACTGAGCTGCAGCCTGAAGGACACTGACTTTGCAGGTGATGAGTGGGAAAGTCGTGCCTAGGACATGGCACAGGTGCCACAGGCAAGGTCTGGGCAGCACTTAGGTGTTTACCCCCAAAATGAGTTCTGAAAAGCTCTGTGCCTTCCCACCCAGTCTCAAGCACCTCACAAGCCATGTTTGCACAAGCCTTCTTCACTGCCCAGAGGATTTCCCCTGCTCAGCATCCCTGAGGGCTCCCTGTAACCAGCACAGGGCCAGAGGTCATGGCATCACCACCAAAATGATGCCCAGCACCACAAGTGCCTCAACCTGCAGGAGGTTTTTTTCCTTTTCCTCTGCAATCCCACAGCTCTGCACCTCTCCAGCACTGCTGCTCTGGTGGGCTCCTGTGAGAAGGGCATGAGATCCCTCCTTTCCCTCTATTCCTGCCCCCTGCTCGTGGCTTTCTGTTTAAAGGTGACCAAGGATGCATTTGTCCCTTGCCCTGGTGATCAAACACTCCTGTGGAAGGGGGGAGAGGAAGAAAAGGATTCCCCTGGGCAGAGCTGGGAATGACACCTGGATCTGTCCCCCCCTGCAGGAGTGAAAGGCAGGCAGGCAGGCTGTCACCACTCCCTTCCCAATTTCAGACACATCCTCGTAGCTGCTTTTGTGTTGAACCAAAGCTGGGCTGCCACAGTGATAAAGGGGCTCAAAGCTGAATACAGAACAGTGCAAATGGACATGGGAAGCCTGTCATGATTTACCCCTCAAATACTGAAAATAATACAGAAATAGAGAGATGGCACAGAAATAGTTGGTGATTATGTAGAGACTGAAAACCTGCACCAAGAAGTAAACAGTTTAGATGGTCAGTTTCTATTTTTACAGACAAAAATCAATCCCAAACTTCCAAAGGTATTTTGTGTCTGGTTTATTATTTTCTTTCCATAACAGTCAATGTGGTCCAAGATCTCTGAATGTTATCATGCAAAGAGGAAGGACAGGCACAATTTCCCCACTCAAACCACTTTATTGACACACTTGCAAGACAAAAATAAACTGCTCCCTGCTTCCTGCACCCCTCACGCCAGCTTCTGCCTGCAACATTTCTATTTATTTATTTATTTATTTATTTACTTTCAGCTCATTACGAGAAAGTCATTTTATTTTCACATTTTGCTGGCGGCTGGAATTCTCCAAATGAGGGAAGCAGGGCTGAGATGAATCTATCTCATCCCTCAGCAAAAAATCCCAGCAACATACGGTGCTGTTATGACTCCGAGCTTTAGGTGGAGAGGGAAAGAGGCATCTGGCCTGGGCTCATTTGTAACGCTGCACTTGCTGGATTAATATGGAAAGACAGATGAAGGCAGACACTTTAATTACTTCACCCTAACTTTTTATTACAGCATCAAGTAAAATGGTGAGTTACAGAGGATAATGGGCGTGAAACATCTGGGATGAAGTCACACACAAGCTCACGGGTTGTTATCTGCCAATGGGGTTTTAAATATTGATAATTTCTGTACATGCATCTTTGTGTTATTTCTGACTTTCTCAAGAAATCATCTCAGGATTACTTTGTTTTATGCTGTGAGGTAGCTACTAGGACTGGGACCCCGCTTTTTTCTTCTGGAATTTTCTGAACTGGGACTGTATCGCCACGGCCGCCCGCTCTGTCTCTGGCGCGTCCATGTCTATGTCAAACTCCTCTTGGACCTTCTTTTGCCCATCTGCTCAAAGGAAACAGAGAACAGGTTTTTCAGACAGTCATAATCACTGAACAGCACAGGTGGAAAATTCTGCTTCTTTCTCCTTCATAGACACAGCCATGGCAATGGGGGAGCAGATTCAGGGAAAAAGCCTGGGACAGGTTTCATCAAAGCCCTCCCAGTGCCGGAGTCTGTGACAGCCTGTGGGGAGCTGGGCACTGAGGACTGACACCCAAAGGGGGCTCAGCACTCATCCAGCATCTGGGGAGACAATAATGAGGGACAGAGGGACTCTCTGTGCCATCCTGCAGGGAGAACTTGAAGGTCTTTCCTGACCTAAATGCTTTGACAATTCTGCGCTTCCTCTAAAAAAAAATAAAAAATAAGGCAGCTTAAAATATTTTAAAGTAGAGGAATTAAGACCCTGTTCTTATCACACCTCCAACATGAGAGGAAGAGATAATACTTCCTAAGGCTAATTTCCATCCTTTTCACTCATTTCCTGCCTCATCCCTTCCAACACACACCGCTCTTCCCCTCTGAATCATTTATGTCCGATCTCTCCACCACTGAGCTGCTTCCCTCACTTCTCTCCAGGCTCTGCTGTTGTCTTTCATCCTCCATCCTTGGCTCTTTGCCTTCCTTTATTCCCAAGCCTCAGCTTTCCCTTCAGCTGCATTCGGCCTCCACGAGGACAACCCAGCTGACTCTGCTGAATTTTCCTTCACCCACCTACAAGTTAGAAGTTCAGCCCTGGTTAAATTCCTGCCCTGGTTGCAAAGATAAGCCCAGACTGCCTGGACTGAGTTAGTGGGAGCACAGGTTTGCCCCATTAACCTCGTCACAGCACCGAGTTTTTCACCACAAACTCGTTTGTTAAACTCATTTATGTAACTGCTGTGTGCCAGCCTGCAGTGAACATCATGCCAGGAGTCTGCAGGGAGCTCTACTTGGGGGAACTCACCCATTTTGCTTTTCATTTCAACCACTTTGCTTTTAATTCTCAACATTAATACCTCCAGGTTGCTCATTCCCCAAGTACTGTGAATGGAAATAAAGGCAACGCTTTCCATGTATTACTAAAACGAAAAGAAACTTATCCCCCATTGTCTCAGTCCTTCCCACCAGAAAACAGGGATGCCATTCCATGATTTTAGCATGAGTCCTTCAGTATTTCTTGCCTGCGCTTCTTGTTCTTACTCAGAACTCAGTTTTTGTGTCCGTTTTCTGTGGACCACACTAAACTGAGCAAATATTTAAAGGGGAGGTTTTGCAATATTCCATATTGATTTGATTTTAACTACAACCAAATAAATGCAGCTATGCTAACGTAAGAGAAATGTTCAGGTAGTATTTTATTAGAAAACATTTAAGAAGAAAGATGAGAGTGGAAGAAGACAGAGAAAATCTGGATGAAAAGAACAGCCTGAGAGCTCACCAAAAGTTTGATTATACAGGCTAATGAAAAAGCTAAGCTATCAAAACAAAGATTGCTGTGGAGGAAAATCAATCCATTAACTTTATGTCATTAAATCACAGAATCATGTCATTAAATCCAAGAATCTGCATGGTTTGTGTAACTATTCAAGCAACATCACCACCCTGAGTACAGAAATACAATTATAGTTTATTTTCCATGGGGAAAGGGGCGTGAAGGTCGGAAGCGACACAGCCAAGGAGAAACTGGAACTGATTTTGATTTGGTATTTATGGGTTAAAGGCAACCTAACAGTAAAAGTGGAGTCTATCCATCGATTTTAGCCTTTCAGCGCATTAATTACTGTCCTTTGGAAATGCCAGTTGGGAAAACCAGATGGGTGGATGAATAGACACAATTGGGTTTGTACCTCTTGATGAAATCTGGCTTGTACAGCTCATTTCCTATTACAGCCAAGTTTTAGCACTGTCTTAACTTGCAACAGTGACTCAGCAAGCTCACCTTAAGACTTAACAAAATGCAGCATTTAGTGTAACTTGTCTCTAGAATTTCCAGGCCACTTAAATCTTTGCTTAATGTGTATCATCATCCCCACCTCAAAATTAACTGTAATACAGTAATTTACAATATCTTTAAGGTTTGACTTTTATTTTTTTGACTTGCTCCTGTTGAGATCAAAACCAAAATTCCATATGAGTTCTTCCTATATTTCTATTTTCCTATCACCACTGAGAAATGGTAGGACTAGAAGTTTTCAGCTATGACTTAGACTTGTAATTAAGAAATCAGAAGTGTTCAAAAGGGCCAAGACATTTACATGAATAATGAAGAAATTCATCATTAGCAGATGGTATGGGAATATAATTATTACACATATGTGCGTAATATACATTATAAAACAACATGTGTATCATCTATCTATAATGTAACAGACATACCTGTATTATTTCCTTTCTCCCTATGCCCATATTTCATTTTTTTATACATGTATGGTCCATCCACATTTGCATACATAGAGAATATACATATATAATTGCACAGACATAATTTGCTTAAAGAGTTTAAATCCTATGTTAAACTGAAAAGAGCTGGATTGGGTATTTCCCATATTTTGGGAGTGGATTTTCTTGGAGTTCTCCCCAAAACTATTGATACCTGTCACAACACAGATACTTTAACAGATGGATTGTCAGTCTGGAGAGAAAATTCAGTGTGGTGCCAGCTCGGGCTTTGTCTAAGGGAATAAAATTTTAGCTTTTACATTCAGCTGCTTTCCTAAAAGCAGCCTTGTGATTTAAAAAATATCACACCCTGCAAACTCCATGGTTTTACTGGTTAGGAGCAGGACTTCCAACTCCCTCGTGATAGAGGAGCTGGAACCAAGTGATCTTTGAGGTCCCTTCCAACCCACACCGTCCTATGATTCTACAAATTAAGAATTAACCAATCAATTACAATGAAAACCCAGCCTGTGCTCAGGACCTGCACGGACTAGAAATCACCTCACTGCACTGATAAAAAGACTAAAAGCCCTTTTGCACCCTTCCTGTTCCATATCCACCCACGCCACACTAACTTTTACCCGTCAGTAGTTATTCACGTATCTCAAGCATGCAGGCTCTTGGATTTGAGTCCTCAAATCATTAAATTTCTGCAGAGAGCTGACAGCAAGACCCTGGAAATGCTCCTCTTTCATGCACCATCTCCCACTCCTGGTTTTCCTTTCACCAGGGATAATTAGCTGGGAAATGGTCTGAAAACCCAGGAAATTCTTGTTCTCAGCAGGCCAGAGCACAGGTAAGCACTGGCACAGGTTTTACTCTGGGACTTGTTTTTTTTCGTTCCTGCTGGTGGGGGCAAACCATTTTGATAACAAACCACCTTTTCCCAAGCTACCTTAATGTAGCAATAAAGGTGGATCAGGATTCCCTCCCCATCCTCAGTTTCACACAACCTTTTTTTGATACCTTCACTTTCTAAACTACATGAAGATTCCTTCCACATGGATATCTGAGGACCTGGACTTCACCCACCCACATGAGAGAACTAGGGAAAACAATCCTGTTGTCAGTAGACTTAAACCCACAAGCTTCTTGTGATTTTACAGGATTCAGAGATGGTTGATACGCCCTGGCCTGCACTCTGTGCTTTCTGAGGGGTTCTGCTTTCATTAGCACCATAATAAATAAGTAAAAAAAACCCAAACCCTAACCTTTCCCACAAAACTCAGCTATCTCAAGGCTTTCCCTGAAAGATTTCTTCACTCTTTGCTGGACTCTTCTGAGCACGCCCTGACAAACCAGTGCTGGGCTCTGATCACTGCCAACAGGGCAGGAGAACAATCCCACCCCAGCAGTTGTTTGCCATAACAGAAGATTGTTACCCAATGAATTTTCCAGAATCACACTTTTACACGGACTGGCTCTGGTGCCAATTGAGGCAAATCTGATCAGTGGTGGGACAAACTCCTTGGAGAAGAAGGAGATCAATTGCTTGCTGACAAGGGGCTCCCCACACCCCAGCACCATTACACTGCAGGGCTGAAGTCAGACAATTTACAGGGGTGCAGGTTTTCCCTCACCACAGGCAACACTCATCCCAGCAGGAGAGCCTGAAGCAGCAGCTAATGAGCTGCTTTCCAAGTCTCCCATCATCTTGCACTGTTGCAACTGAAAAAAAAAAGATCTATGTGTGTTCCCTTTCCAGCTGAAACACTCAGCATTAGAATGCTGTCTCCATGATCTGCTACAGCGCCTCGTGATCCATGGCAAACACTGGGTGGATAATGAAGCTGAAGGAAAACAATAAAATCTCACACACAAACCTACCCATCACACTCTGAAGAAATGTGGTGCAAATGTAATTACTCACAAATCTGCCTCCAGCTATTTCTTTCATTTACTTTTCAACTGTAAAGTAAAATGAATTGTGACAATGCTGGGAAAAGGAAACGTTGCTTATTCCATATGGGCCAAAAGTCTAAAGAAGTCTTTTTGTGACATTTGAGCACTGCCTAAACAGACTAGTCCTGCCCAAAACTGCTCAGGGAAAGGGAAAGGTTAGTGAGGTGGAAAAGGGGACTCAGTCTTTATTCTCAGGAATTCCCCATCTTCCAGATGAAACAGAAATTGCTCGTCATATTCTGGAAAACCATTCAGCATGGAAAATCACATGGGCTGAAGCCTCTAACTGGCATTTCATGTCTCAGGTGCCATCTGCTCACCCAGCTCACACCTAATGAGAATTATGGGACCAGACCAAAGATGGAATACACTCATAAAAAATACTCATTTTTCAGGGGCTAAACTGCAGCGTTTGGAAAAAAAGATTAAATGGAGTGTGGGGACAGAATCACAGTGCCCCGTAACAGGCCAGAAGTGGCATTTTGCCTCAGGCAGGATCATTACCTCCCACTGCTCCAAAGATTTTTCAAGCTGTGACAATCTTTATCCCAAGCTATTACACCAGCCTGTCCAATGAGGCAGAACAGCTCCTAATTAAGGAGGACCAAAATGGGCAGGAATCACATGGATGTTGACATCCATGTGGAGCTTTATGTAAAGGGAAAAGTCATTTTATCTGACCAGACTCCACAGAGCAACCAGCCAGCTAGAGAAAACATATGGATGCTCAGAGGAGTGGAGGCCACACTTAACTCCTCACCAGCAACAGTTTTAAAAGCCAAGAGTTGATGTTGGTCATTCCTTCCCCTCTGTATCTAACTGAGGGTGAGGAAGTAAAAGACTCATTTTCTGGGGGAGTTAGAGAATCATGGAATGGCCTGGGTTGGAAAGGACTTCAGACATCACCCAGTTCCACCCCTGCCATGAGCAGGGACACCTTCCACTGTCCCAGGCTGGAATCCAATCTGGCCTGGGACACTGCCAGGGATGGGGCAGCCACAAAATTTCTGGGCAAGCTGTCACAGTTCCTCACTAAGCTCACAGTAAAGAATTTCTTCTAATATCTAACCTAAACCTACTCTCCAGCAGTTTGAAGCCATTCCCCCTTGGGAATTGTCTCTCTCTTCCCAGCTCCTTCAGGCCCTGCAAGGCCACCCTGAGCTCAGCCCAAAGCTTCTCCTCTCCAGGCTGAACAATGGCAGCTGTGCCAGCCTTTCCTCCCAGCAGAGCTGCTCCAGCCCTCTGCTCATCCTGCTGCCTCCTCTGGGCTCTCTGCAGCAGCTCCAGCTCCCTCCCTGTGCTGGGCCCCAGGGCTGGGGCAGCAGAACCTCATCCCCCTCCTGGCAGGGAGTTGTGCAGAGCCCACAAGGTCCCCCCTGAGCTGTTTTAAGTAAACAGCTCTGGATGATCTTGTGAGTGTATTTCACATGGCTCTGTCAACTCTCTTTGGAACGGGCTAAACACCTGCTGGTTCCTCACCTTCCTAAGGTGTACTACTAAACCTTATAGGTTTCTCTACTAACTAATACAATTTTTTTATGTGCTTAAAACACTTTAAGGCATATTTCTAGTTACTTAAAACTACATTTACATTCTTGTTTTATATTAGTATAGCTTTATGTATCTCAATTTCTTTAAAGATCCTAAACCAGCTCTTACATTTTTCTGTATTTCTAAACTTACATACACAAAATACAAAAAAGTTTCCTTTCTATCTCTAACACTGAGCCTCCTTTTCTCCAGCCTCAGCCCCTTGCCCAGCTCCCTCAGCCCCTCCTGGGCCTCCAGCCCCTTCCCCAGCTCCCTTCCCTGCCCTGGACACGCTCCAGCCCCTCCAGGTCTCTCCTGCAGGAGCCAGAACTGGGCACAGCCCTCCAGGGGCCTCTCAGTGCCCAGCACAGAGGGACAATCCCTGCCCTGCTCCTGCTGGACACACAATTCCTCATCCAGCCCAGCTGCCAGGGGCTTCTTGGCCACAAACATTCAGCATCTTCATTAATAAGCACAGAATTTGTCTCTATTTAGATTAGGAACAGTAATTTTCCTTCCTGCTCATCAGAAGTGCTGCAGGGTGAGATGCTTATTTTGTGACAAGGACTCCATCCCTAGAGCTGTTCTTGTTTCATCCCCCCAAAATGAATCCAGACATTCCAGGGCCCCCTTCCAGAGTCCAAGGCTCCCTGTTCTGTTTGTCAGGAGAGAGGCTCTCGATGGTGGGGAGTTACAGCTTTACACAAGGGGGGTTTTGTTTTCAGTCTTTTGAAGGTGGAAGATGCTGTGGAAATGGAAAGTCCACGAAGGAACCATCTCTGAAACTAAAAGGCAACCGCTGGAGCTCAGCAGTCTCCTGAGACTTCAAAAACTCCATGTGAAAAATAAAGGTTATCATTAATGATAAGACTAAATGTAACAGCTATTTTTATCTGCACTACACCAACTGGTCCCAGAATATCACTCAAAGCAAGCCAGAAATAATTAATATCATTTGATTCAACCGTAAATTACAATTTCGTATAAAGAACACGACCTTATTAGGCAACCAGAATCTTTTATTTTTCAAATTGACCTTTACTTTCAGAATATGGTGTTGCTATCTCGAACTTGAAAAATTAGTTTTGCTGCAGAAAATAATGGTTGTTCTTCTATAATTTTAAAAATGTTATTTCAGCATGAGGCTTTTGAAATGTTGGATTCATCTTTTTTTTTTCCTAGTTGTAATAATGTTCGAGAACAGGAATATTATTTCTGACATAAGATAAACGAAGTAGCACAAAAAATATGTACATTGGGGTAATATAATGGAACAGGAAGGAATAGCAATAAAATTCAGTTTACAAAAATTGCATTCTCAAGTAGATCATAGCCAACTACAAATGAACTGATTTTGCTCAACAATTAATATAGAGATAAATATTGTTTTTCCTTAAATGCTAATACTATTTAAGCAATCATTCCTCATCTTCAAAATAATTAATGGATCACTGCCAGTCTTTTAAAATGGTTTACAAACTCATAACTGATGCATAGGTAGGTACATAATTCATGGGAGGCATTCTGGGAATGAAACCAGAGGCCCTAATTCACATTCCCACACAGAGATCAAACTTTCTGGAAGTTTAACTGGGAACCTAGCAAATAAAAATGGCCATCTCAGCTCTATAATCTCATCTCTTACCAGCTAAAGCTGCATCTGAGGAGTGCTAAACTGGCAAATGCAGTGGGAGCCTCTGGGAGCTGGAAGGAAATGGTGCTGGGGATCAAGGGCTGGCACTGTCTGAAATTCCCCTGCCAGAATGTCCTGAGCTGGAAGGGACCCAGAAGGACCATCGAGTCCAGCTCCTGTCAGGTCCCTCTGTCCCTGCAGAACGATGCCCACCAGCAGGGATAACACACCCAGCCACAACTCAGCCTCTCCTCCAGGTCAGGATGCCAAGATCCTCCTCACAAATTCAGCCCAGAGTTGTGGGAGTCTCGTTCTGCAGCTGCCCCTGATCCCCACCACCCCAGCCAAGTTTTAAATGGGAATTGTTACCACCAGGTTTTAATTTCCCCTGCCATTTCCAGTTCTCATTTCCCCAGTTAAGCGCTGTGCCTTTAACCAGCTTTGCTGTGGAGGGAGCTGCATTTCAGCAGTGCATGAAGCAAGCTGCCCTCCTGACTCGCTCCTCGACTGCTTGATTAATATATGATCAGTTATTTCCCTATTATGGTAGCATCCAGGCACTCCCAGCCCAAGCTGGGAGCCCTAATGTGGTTACAAATGCAGAACAATAAATTCTTTCCCCTCCGCTACCCCTCAGTGCTCTGACCTTTGCAAAAAGTGTCTTCAGCAATAACGTTTAAAATAACAACGGGAGAACTTCCCCAGGGCTACCTCGACACCAGCACATTCCCCAAAGCCCCAGCACAGCTCAGGCATCACCCACAGCTTCCCTAAATATCTGAGGGCTGGTGCAGCCACGGGCATGGCTGGGATTGCTCCAGACAGGCTCTGCCAGGGGACTGTGGTGGCAGAGAGTGGGACCCCCGGGCTGCTGAGGGAAAGAGAGTTTAGCCCTTTTGATTCAAACCACTCTGCATCAAAACCGTATCAAAGGCTCTCAACCCATTTTGTTTCCTAGGAGAGATGCTGCCCCCCAGCACTTCCAAGGACTTTGCTGCTCCAGACTGCAAAGGAACTGCTTCCAAACGAGCTGGCACTCGCTGTTAATCGTGGGATGACCCACAGCACCTGAGAGCACTGGCCAGGAGAACACAAGCCAGAGGGTTTTATGTCCCAGTGTGGCGCTGCCTCCCTTGGCTCAGCTTTCCAGGGATGCTCCCTCAGCCCAGCACCCCCCTGAAGAGCAGCTGGGGAAGAAGTGGCAGCGATCACAACATGCCAGGCAAGAGTGGCAGGAAAGGGGGAGCAAATCCCTGCCTGCCAAAGTGACACGAGCTGGGGAAGGTGGCACGGGTTACAGAGAAAAACCTGTCAGTCACAGAAAGGAGAGGAGTCAATCAAAAGCACCCTGATATGGAGACAGATGGGGTTTTTTCCCAAACAAAAAGAAGAGCGGGACTTTGCCTTGCTCATCTTCAAAGTGGAAAATAGGGGCATTTTCTTGGAATTACTGGATACCAGAAGATCTGTTAGCAGCTAATGACCAGCTATTTTAAGTTTACAGGGTAATTTTAATAAAAACTGCTTTATGAGCACTTGGAAAGTCACAGTGAGAAAACACTCTCCTCTTGTAAAATCCATCACAGGTTTTAATTACAAATGACTAAATCCCACACACAGAGGTGCACAGCCTAAGGTACAGGAACTGAGCTTTACCTTTCAATATCACATTCTCAGGCAAAGGAGATACTGCAGAGAATTCCTGTGAGGGTGGGCAGGCCCTGGCCCAGGGTGCCCAGATTTGCTGTGGCTGCCCCTGGATCCCTGGAAATGTCCAAGGCCGGGTGGGACATTGGGGCTTGGAGCAGCCTGGGACAGTGGATGTTCCCTTCCTATGGACGAGGTGGTTGGAAAGAGATGAGCTGGGAAAACCCTTCCAATCCAAACCATTCTGTGATTCTATTTCAGTGTCTTCTACGCCTTGTAAATATCATCAGTAAGAAGCACTCACTTTACTGCACAGATTAAGTGCAAGAAACAAACAACTTTAATAATGGCCAAACAGCGCAGCTTTTATTTGCAGAAATGTGGGACATTGCTCCCTGCTGCGATAGGATAATTAATTTAGCACCATCACACCACAAAAAAAGCCACTGCTTCAATACATATAACGTTTTTTTAACATCTTGCACTACCTACCACTTCGAGGATGTTTGTGGAGGCAGCTGGGTGATTATTGTGGAGAAGTGGAGCTTCTGAGGTTAAAAATGCCCAAGGAAGTACCTGGAGTCCTTTAGTGACAGAACAGAATTGTCACAGGGTAAAACTAGGCTGGGATGAACAAACCTGCTCTAAGACATTCTTTCAGGAGAGCATTTGGCAAAATAAAGGTTGTCACCCCTCCGTAAAACCAAACTCATCCCTCCAGAACAGTCCCAGAGATGTGATGGATGTAAAATCCAGGCTTCTGGAGCAGCTCCAAGGTAGTTCAGCCTGAGCAAAGACCAGAACACCCTGATGGACATCGATTTACCAGGAGACTGCCCAGTGGGTCTCACGTGCTCCTGCATCACTTGGCTTTGTCACTTCTGCTCCAGCAGCCTCACGTTCAGCCAGAGTGCTGGATAGATTCAGTCTGACCACAAGCCTTACTGAATGTTCCACAGAATGAAATTTTCTCACAAAAGGTACAGAATTTTAACATCTCTGACTCCCGAAAGCAGTCACCCAGCTGTAGTTTTCCACCGTAATGCAAAGAAATCCTGTTGCAGGAGGGTTGGTTCTAGGAAATTTCCACTGTTTTCTTTTGCTTGGGCTGTTACCCGAAGAGAATCATTAATTTGAGTTTACTGTGTCTCCACTGAATGCAAAAAGGCACATTCTATGTTTATTTCCCCTGCAGGCTGGCTTGCTTAACTTTCTTAGGAAGCAAGGACGGGTTCCTTGGGGAATGTAGGGTAACACTGAAACAGCAGCACAGGGGAGATAAATTAAGATCCAGTGGCAGTGTGGCTCTGGAAGAGGATGAGAAGGAATTAAATGCTGGAGGGTATTGTCAGTGTGTTCCAGGCTGTCTTGCCCAAGAGCCACTTGGAGAGCCATGTTACATGTTCTGCAGAAGCTCATTAAAACAAGTATTTTAAAACCAGATTCTAGGTAAAAAACTTTGGCCAATTCCTAAGTGGGGAAAAAAAATCCTTAATCCAACTTCGAATCATAGAATCACTGAGGTTGGAAAAGATCTTTGAGATCATCATGCCCAGCTGTAAAGGAAGCCAAGCTTTTCTTGCAGAAAGAAACCAGCGAAGAAAAGCAGGAATTCCAAGAGTGCAGAGTTCATCTCACCTGCTTTTGGCAAACATTTTTGGACAGCACAAATCTCAGCCTTGAATCCCCTTCCTATACTGGTTAGTTCTCTATTAGTTATAAAGGCGTTGGAGAGGGACTGCTTCAGATGTAGATATTGTCCTTTAAATGAGCTACATTGCCTGAGCCTGAGTGCTGCCTGAACAACACACTGTAGAATTTCAGATGAACACACTTATCTGCTATTTCATGAGAAATTCTTTCCCATCAAATGAATTATTTAGCCCTTATGAAAGGTACTACACTGAAACTGCAGCAGCTAAGAAATCTTGTTTTCTCCAGGAAGGAAGAAAATAAAATAAAGGTAGGCACACCCTCTCACACAACTCCATCCGTGTGCTCTGATCCCATGGGATGGAGAAGGAGAGAACAGCTCACCTTCAACAGAGGGTCAGAATGAACATTTGTTCCCTCTGCTGAGATGGCCAGGGAAGCTGCCAGTTGTGCAGCTGATCTGGATCCTGTCATGCTCCCTCAGGAGCTGACTGAACAATGTGCATGCACTTTTCTTTTTATAGAAATATAGTTGAACAGAAAAAGAGAAAAAAAAAAACTGTATCAGCACCTCTCGCTCTCCTTTCAATTTAATTCAGAGATAGTGAATTTTTGTGTACACTGTGTGCCTTTATGTGTACATCAATAAGACTCCTTCTATACCTCTAATGAGGGATTACAGCTAACACCAAGACAAGCAATATCAAATGCTTCATGTGAACAAGCAGCCAAATGACAGTTTCTGTGAGAACTGTAATTGAATTCACCAGCTCCTGCAAACAGCAATCCTCTGCTCTGTGACTTAGCTAAGAATGAGGCAGGTGATGGCTGCTGCCATCCTGAAGGGTGGAGGTGCTCCAAGGAACCTTGCTGCACCCAGCATGTGGCAAAGGCAGCCAAAACAGGGCTGAGAATGCAGGAAGAATGAAACATGGGAGCCAGATATGCTGGGTGTCCATCTGTAGAAGACAAGAACCCTTTCAAAGGTATTCCCACGATTCTCATGGCTGATGCAAGGCAGGGAACACTGACAAGAGACTGGGATCTGCACGCAGAGCTCACAACACCACAGTGACCACCTCCTGGTGCAGTTCCCCAGCGTGGTGCACTCAATATTTTACAGCACCATTGCACTCACATGTTCCTTAAACGCCAAAGCACACAAGTTACTGCTTCATCATCCTTGAATGGAAGAAATACAGCCCCACCACACATCCTTGTCGTGTTTTTTTCTTTCCTCTCCCCTTCTGTGGAAGCTGATGCTGAGGTGGACACAACTACTGGCTCTGAGGCAGAACTGGAGCACAGCTCTGCTCTCCCACTAATTTCCTCTCCCAGACTAATAGAAGAAACCTTATTGTCACACAGGACAATTTACTGTTTAGCATAAGGGAGTAACAAATGGCAGTGAACAGATCCCATAAAAGAGGGGGGAATGAATCCAGAAGGGCAAGGTGTCCTCCTGAGCAGCCTGTGCATTACCTAGAGGCAGTTACTGTACTGGGAGGCTAAAGCCTGGAATTCTAACAAGTCAATACCAAAGCTCTCTGGGATTTCTTGTCCCTGCCTTTAGCCTCTGTATTTATTGAGTGAGGACTGATGGTTGTAGGGTAATGTAATTTCCCAAGCCTTTCCAAAGCAGCAAAGATAATGAGCAAGGTCGGGCTTCAAAGCCACTAGACAGTACTTCAAATCCTGCTCCTCCATTTTTTTCCCCTTTCCCCTATCTCATAAAAAAAATAGAATTCCAAATCCTCTACAGGTCCTAGGCACTGACTCAGCAACACCCTCTTTTGAACTCGATGCTATTTCAGAAAAAGGGTGGAGGGGTTGTTCTCCCCTAAGAGTGCAGTTCTGTGTTCTGACAAGCATCTGACAGGCATCTGACTGAAGTGTGGATCATTAAGGCTGCCTTGCAGTGGGCTTATTCTCAGGTGTGTAGCAAGGAGGAGTATCCACCTTTTTATAGCCTGTGTATTGATTAATCACACCCACACACCCTTTTTAAAAATTATTTTTTAATTTTTTTTTTTTTTAACGTGGGTAAAAGCAAGCTTGTTTTTCCAATAAAGCCCCTGCCAAAGGAGAAAGCGGGTCCATGTTCCGAGCTCTTTATCTACATCAGGAGGTTATGGAGCAGGGAAGTGAAAATGGTCTCATTATCCTGACAGATGGTGCACTTAACAAACCCACACAGAACACTGAGGACACAAAGGAAGGTTGTACGTGCTGCAAGTGTGGTGCATTTCCGAGCTGCCAGCTCGGAATGTGTGAGGTACCACACTGGCCCCTCCAGCCTTGCTGCTTTCCAGACCTCAGAGCTGGAACGAGTCCTTTTTGTCACTCCCTGCCTCCTTCTCCAGAAGGGACTGTCCCCTCTTTTAATCCTCCCGTCCTGTAGCATCTCAAAGGAAGCTCACAAAGTTTCCTCTGGAAGCTCCATTTTTTCCTTCTCGACACAAAAACATGTTAAAACAAAACAAAACAAAAAGCAAGCTTTATTAATATGAGCTGTCTGGAAGAAAAGGAGGGTTCCTATTAATCTTACTTTGGTTTTCACCTCGCTAAGTTTTCACCTGGAGCCTTTTAACAACGGCTATTTAAAATCAATTTTATCTGGAGGGGTGGCCATTGATTTAGCTAAGTGCTGCAATTGCAATTAGAAAGTTATTAAACCCAGTGCCAGATAGACTAATTGACATGAAAATCTAACTGAGGCCGGGGGATAAAGGTTTCTCTCCTGCTTCAGCTGTAAGTTTATTGCACACATAAAGCTATCTTAAAAGAACATTCAGGTTGCCAAGTTGAACATGAGAAAGTTAATAAATGACAAAATGAACTGATACCATTAGGCAAAATTCACTGAATTATTGAGTGGACAACTTTAATTTTTGACATTGAAACTTTCGTGGTTTTAGGAGCACAGTGTCTCCTAGATTTAAAGCAAAAAAACCCCAGTATTTTGATACAACATATGGACACCCACATGGCTCCTCAGCACGGCTGCCTGGAACTGTTAAATCCAACACCAGTTTTAATGGAGTAACTGGCAGAGGGGGGAGGCTGCTGTCCTGTTCCTGAATCAGCAGGAAAGGGAATGACTTGCAGATTTTTTGGGTGGGATTCCTAAAGCTGATGGGAAAGGAGCAATAAGGAAACTCTGATGCCTTCAGATGTGGTGGCTGCTCCTGTTCCACCCCCTCTGTCCCAGCTCAGGGCCAGCCCCAGCTCTGCCCCAGCCCAGACGGTCACCACAGCTCCCAGCAGACCTCAGCAATGCTGTGTCTTTGTCTGGCTACTCCTGCTCCCCAAAACTGCTCCAGGACATTCCTTAACCTCAAAATTCCAGCCCAGCCCCTTCCCACACCAGCTGACTCTTGCTCTCCTTCAGTTCTCACATCCCAGTCCATATTCCTCCCTCCTGGTTCCAGTTTCTATCCCAAAAGTATCAAATCTTGCCTAAATCCTCTGTAGTTCCAGCTCCTGACCAGACCTACTGAACTCCTTTGTCATTCCATGGTTCCAGCTCCCTGCTCCAGCTTCTGGGACCCTCTGCTTCCAAGGGAGGAGGCACATTTTTCCCTAAGCAATTGTGATGTTTTGGGAGCACAGAAAGGGCACGACCCTGCCTTTGGCTTCAGTTTTTTGGCCAAACCATCACTGAATGTAGCAGCAATTACGGAAAGCTATGATTTCCTTAAGCCTTTCAAAGACAGTGTTGGTTTAATTGCTTTACTGTTTACTATTTGGCTCGGTGATGCTGAGTTTTCATGAAAAAAAAAAATAAAATTAACTGCTTCACTGAACTCACACAAATGTAAGACTTGTCCCTCTAAACATTTATAACTTGGCCTCTGCAACAGATAGAAAAGTCACATCCCAGATGACAAATCTTACATTTCTGTTCAAAATGACAAAGGCTCAAAGCAGTCAGACAAAAGGCCACCAGAAATTGTTTCTAATTTCTTGATGTGCTAACATTTTGCTCAAGCCTCATTTTTGGAAACTACTGGAATGACTTTGCTAAACCCTTCCAAAATAATTCTGCTTGAGGCAAGCAGTCAAAATGACAAATTTCAGCCTGAGCAATTGGATTTTGGCAAGGTTGTGTACAACTGAAAAGGGCGTTTTTAACCAGCAGAGTTCAGCAGCTGTTAATCGGCCTTGCCACCAGTCCAGATTGCAATAAACAAAATAAGTGCATGTAATACCAGTGGAAGAATGTAAACTAAATGAAATAAAAGTTATGGATAGCTGGAAAATCTTTAAAAGGGATCAAAACCAGAGGGTGAAAGTTACTCTGCTGGTGTTTTGAGAGCTGCCAATGATTTCTTGAAGATTTAAGCATGGGAAAAAAATTGAAAACAGTTGAGTCACTTAAAATGATTACATGGAAGACAAAAATTAATCTGAGTAGTAGTACTTTATACATTCTATGTTGAGGATTTCTCTCTCACTTATCCCTGCTACTCATTTAAAAATTCTCTAGAAAACATTTTCCCTTCTGTGAATTTAAACCCTGATGGGCACATTTTAAGGTCTGGATTTACAAACATGTCAGATTGTCAATAAAGCTGGTCAGAAACAGCATCTGAGCTGGCCACACATGGCTGGCCAACCTCACATCATCTCTCCAGCCCATGTTTTCTGATCTGCAGAGATCCATTCTTCCTCACCCTGTTTCTGAGGATTACAAGGCCATTACAAGCATCTGGAAGAAGGACTAAACCTTCCATGCATCTCCTCTGCTTCAGAAAACACGAGCTGGGTTGGTGCAGGGAAGGAATTCAGTTGGGATTCACATCCCTCACTGCCTCCAAGGTGTTGGCATGTGCAGAATGCACAGGATACAGCACACCCCATCCCTGTTCCACTAAAACCCTCCTGTCTTTACTGCTTGAATTTCAGATCTGAATGAAAACAGAACCAATTAAATTTTTTTTTCTCCTCTTTTGCTCAGGAAACCCAATTATCTACTCCTTCCCCCTTCCCTTCCCTTCCCTTCCCAAGCATTCTAGTTTCTAATTCTGCTACATTAAAAACTATTTTGTCTCTTACACGTCTCTCTCCTTCCAGGTGACTCCTCACCTGGCCCTTGCTTAAACCTAGTCTGGGAAATTTTTTGTGAGAAACTTCAGATGAGGGTCACTATGACCCCAAATTACAGCATCAGTCAGGAACCTTCTTTTTGGCAAATGAATATTCTTTGCTAATGACCCGGACTGCAAATTTGCCTGGGAAAACAGGAGGGGAAATTAGGCAGTGAAAGGGAGAAGCAGCACTTGGCCTGGCTGTGCTGAAGAGACACGAAATTCTCTGAGGGGGGAGAAGAAATGAGAGGTGAGACAGAAGAAATGAGGGAGACAGGAAGAGAGGCAGACAGGGAAGACCCTACTCGTAGAAAACACGAAAGGCAAACCTCATGTTTTATGAAAAAAGTAAGGAATAACTGACTTGACCCATCACAGCAGCCTGGCCTGCCTGGCAGGAAGCACCAGGAGTTTGGATTCACCCTGGAGCATCCCCACTGCACCATGGGCTCCATCCCACTGCACCACGGGCTTTATCCCACTGCACCACGGGCTTTATCCCACTGCACCACGGGCTTTATCCCACTGCACCACGGGCTTTATCCCACTGCACCACGGGCTTTATCCCACTGCACCACGGGCTTTATCCCACTGCACCACGGGCTTTATCCCACTGCACCACGGGCTTTATCCCACTGCACCACGGGCTTTATCCCACTGCACCACGGGCTTTATCCCACTGCACCACGGGCTTTATCCCACTGCACCACGGGCTTTATCCCACTGCACCACGGGCTTTATCCCACTGCACCACGGGCTTTATCCCACTGCACCACGGGCTTTATCCCACTGCACCACGGGCTTTATCCCACTGCACCACGGGCTTTATCCCACTGCACCACGGGCTTTATCCCACTGCACCACGGGCTTTATCCCACTGCACCACGGGCTTTATCCCACTGCACCACGGGCTTTATCCCACTGCACCACGGGCTTTATCCCACTGCACCACGGGCTTTATCCCACTGCACCACGGGCTTTATCCCACTGCACCACGGGCTTTATCCCACTGCACCACGGGCTTTATCCCACTGCACCACGGGCTTTATCCCACTGCACCACGGGCTTTATCCCACTGCACCACGGGCTTTATCCCACTGCACCACGGGCTTTATCCCACTGCACCACGGGCTTTATCCCACTGCACCACGGGCTTTATCCCACTGCACCACGGGCTTTATCCCACTGCACCACGGGCTTTATCCCACTGCACCACGGGCTTTATCCCACTGCACCACGGGCTTTATCCCACTGCACCACGGGCTTTATCCCACTGCACCACGGGCTTTATCCCACTGCACCACGGGCTTTATCCCACTGCACCACGGGCTTTATCCCACTGCACCACGGGCTTTATCCCACTGCACCACGGGCTTTATCCCACTGCACCACGGGCTTTATCCCACTGCACCACGGGCTTTATCCCACTGCACCACGGGCTTTATCCCACTGCACCACGGGCTTTATCCCACTGCACCACGGGCTTTATCCCACTGCACCACGGGCTTTATCCCACTGCACCACGGGCTTTATCCCACTGCACCACGGGCTTTATCCCACTGCACCACGGGCTTTATCCCACTGCACCACGGGCTTTATCCCACTGCACCACGGGCTTTATCCCACTGCACCACGGGCTTTATCCCACTGCACCACGGGCTTTATCCCACTGCACCACGGGCTTTATCCCACTGCACCACGGGCTTCATCCCACTCCCTCAGACACATTCACATCTTGCCCATAACAAGGGGTCACAGTGGCAGGAAAATATCCACTTAAACGAGCCTGTGACTGGTTAAAAGCTTCAATATCAACAGTGAAAATCTCTTGGGCCTTGAAAAAACCAGCAGCAAGCACTGCCAGGAGAGCTCTGGCCGCGTGCACCAGGGATCTGAGTGTTTCCCAGTGCTCACCTCAACCTGAGCAGCCTCTCCTGACCAGCAAAAAGCAAAACTTTCTTCTTTTTTTTTTAACCAAATGGATCCGATTTTCTCCTGAAACAATTCACTGGTGGGGGCAGAACACTCTGGGGTTTTTTGAACTGCCTGGACTGGAAGTCTACATCGTTTTTTGTTTTGTTTTGTTTTCTGGCACGCTCAGCCAAGCTTTTCAAGTGTTTTGTCACATTCAGACAGCATCATTTACAACAACAAAAGGTATCCCTGACACCAGCAAAGGAGGCTGGCAGCTCTGGCCTGCACCGCTCCCTATTTCAGCAATTACACTGAAATAAACAAAAGTAAACTCAGCCTTTTGCTGCCAGGCCAGAACCCCCACAAACACAGAGCAGAACAGAAGCAGCTGCTCTCTAACTCAGCTCAGGTTAATTGTTGGTTTCTACTCTTCAAGTTCAGTCAAGAAATTCAGCCCCAAATATGCATCACAGTACTACAGAATCCCGCAGAAAAAAAAAACTACTTTCAGCCCCAGAAAACTACTGTGATGTCCAAAGAGTTGTGGGAAGCTCGAAACAAGGGTCAAATTTATGGTAGCTATAAAACCTTTCCATGCCAAATTTCAGTTGAATTTGTATCTATTTATAGTTTGGAAAAGAAAATAGTAACTTCTCAGTGGTCTCACATAGTAGCCACTCAAAAATAATGGCAGTTATGGATGTGCTTATATTTAATTTCATTTAAACTTGTGATTTAAAACCAAACTGAGTTGGAATTACAAGCTCACACAAACAGATATATGGGGAGAAACTACAAAGAAGCACTGGTGTCCCTTGATGCAGCTTTCTTCACTGGCTTTTTTTGTGTTCATCATCTTCTACTGCAAGAAGAATTAATAAAAGGAAAGAAATAAGTCTTCTAATTCCAAGTCAGTCTGGACTTCAGCCAGTCCACCATGTAATAGCAAAAATGCTAATGTTAGCTGCAGTAATCTTCTTAAGATGATGAATAGAGACCAAAAATCTTCACTAATACTGCTGCATCTGAGAACAGCTTCTGGACTGTGTTGTTTCAGAGGTTTGCCCGTGGCATGGGGAGGAATGGGGGCAATTGCCAAAAATTACATTTTCTTTTTGATGTTCTTCCATAATGGAATGGTTCTGAGCTGAGGGACCTCCAGAGGATTCCATCTCATGACTTAAGTCTTTTGCTCTTTATTTCTGTGGTCCCTCCTGTGAAAACCATAAATACTTAAATAGGAATTGTGACACTTATCTCTGGCACAGGGAAAAGCTCCAAAGAGGTCCAGCAGTCACAGCAGACAAAGTCCACCAACCCTCCCCGACCTGGTTCTGCTGGGCGAAAGGCACAGGAATATGCAGTATTGTTTATGGATCATTGTTCCCCAAATTCCTTCCCACTGGGGTCTAGAAAAGCTGTTTCTTTCTCTTTAAATTGACAGAGGAAGGAATTTAGGCCAAATAAGTTTGTCTGAGATGAGACAAAGTGGTGCTGATGGAGAGAATGATTGATTGGCAAAGCCCATGTCTTGCCCTCTGCTGACAGCATCCATCACCCCTTGACAGAGAAGGTCCAAAGCTACACATATTCCATTTTTCTTCTTACCTTCTTGGTTAAATAAGCCAGGAATGCTTTTTCCCCCAGTTTCTCCACATTTCTGCCTGCCAGAGGCAGAGCTCACAAGAGAGACACAGAGCTCTCACCAGAGACACAGTTTTGTTGTGAACAGATTCACTGGAAAGGTCACCAGGAAATTTCTGCCAGTGACAAATACAGCTGTCTGCTTGATAAATCCAATCATTAGGTGAGATTAAAATACACATTTTCTGCTAGTAGTTATTCTGCTGGCTGCTAGACCCAGAGGTGGCTGCTTCAGAACACCAAATAGCCTCAGATTGAGCTCAGCCCTGTCTCAACCTCCTTCCTATGATGGGTTCTGGCCCCTGGTTATTTGAGGTGAAAAGAAGGAGGTTGTTTGATCCTCACCTGTGCTGTATGAACCTGGATAAGCTAGGATGGGGTTTATGTGCTCCCAACATTCCCCAGGATGGGCTCCAAATGCAACTGGAGGTCTGGAATACACACAGGTGTATCCATGTCTTCCCTCAAAGGTACCATACCTGCTAACCAACATTCAGCTCTGAAATCAAAGGCCAGGAGAATAAACAGTTCTTCAGGCTTAATAATCTCACTTCTCCTACCCTTCTGTTTGATTCTACCACACAACAAAGGGTGTAGCCCAGAATTTTCTCCACAGCTAATTCCTGTAGCCCAGAATTGTCTCCATGGATAATCCCTGTAGCCCAGAATTTTCTCTATGGATAATTCTTGTAGCCCAGAATTTTCTCCACAGCTAATTCCTGCAGCCCAGAATTTTCTCTGTGATTAATTCCTGTTTCCTGTCAGACACCTGGGTCAGAAACTCTCTGCAGTGTCTGTAGGCACTATAAACTAAATTTTAGGTGTCTGTCAGCATGAGATCTTTAACTTAGATTAGGAGCTGCAGGGAGAGTTACTGCTGGATTAGCACAGGACCATAATGAATTCCAAAATCCTGCAGTAACGTGTTGTGTTCCTGGCTATTAGCCTGCGTTTTAATTAGTTTGTGCTAATGAATATATTTGTACGTGTCCATTTTTTATTGGCAGCTTTTAGAGGAGCAGTAAATTGGTCACTGTGGAGTGCCAGTGTTTCACTAAAACCTAAGGAATAATTAATGCTTTCTCCACCTAGAGTCAACCAGCAGTCTCAGGGGGTTTTAGGTATAAATTAGAATGAAAGATGAGATACTCAAAATACAGTCAGAGAACTCATTCATCAACGGTGATTAAATAATGTCACTGTGAGACCCTGGAGAAGTGCTGAGAGCTGATTTCCAGCTCTGGAATACCCACACCATCTCTCAGGAGCTGCCAGAGCATCCTGCCCTATTTTTTTTTTTCCACTGTGACTTTCAAAATGTCTTTTCCATATCCGGTGCTATCCAGCTTTCTTCTGTTCTTGGAAATTCCTCCATGGAAAATATGTCTTTTTTCTCAGTCTTTCCTATTCATAACCCAATGGGGGAAAAATGAACTGATACCAAGAGTGCCTGGCTAAAGCAAATGCTTCCATCAAATCCAGTATCCTGGCTAACAAAATCCTCAAGCCACAAAATATTTGGGTGCTTTCACATCCATATTTCCACAGAGAAAATGTCTGTGAGAGCTGGCACAAGATAGGCACAGGGTAAGTCAAACTTGAATAAGGATGGAGTTGTTTTGAGATGGATTTAAGGAGAAATTTGATGTCCAGGTCCAAATCAGACATTCTGAAATACCCTAAGATATTCTGAAATATCCACTTAACTTCAGAGAGAGACAAAGAATTCTTATATTTATAATTTGATTTATTACATTATTTTTATTATTTTGTAATGTTAGTATTACCCACAAATTCCTCAGCCTTGAGAGAGCTAAGCAAATTAGAAGCCTAAATCAGATTAGGATCTGTGAACACCAGGCACTCCAGAGGAGCTCATTGTGATGAGCACCACATCACAAAAAAATACATTTTTCTCTGTTGAGAACAAACAGAGCTTTAGCTCTCTCACACAGATGTGCAAGCGAAGAGCCAGACATGAAGAATTTCACCCCAAACTTACAGAGAGAGGCATAAGAACCCAAGTGTGGGGCTGACTTTGAGATACCCCTCTCCTCCCCTGGACAAGCAACCTAAGCATTTTACATAAGATCCCGAAATAAACTGAGCACAGGGACTGAAGGTGAAGAGTTGTGCTGGTTCCTCATGCAGCATCTAATTCCTTCCTGCAGCCCTTGACTGCTTTTTGTTCTGGCCACCAGTTCAGCAAAGGACCACATTTTCATCATGTCTGTAACACTCCTGCTCTTCTAAATTCTGGTGCCTGCTGACACAAGGGAGCCTGATAACACCAAATTACAAGCTAATTTTGGAGCGTCGAGCTGAGTGCCTCAAGACAGCTGTGTGCTACAAATTAANCTTAAACCAAAAAAAAAAAAAAAAAGATTAATCATTTACCAATTGCTAACAGAGGAACTCTTAAGTAGGAAAGTATCTTCATCCCATTTACAAACCCAGGTCAGAAGACAACAAAAGCCCGTGGTGTGAAATAAAGCAGGTCTGTGTACAGTCGTGTGTGTACAGTCAAAAAGAAAAGTGATGTTTCCACAACAGTAAATCCTGGTAACCACTGTTGGGCATTGATTGTGTTCCTCTTTCATTTTTCACTTCCACTAAATTAAAAAAACATGCTGCTCAGCTACATGCACCTCTTGTAGCCTTTTAATCATCTGCTGTTAGTGTCGGGGAACGTGGAGAGAGAAATCCCCAAGCTGTGGCAGCCCAGCCCAGCTCCACGGATTCCCAGTGTAAATATTCCAGCTCCCACATCCCATTGACTCTAACCCTGACACACCCCAAACCACCCTTAATGATGCAGGGGCAGATTCATTTCAGAAGTAACTTTATAGGTGTTACCAGGGTTATTGAGGGGCTGGCTTGAGCCGTGTCCTCCCTTTGGGTGACCAGAAGACCAAATCAGAACTAAAGGCTCCTTGTCCCAAGAAAACCCCTTTTCCAGGCAGTGCACATTTGTGGAAGGCAGCCAGCTACGTGCCAGTCACAGAAAGAAGGCTCCTTCTCCCTGGTGCCCCGTCAGGCAGCTCACTGATAATTACAGACTGATTTCCAGAAGAAATATGGCACCTGTCAAAGGCATCATTTCAATTCTGTCTTTCCTCATTAACACATGATGGGAACTCCAGAGTATTTGTGACTCATCCAAAAGGCAAAACCCACCAGAATCACCACAGCTTTATCTTCATTCGCTTAATTTAATTTTTTCCTAATTTCCAATCACTGATTTCTTTCCTCCCCCTAATGACCTTGGCTGATTTTCCAGCCAGTTTCTCAGATGCTCAAATGCCCACTGAATGAGGCACCTCATGATGACTTCCTTGGCCTTCTCCTGATCCCAATAGTGCAGGAATGCTGCAGTTCTACTGACTTCTACCTTCTGCAAAGGAGCAGACTGTGAGGGACCATACAGAAATATATAACTCCTATACATGTGTTCATCTCTCACATTTTTAGAAATGCAGCCGGATTTTTGGATGCACTCGGTTGGAGAACATGGCATCCACGCAGGCACACAAGGTTCCCAAGCTGTGTGCAGGCACTGTGTGCAAAACAAAGATCCCATAAATTAATCAAGTTGTTCTCCTAGCAAGCTGGAAAGAAAGAGGTGGACCAGGGCAAGAATTGTTATTGTTATCTCTATTTTTAAATACTTGGAAGACTCTCAGTTACCATGGTGGTGAGGACCATATAAGTACCTAGACAGATTCATTGGTAGCAGGGGTATTAAGTGTGAAGATTCTCAATGTCAAAGGTACCAGCTAAACAGGACTTTCTCCCCTATGGGGAAAAAAAAAAGGAGAAATATATTTTGAAATAATTTTCCATTTTTTAAGTCTTTAATAAGCAGGTTTAAAAAGCTGAAATTGTTACTCTGTGCCTGTGCTGTTCTGCTCTTATTTTCTTTTCCTTGTGGGACTTCTGCAGTAAAAAAAGAAACTCAAAACATGCAAGAAAAATCTGTATAATTAATATTAGATAGCAACATACAGACAGATATCCTTCAAGTGGATTCTTTGAGTGGGATAAGATGGACTTATTTGGGAGTGATGTGAGTGGTTATAAATGATACACAAAATGAAAACTTGAGGGGAATTCCAGAGCCAGGACACAGGCCAGACTACAAGAGCACTGCTTTTAATTGATGAAACCTTTAATACAATCTTTTTTTTTTTTTAAAGATGCTTCTGCCTAAACCTTTAAAAAATGAGAGCTCCTCATAATCAGATGAGGTGCAGCTGTAATGCACAGTGTCAAAGCCAACTTGTCAGATAACAGAAAAATAACAATATCTACTATTTTAGAAATATTTCTTCAGTTTAGATCAGATACATTGATTGAACTCCTCCAGAGGCTCCTCTCCATGAAACCAGATGGCCATGGCACATGGACAGGCACACGTGGGTGCAGGTGAATTTTCAGTGCAGAAGGTGCCCACATTATCTCAAACACACATAAAAATCATCACTTTAGAAGTTTTGTTGCTGGATAAACACCAAAAATCGTTGAGCAGAGAACTTTTGTGAACAATCCTTCATTGCCATCACTGCCCCAAATAAATAAGCACACAGTATCCCCCTGGAGAGGACTCATGCTCATCCCTGGCCTCCAGAAATGGAAATTCACCTAGGAGAGGAAATAAAGTTCATGTATAATTTCCTTGTCTTCCTTTCAGCATCCTCTCCAGGGAAGATCTGAGAACAATCCCAGAGCTTTGTTATTAAAGGCTCAATCTGCCTTTAGCTGAGCCCTGCTGGCTGCCTGCAGGGATGGGCACATTCCTGGGGCAAATTCCTTGATAAACACACCCCAGGCTGGGCAAAGGAAGAGAACCAGGCCAGGAGAGGACCTGAGACATCTTTGGTTTGGTTCTGAGTAAATTTTATGTGCAGCTGTCCCCAGGCAAGTGCCTAAACTGAAACTCAGCAGTTTCCTGCAGTGTTTTTGCCATGCCTCGAGATGGGATTCATCTAGAACTGTTCACTTGGGACTTTTTCTCCTCTCATCTGATCCACCCTCAGCTACAGTTCAGAGTGTTGAGTTCTCACAGGATTTTTACACCTCTCTCTGAGCCTGAGTGATCTGTACATGACCGAACAGAACTTATGTAACCATGCTGAGGGTTCAGACACTTTTGGATTTAGGCTCTGTGAAGGTGTTATGGTATTTGGTGGTTACAGACACGTCTGGGAACGTTGCTGAGGCACAGACTTTTTATTTTAAGAGATGTGGGATGAGGTACAACAAATCATTCTCATTTCACTTCCCAAGTCTCCACTAGTACTGGCTAGACTGGATGAGATAGAGCAGAATTTGGCTTTGGATACAGGCTGAAAGTGGAATAAGAGACTGCATTCCTGGGAGATCATATCCCTTGAAGCACCACTTAAATGGGATGAGAGTTTTAGAACACCACAGTGAAAAGTGACAACAAGGCAAGCTAATTTCCCTGCCAACTCTCAACCTATCATCCAGGAAAACTCAATATTAATTACCTTCATCCAATACTCCCCCATCCTAACTTCTGATTACTGCTGTGGGGGTGAAATATCAGAGAGCAGCAGTTTGAAAGGGTTAGGGTGGTTTTTTTTACATTGATTCAGCAGTTGCTTGCAATACTTAAGATTCATCTTTGGCCACACCAGCGATATTTTGTGGGAAAGAAAATGCGTGAGCATTGCAGTGCAGCAGTTCAGGCTCTGTCCTTTCCTTGGACTAAAAAATGTGACCTCTAGGTCCGGGAAGATACAGCAAACCATGTTCCATGAGGTCCTTTGAATATTTATACAAATTACCCTCATGTGTTCCCCTCCCTCCTCAGAATCGTTTTTTCCACCAGTAAGTTTATTTGTAGGGCTGTTCCCAAAAACAGCACATTTTCTACGCAGTCATTGGAGAATATTAGTGGAAAATTAATTTTGAGTTCTTAAAGAGATATTTATATTAGCCCATACTACAATAATGATCCTGGCCTCTAGCCAGGAATTGAAGCTCTATTAAGCTAAGCACTCTACATAAATAACTATGAAGATTATTATTCACTCTGTCGGATCTGGCAAGGTTTTTTTTCTATTCCTGAGTGCAGTGAGCAGAATTTCCCAAATTTCTTGAGTAGAGGAAGTGGGTGAGTGGACTGTTGATAACACTGCAAAATGCCTATCCCTACACCAGGAAAGCTTACTGGAGAGAGATCTTTATTCTCCCACACAGGATTACTTTACAATTATTTACCACTACCCTTAATGTTTTATAGAAGCATTCAGACTGAAGTGACTCAATTTTAGATGTAAAATACAATAATTTCTTTTATTAACTCTACTGTATCTTCATCTTTATGTAGAGGCATCCCATGGACAGGATGAAACACAGAATATTTATTCACGTGTAATTTTCTGAATGCCCCAAAGCAGAGCTCATACACTGACAAGTGTTTGGGAATGAGAAGAAACTGAAAACACAACTGACCATCTTGCTGTGACTGGATTAATCCACCATGGCATCTCTGTTCATGCAAAACCTACTCATTTTCATTTCACTCAGAGACAGGAAGGCATAGAATTCATCCCATGAAAACACTTATTTTGTTATTATAAATATTCATGTTACTGAATGATAAATCTCATCTTCCAAGAAAAATTATTAATACCAATTAATAATCACATGCTTTATGTACTTTGAGAAGAAAGGGTGAGATCTATTAATAGGAACAAGAGTGGTTCTAAATTTGAAGATAGAATTAATTGGTTCTGATGCAATTGTTTCCCTGGCAGTTGTGCTGGGCTATTAAAGAGTAGACTGCATGAGAGCAGCTTGCAAATTACACCACATGAAAAAAACAACACAGGGCAATGTGAAACAGAACAAGAAGTGACAAGTGTTAACCTACAAAGGAACTTTGTGACATTGCCCAGGTCACCGAGAAGAATCACTTATTCACCAGGAATAGTCAGGGCGGAACATTCTGTTTTCATATTTGCATCTGCAAATATGATTGTCCTGACTGATCAAACCAGGTGAGCATAATGGAAATTACAGCTTCTTATCCCACACTGAGCTGTGTGGGGACAGTAGTGCTGCCTTCCCTTTGCATTTTCCACCACAGAGAACAGTATTATGTAAAAGGTTTACACGTTAAGTTTGCAGTTTCAGAAATAAGTATCTCTTGGGTTTCAGGTAGACCTAGAGGTCCTTCAAGGTCCAAGTGAGGTTGTGGGTTCAGTATTGGCCCCAGATTGTTTATCTTGTTCACCAGTGGCTTGGATGAAGGGACAGAAGCCTCCTCAGCAAGTTTGATGATGATAAAAATCTTGGAGGAGCAGGTGATACCCCCAAGGGCTGTGCAGCCTTTCAGAGGGACCTCGACAGGTTGGAGAGATGGGCAGAGAACTGTCTGAAATTCAACCAGGGCAAAGTAAGGTCCTGCACCTAGGAATAAATAACTCCAGACACCGGCACAGGCTGGGGGTGACCTGCTGGAGAAGGAACAGGGACAATGAGCTGTCCCTGAGCCAGCAGAGTGTCCTGGGGACCAAAGAGGCCAATGGTGTCCTGGGGTGCAGGGGGAAGAGCATTGCCAGCAGGTCAGGGGTGCTCCTGCCCCTGTGCCCAGCCCTGGGGACACCTCTGGGCTGCTGTGTCCAGCTCTGGCTCCTCAGCACAGCAGGGCCAGGGAGCTCCTGGAGCGGGGCCAGCGGAGGCTGCGCAGCTGAGGAAGGGCCTGGAGCATCTCCGTGCCCAGGAAAGGCTGAGGGAGCTGGGGCTGCTCAGCCTGGAGAGGAGCCCCAGCTGAGAGGGGCCCTCAGCCCTGGCTGTCCCTGGCTGTCCCTGGCTGGCCCTGGCTGTCCCTGGCTGCAGGGAGGGCTCAGGGCAGGGCCCAGGCTCTGCTCCAGGGCCCAGCAATGGCACCAGAGGGACGGGCAGGGACTGAGCCCAGCAATTCCCCTGCACAGGAGCCACAACTTCTGCCCTGGGCAGGGACCAGCCCTGAACTGAGACCAGAGAAGGGCTGGAATCTCCTCCCTGGGGATATTCCAGAACTATCTGGACACAACCCTGTGCTCTGGGAGCAGGGAGGTGGCACCACATGTTCCCCTGTGGTCCCTTCCATCCTCACCCATGCTGTGCGTGCAGTCCCTGCTGCTGAAGGGAGGTTTGCTTTGAGCTGCCACTGCTGCTGGGGGGGTAGGAACTCAACACAATTAAGGATCAACTGTTCCTGTCCAAGGAAGGTCAAACAAGAACATGCATTCGTGTCTACCCAAACCATCCCTGCTATAAAAGGAATCCTCAGAGACTGAATTTCCCTGAGTGCTGCACGGTGACAGCAAGGCCATACATGTCTTCAAAGAGGGACACTGCTGATTGCCATGGTCATTATTTTATTTTCTTCAGTTTCAACCTACCCTAAAGGCGGGCCCAAAATTCATTTTCTACTGCAATGCACAAACAAAGCTCGACCCCACAGTGTCTCACTGTGTGAATCAAACCCTGAGAAAAGCCAAGCATCTTTATTTGTTGTCTGGGCCAGTTTTCAGCAGCTTTTCCTGATCTGTAAACAAGAGCAAAGACAGCAACCAGACCAGTTTGCCTTTGCAAACATTGTCAGAGCATGACTTCTTCTTTTTTTTTTTCTTTCTTTTTATAAGATGAAAGAGTTTTTTGTTTCTCCACCCTCCTTCCTTTTCAACAAGAGGGAAACAAGAGGGAAAGTTTCCTTTTGTCAGAGAAACAAACACTTGAAGAAGAGGCTAATAATATTTAAGACATGGACATATTGCAGACTTCTGGCCAAAAAAACATGGAACAGAGCATTTATATTGTGTATGTAGGTTTACAGCACACCCCAATTTTCAGAGCAATAAATCACTGCTTGAGTTCTAACCACACAGAGCTAATAAGGACAAAGAATTACACATTTCTGCTTCTTTGATTTAGCATTCAATCTCAGGTTCAAAGTTCTGATTCTGCTTTATTTTTATGCAAGCATGTGGGCTAGGGAGATCAGAGGACTCTATTCCATCTCCCCTGCTGCTCCTGTGTTTTATGTAGGTGACAGCTTTTCTGCTATAATTTCATTACAAAAAATAATTGGTATCTACTTGCCCAAGATTAACTGTGGATCTGACTGTTTATGTTAAACATAAAATTATGCTACAACCAGAACCATATATTTTTGAATTAATGATGCAGCACTTGCTCACTCAAAATCTCCACTAAGAAAAAAAATTTGCTTTTAAAAAGGCTGCAGGATCAGTAAATCTAAGCTAAACTTGACAACAGGACGATTTTATTCAGGAAGAAATTTTTATTTGGAAAAGAAATTCAAGGCAAATGAGCTGAGTTCATAATGTGCTCAAATAGAAAAGAGAAAAACATGCTCCCCATGCTGCCCGAATGGCTGACATAATTTTGCTTGCTTTCCTTCCCTGTTAACTTGAAAATGCAAATTGCTTTGCTGTCAGGGTACATTTGTTCCCACTAATTCAAGGCACTATAATAAGCCAAAATATTTATTTGTTTTTTGGGGTTTTTTTCCACTCCAATTTGTGTTTTTTCATAGTGGGAGCATCATGTACAGATTTCATTTACTGAAACATTATGCAAACAGCCCTTATGGGAAAGTCACCTCCCTGTAATAGGAAAACCATCCATAAAGAAGGCTCTTTAGGATATGTTGCCTCAAAGGACCCAAAAAATCTGCTCTGACCAACACTTAAAAGGCCAAAACCCACATACAAAATAACTGCTCAAATGACCCATTTGGAAATGCCTTGGCTTTTCAGAGAAGGGACTCGGATCTTTCCTGCTTTTCAGGGGATGGGATGGACACAGAACACTTTCTTTTAATTAGAACTGGATAAGCAAACAGAAGCAGAGAGTACATTTTACAGTTCAATTCTCCTTCTGACGCTGCCTCTTTTTCAGCTGAGTATATTGAAAAAAAAAAAGAAATTCTTTTTAATCTTTTCCTTTGAAAAATGTTTCTGATGTTAACCGGCTTTTAATTAATTATCATTTGTGTGTAAAGCATTCTGCTCCTATAAGAAATAAAATGGAAACTTCAGCTGATAAAACTCCAAACAATTACTGTTTTCCTGAAAATCCAGTTTTGCATTCTTCTGGGGGGGAAAAAAAAATCAACATTTTTAAATTAAAATTGTTTTTGCCACTTAAGGGGCTGAAATTGCTTTCTGCCAGCCCCTTTGTTAAGGTCTGAGCAAGCCCCATGAGTCACCCCTTGAAGGAGTGGAGATGAGTCCAGACTCACTCCAGTGACGAAATTTGGAGCCTCTCTGCCATCTGGTCCTTCCATGAGAGCTGCTCCATCCATAGCTTCTCTAGCAACATTCAAATGAGCTTTTAACAAGTGGCTTCTAACTTTGGTATCTTAGTCCTGGACCTAATATTAGGTGGGATTAATCAGACTACAGAAACTCTATGAGCAAATCCTTTGTAACTTTATTTCTCTTCACCTTCCTCATTCATGGAGCAGCTCAGAATACCTCACCTTGTCCTGTGGTGTCTTTTTCCCACATATCTAATCTTGTTTTAGCCCCATTTAAGTCTGCTCTGACTTCTGTGAAGTCCTGAGGTTTACCACAGTACACACACAGAAAAGGGACTCTACTTTAGCAAAGGGTTTAAACACACAAATAAAAAGAAAACAAACCCACTGAAGCCCTTCTAGTTTCTCAAACACAATCAAAAGAGACACTAAAGCCTTCACTACAGCCATCTGTCATTACAGTAAAAACTATTTTGGCTCCATTTTACTCAGTATTCTCCATACAGAAATTAAGTCAACCCTTACCATTCTCACCAGACGTCTTGTCCTTCCCATTTGTAGCTCCGGCTCCTTGTCTCTGTTAGAGGGAAAAAACAAAACAAGAGGTCAGAACACACTTGAACATGCATTTTTCCCCTTGGAATTTCTGGTAATTACAGCCTGATTTCTCCTCAGTAGATGGGACAGTCCCCTCACCCTCATGCAATGTTACTTTGAGACACTGCCAGTGAAGCAGGAATGTTTCGTTCCATTTAAAGGTTGCACTCTGTGATCCTGGAGTTCTTTTCCAATAGAAAAGACTCTGGTTTAGGTCCAGCTGCATCACTACATGAGCCCCTGGGTGTAATTATCACAATGAGTGATATCTATGTGTGTAATCAGGTTCCCAGCAGTGCAAGGGTAGGAGCTACACTGCAGCATCTCATTTCTTCAGCTCCCTGCTGTGCCTCCCCTTCCATGACTCAGGAGCACTACAGGGACATCGTGAGGTTTTGCAGGGACCAAATTCTAAGGGTCAAAGCCCAGGCTGAAGTTAATCTGGCCAATGCCATAAAAAAGACACAACAACATTTCTAGAAATACATTAGCAACAAAAGGAAGGCTAAGGAGAATCTCCATCCTGACTTGACTTTGGCTAGAAAATCCATTTTCTGCTTTGGCCACAAGAGAAGATAGAACTTCCCACTTGAATTCACTCTGTTAAGGAATAACCTCCTGAATTTCCATGAAAAATAACTGATTTAAATCACTCTGCCAGGTGACAGGTGGCAAACACCAGGGCAGTCAAAATATTCCAGTGGCAGAGTACTGGAGTGGCTACAAAAGTAGGGAGCTTGCCAGCTCAGGAATGGTCACTCCATGAAAATTATTCTGCATCCCCCAGAGAAGGCATCTCAAGGTGGATTAAGGTACTTAAAGCTATGGCAAAACTTACATTCCTTATGCAAAATTATTCATGCTTATGTGTGTTACTGAAATAGAATTAAAGAAATCATCCTCTAGGGTTGTACATGTAAAAATCTGGGAGTATTAAACTCAGAGAATAAATCCAGCTGCCCTCAGCCATCAGAGACAGCTCATCCTCAAGCACCAGGGATGTCAACAGGTACTGGAGTACTGCAAAGCAAATGGTTTTTTCCAACATGTGGACAGTTATGTGGATTCTCCCATGAAAATTCATAGTTATACTTATCTGAAAGCATTTTCTCTAAAATTTCTGGTTAAAACCTTCTCTGCCTTTGTTTCTGGTTTTTGCCTTCCCAAGCAGTGGTGTTTCCAAGGTATATTTTGAATTAAGAGCTAATCATGATGTAAGTACAAAACCTTCATGTGTGCTCTTAGCTCTGACATGGAAAATGGAAATACATTTTTTTTCTCCATGGAGCCCCAGAGCCAAGGCAAAAACGTGGCCAATAACAGAGAATGGGGTTCTAAAGGGATAAACATCTTTGACAAAAGCATAAGTTACCAACAGCCAGAAATCAATAAATTCACCCAACAAGAAATTTTGCTTTGAGCCTTTATTTAAAGTCTGGTTAATACTTCCATGTTTCAATTCTAAACAGTACTTTAAAGAAGATTTTAGTGTTCATTTACAAAATACCTTATTTTTCCCATCAATGAAAAGGTACCTACATTCCTTTTTCTTCCCCTGTATATTTTTAAATGCTTTTCCAAGGTGCCTTATTTCCTGATCATTTCAGGCTGTGCTACTTAGGCTTTATGAAAGCTCCTCTTTCCTCCCTAGGCTATACCTGTCAGGTTCAGTCTGCTTATGATGGAGTGCTGGAATATGGATTCACACATTTATTTCGTGTCTCAAGATTTCCCCTCAGGGAGAACAGAATGTTGTCAAAGAAAAAGAATAAAAACTTGGGTTTGGTAAATGAAGGTTTTTCTATTCATGAGGTCACGGTATTTTTCCTTAAGTCTGAAATCAGTTGCAATATTCTGCAGCCATTTGTTTGATTGGTGACCACTGGACTTAAACAGAAAGAAACCTGAAAATCTGCCAAACCAGCTTCTGAGTGCTTTTCCTTTAGTTATAGATGTATTTTGATCTCTAAGCCCTGTGCTGTCTTCCAAGTGACTGCAATGGATTTGAAAGTGAGAATCAGCTTCTCATTAACAAGGCACTGAAACTCAGGAAAAAGCCAGATACAATGGGATCATCCTCCTGCAAAGCCTTTAGTCTTTCATTTCAGTACATTCAGTGGACCTACTTTTCAAAACATTTTCAAGGTGTTGGTATTATTAGCAGCTGGAGTTTCTTTCCTCTTTCATCACCTTTCATGATGCTACTGCAGGTTGCAGAACAAAGCTGAGCTTTTTAATGTGGTTCAGAGCAAAAGGGGACTAAACACGAGGAGAAGTTACTGGGGGCATTTTCAAGAAGCAATGGATGAAATGCTGGTACAACAGATATTGTCCATAGATAAAATAGATGACAGTAAAATCACTGAAATACAAGAAAAGCAGCATTAATTTCTGAGATCTGATAGGCTGAACAGCCCCAGCTCCCACAGTCTTTCCTCCCAAGAGAGGATTCCCATCCCCTATAACTTGCAGGCACCTCCCTCCATTCAGAGATTGCTTCTGAAATTCCACAGCATCTTTTAAGGCAAGCAGCAGGACAGAAACATTGAATAAACTTTCCACCAGGCATCAAAGAAACATCAGAGCTAAAATGAACATGAGTGCAGCCCTGTAACGATTATACAGTAAAACATGATAAACAGTTTTGTTGCTATGTTGTGTGGGAGGAAACAGAGTTTATGACTGCTTCGGGCTATATTAATTTTTAACTCGGTGGTTTTACAAAACACCAAAGACACATAATTAAAAATGTCTCCAAAAATCAAAGTGACTCCCAATTCGTCAGCTGAGGAAGTTAAAAAGACTTCTGCCATATGCTCAAAATCCCAGTAAGAAAAGAACAGGTTTGCCTTCCTGTTAAACTCTCAGAGCTATACACAGAGGCCAGTTAATGTGGTATGAAAATCTGTACTAAATTAGTCCCCAAGGCAAGCAAACTAAGGTCAAAAGTGAACTTGCAGCCAGGAGGACATTTCAAGAATGTTAAATTACTGCAGCAGCTTTTCTACTCACTCTTCTAGCCCCTTCTGCACCCCCGAGCCTAATTTTTGCCTTTAATCTTACATTCTGTTCTTGTCTTGAAATAGCCTGACCTTTTCAGCTATGCTTTTAATTAGCACCTCAGTGTTAAGGATTGCAGCCAGGTGTTGATTACAGAATTTTTGGGGGCAGAAGGGTTGTTTGTTTTATGGTGAGCCACAGAAAGTCCAAGATCAGGGACACGGAACTGCCAGAACGTTCTGACAAATGGGCTCTTCCAGATAATAACATCATCCTGATGCTTCGCCTCACTGCAGGGTCAACAAGGTACAGAGGGCTGCATCCCAGGAAAGCCATGGCTGCAGATTTTCAACAGGATGTGTCTCTACATAAAAGAATGGAAAAAAGATCCAAGAGTGGAATTAAAAGAACAGAAACAGGTGGAAAGTTGCTGTAAAGTGGACAGCAGAAAAGGTCAGCACGGACACCTATGAAATGTTATTTAGGATGTTCTGTGTTGGCAAGGAGAACAGCAGGGAAATTCGTGCATATCCTAAGCTTTTCCTAAGCTTTGTTTTGCTACCCTAAGGTGTGACAGAAGGAAATACACGTTGGTACCAAGCAACACAAAAAAAGCTGTGGCTCTGCCAGCACTGTGCCAAGCAAGCCTTCCCTCTGCACCACCACCCATTCTCCACAGAGAGATTTCTCTTTAAGAAACATAAATTGAATCCAACTAAACTATTTCATAAAGGCCTTGATTTTTTTATAGTAAGCTTTGTTTTGCTACCCTAAGGTGTGACAGAAGGAAATACACGTTGGTACCAAGCAACACAAAAAAAGCTGTGGCTCTGCCAGCACTGTGCCAAGCAAGCCTTCCCTCTGCACCACCACCCATTCTCCACAGAGAGATTTCTCTTTAAGAAACATAAATTGAATCCAACTAAACTATTTCATAAAGGCCTTGATTTTTTTATAGTCTTCTGCTTTAATTAAAAAAAAAAACGTAGCTATTTCAGCCTTAGTGTGAAAAAAGTACTAAAAAAATACATTTCAAAGATTTATGAAGTTTGTGATCTTTCTGCAAATAAAAATGTCACTGTAAATATCTGCTTAGAGACTTGTGATGTTTTCTAAGCAAGGAAAGCTTCCTAATCACAGCAGAATGATCAGGAGATATATCAGAATCTAAATGAAGATCTAGAATTTAAGTAGGGGCAAGAACCAAGCAGCTGTGACCTCAGATGAGTGGGTACACTCTGCAGAATTTGGGATTTCAGTATGGTTATTTAGGTTAATATCTCCTTTACTGGAGATTTGTGTGTCATTACCTCTTTCTAACGTCATGTACCAACTTGAAACTATGGCACTCAGCACTTCACACCTTGAAGTGTGACAAACATTACTCTTAGCCACAACACAGTAATAATTTGGTTTAAAAATGCATAAGATATATCACAATGCTTAAAATAAAAAGTTAGGAGCAGGGAGAATTATGTTGCCGTGACAAAAAGATTCTGGCTGGTGAAGCTGCCAGGGATTCCTGGCCTCTAAGTAATGGGACTATAATTTTAGCACCACTGTATTTTTTGGAATTATATATCAGAAAGCATGGAAATGAACAGCTGGGAGAGATAAAGCACCCTGCTGGAGAGCCAGGCACAACTTCTATCATTTCACTCATTTCCTTCAAATTATTTCTTCTCCAAACTGGTCTGCAGCACAGACAGATGGCAAATCCCAAACCAACTCTGTGACGTACAGGTTCACTCACATCAGTCACCTAAAGAACATCTGCAGACAGAGCTGAAGAACCCCAGACAGCAGCTTGGATAAAACACTGAAAATTGCACAAGAAACTACACAAATAAACCTCCCTCATTCGTCTACTTGTGCCTCCTTTAGAAGTTCCTCCACTCTTCCACCACATTTTTATAGATGCACTACTGAATATTTATGGAATTGTCCTTCAAAGGCCACATTGAAGGGAATTGCACCAGGTACAGGAGATCTAGCCAAGATTTTGTCAGTGATGGATAAATCTGATAATGCGTCTGTTACTTCTGTCTTACACACGTCACTGTGAGAAATCGCAGACCACATCTCCTGAGCAACCTGACAGAAAGAAAAATTATTTATCAATTTACACTTCTTCACCTGTGTATCCCCTCCTCCCTGCATGTTCCTCCACTCCCAGGGAGTTTTCCAAAGCCAGTTTTCTGCCTGTTTTGCCTTGCAGGGCAGCACAATGTTGCCAGAGCAAGAGCACCAGAATCCATCTTTCCATACAGGCTGTCAAGGCTAAATGATCCCTGGCACTTTGACAAGTCCTGTAATTATCCTCATGGGTCAGACAGTTTTCTACTTGACTGGCTCCTGATTGTCCCTAATTTTATTAAGGCTTTCCTATAGCTATTTTAATAAATTAAAACTACGCAGGTGGGCTGAGAGGAGCCGATGGGATTCAAACTGCAGTGGCTAAAAGCTGACAGGGGGACAGGGATTTTCGGTGACTTTTTTTTAGTCACTGAAGGCACATGGTTATGTACACGAATGCACATTGTCATCCTGGAAACCCCAGCGTTATCTGTCCAAAATTAACAAGTCCCCGATAACTACAAATGGTTTTGTTTGCAGTGAGGTCGTTGCCCATGTGGAACATAGGTTTTTATTTACGTGTCTTTACAAAATGCACACAGAGTGTCTTAATCACAGGGTTGCTCCCGGGCTTAGGGCATTTGCTTCAATTTAAGAGGTGTGTTTTTGTCCACATAGAAGTTCTGGCTTGAGGTAAACCCTCAGAACAGGCACTTCTGAGTGTACACAGACAGCAGGAGATCCTTCAGCCCTGAGCACACTTAGAACCATGGAATGGTTTGGGTTGGAAAGGACCTTAAAGCCCATCCAGTGGCACCTCTGCCCTGGGCAGGGACAGCTCCCACTGTCCCAGGCTGCTCCAAGCCCCAATGTCCAACCTGGCCTTGGGCACTGCCAGGGATCCAGGGGCAGCCACAGCAAATCTGGGCACCCTGGGCCAGGGTCTGCCCACCCTCCCAGGGAACAACTCCTTCCCAATATCCCATCCAGCCCTGCCCTCTGGCAGTTTGCAGCCATTCCCTGTGTCCTGTGCCTGAATCCCTTGAGAATTGTCTCTCTCCAGCTTTCCTGGGGCTCCTTCAGGCCCTGCAAGGCCACCCTGAGCTCAGCCCAAAGCTTCTCCTCTCCAGGCTGAACAATGGCAGCTGTGCCAGCCTTTCCTCCCAGCAGAGCTGCTCCAGCCCTCTGCTCATCCTGCTGCCTCCTCTGGGCTCTCTGCAGCAGCTCCAGCTCCCTCCCTGTGCTGGGCCCCAGGGCTGGAGGCAGCTCCCAGCAAAAATTAGGAGGCATCTTTTGAAAATGGGCTGAGGGAATCAGTGTCTGGGATACAGGAACCTACTTACAGTGCTTGATTTTAAATATTCTAATGGCACAGAAAAGAACTTAAGCTGTGCCCCACTTTTGCCGATGCTGGGCTGTAATTTATAAATCAGCACAGTGAGAACCTGCTGATTTTGTATTCAGATTCCATATTATGTTCTAAACGGAATATTTACACCAACACCAAATGTAATCAACATAATTAGCACAAACAGTAGCTTGCTTAATATTTAGGTTATTAGCATATTTTGAATTAAAACATTATTTCTCCAAAGACATTGTAATCACAATTTTTAATTTTTTTTTCAGAGGCAGGGATTAATGGAATCTTTGAAGTTAATTTTGAAAGCAGCTGCAAAAATGTATTTCCCAAATCCTGTTAATTACCATGCCAGCCATGAGAAGTAATCCCTTTTTTTTTTTTTTTTCCTGCAGGAAATGGAAGATTTGATCCAGCATGGTTTATTTACAGGGCTAACTCATACATGGACAAGGAATTGTCTTCAACTCAGCAGAATTACTTTTATGAGTGGAACTGGAACCTCACTATGGTACTGTGGAATTTCCCTAAACTGCACGTTGGGTTTTGTTTAGCAAAGGGCAAAGAGAGTAAAATCAGCTACAAAAAATCTTCTCCCACCACTTGCCAAAAAGTGACCTCAGTTCTCATCTGGATGTGGGGGATACAGCCCATATCCCAATTACACTGAGGTTTCCTCTTTATCCATTTCCAAGGTGACCCAAGAGGAATATTTCAATTAAATAAAAACTGATTATGGTTCTTAAGGTGGTTTCTTCCTTTTTTTTCCCCCTCCTATTATTTCTTATCTATTGGTAGCATCAGACCTGGCATTACAGTTCCAGAAAGGGCATTTTTGGGCAGGAAACCTGCCTTAAGAACTCCTACTTCCCATTAGAGCCCAATCCAGCCACACCTTGCCATCCCCAGGACCTCGTTTCTTTGGAAACAATTGTTTGCAAGGTCACAGGGAAAATAGGAGCACTAAAATTATTCAAGCTAAAAATAGCCCTTCAGCAGAGCTGTGTTGAAAACAATCACTGAAATGATCCAGCTGAAAAAAGAAATACATATTTCAACTGTTTCTGCTGATCATTTCAGTCGTGTAGTTGATGTCTCTGATCCACAGTCATACCAGGGCATCCTAAATTATAAGCCTTGGTCCCCTGTGTGGGAAATACAGGCAGGGCACCTGATAAGGAGCAAGAGAACCTTGGGGATCTGGAAACAGCATTTGGATACTGACAATATCCTGGGTATCCTTTAATATCAAAACTTCCCAAGACGAAGAGTGTCCTAAGCCAATGAAGGGGTCAGAGTCCCTGCCTAGGCATAATATAACTGATAATAGATGGTGGTTTCGTAGCAAAAAATTAACTTTATATTTCATTCTTCCAGGCCCTTCTGAAGTTTTGGGTAATGCAATTTGCTGAGCTCTAAACCCAGCTGTAATTGAGTTAGAGGTTGTCTTCAAGGGACAGCTTGGATTATTCACGGCGAGAATCTGTGCTGACAAATTGCTTCATCTCTGATCATATTGGCTATCATTATTAAAACAGGCTGCTGCTTCCCAGACTGCAAAAATTCTGGTGGTTGTTTCTTCCTGTTGGCATGTTTTTATTTCCAGTTGTACAATTTAAAAAAAAAAAAAATCTGTTCTTATTTCCCTGCTGTTTCCCTGCATATTTCAAAAGGAAACAGGTATTATCAGCCAGTTAGACTGGCTCTAGTAACTGGGCCAGCCAGGATTTTCCAAAAATACTAATTATGGCAGTTTCAAGCCACCATGCAAAAGGAACTTTCTGCCTTCAGCCTGGGGCACAGCCTTTGATTTTTCAAGACAAGAGCAAGACCAAGCGGCAGGGATGTTTCTGCATCCCTTACTCCAGTGCTCCACCCACCCCGGGCAGCCCGTCTGCTCACAGGGAGCGGCTCGGAGCAGCTCCCCCCCCTCCCCAGCCATGTGTGGGATGACAGGGACTCCTCCAGGGTGATTCCAGCGGCAGGGAATCACTGCCCTGCCGGTGTGCCGCAGCCTCGCCCAGGGGGGTGATGCAAACCTGGCATCCCTGGCTCCGTGCCACGGGCACATCCCTGCCCAGGGAGCCGGGATGGGCTGCTGGGGCTGCCCTCGAAGCGGAGCATCGCTCAACAGAGGATTTGTTCCAATCTGGATCAGGAATGACCCGCTGAGGGTTTATGGGGAGCTGCTTTGTTAGCGGGGGATGTGGTTCAGAGCTCTTGGCACTGGGAGGAAAAACTACAGCCAAGGGATTGGAAAGAACCCTGCCACGATGGAAGGGAAACGGGCAGGGTGAGGCACAAGGTCACCCTGATGGCCAGGAATCGGGGACAGCAATCAAATAAGCTGACACGTAGCAAGTAGAAGACAAGTCTAAGAGATGGACAGAAAATCGGGATTTGCACAAATCAGAAACTCCCAGACCCTGTAGCTGCTCGGGGAAGCTGTTGCTGCGATCCATTTCACTGCTAATAACAGCAGAGAAGATAAAGTGATTTTCACAGAAAAGCTGTAAGAGTTCCCAGGCACCCTGGCCCCAGCAGAGACCCACTGGGTTACCTGCCCTAAGACTAAATCCTCCCCTGGGAGGGTGGGCAGGCCCTGGCCCAGGGTGCCCAGATTTGCTGTGGCTGCCCCTGGATCCCTGGCAGTGCCCAAGGCCAGGTTGGACATTGGGGCTTGGAGCAGCCTGGGACAGTGGGAGCTGTCCCTGCCCATGGCAGGAGGTGGAACAAGATCTTTAAAGTCCTTTCCAACCCAAACCGTTCTGTGATTCTATGAGCTGTGTTTTCCAGTTCAAGATCAATGAAAACTGGTAAGTTTTTCCAAGTACTCCTCTTTCATTGCCTCTGTCTTCAGTCTCACATGATGAACCAGGCTCCATTCTGCACTTTGTGCCTTGCATATGAAGCTAAAGAAAAAACATTACCCATTTTAACATTTACACTTGATATCACAGATGAACATGGCAAAACATCCTGCAATGCCATTAAAAATGGACTCAGGGGCTCCAACATGAAAAGTTATGCATTGTGGTAATAATCTCACATACTTATCCTGTGACTAGAGAGAAAACAGGTTCCTTAGAAGTTCCATGCAGAAAGCAGATTTAGATCCAGCTGTGCTGCCTGACACACTGCAGTCAAAAACATCTATTAAAGACTTACATGGCATGATTACAAAAGCTGTGACTAGAATTCAGGTAATTTGCAACTTGGGTTTTCTGCAATTCACAGTATTAAAGCAGATCCTTTGCTACCAATGTTCCCACACCTCCAGATCCATCCCCTAAGTCCAATTCCAGGACGGAAGCACACAAAGCCTTTGATCCACACAAGGAATATGTAGCAATGCTCAGAATAAAAGCCCTGTGAGAAAGGGAGGATCTCCTGTAATCTATCCTGAGAGGTTCATTCAGCTTTGCTTTGGGTGTTAGGGCTCTCCAGTAGCTTGCAAAATATGCTGAAGGAAAGAAGTGATAACTAGCCAAGTCTGACTGGCAAATTAAAATTGGCATCAAGCTGGCCTGCCTTAGGCATTTGGCTGCCCTGCTTAAACTGCAGCACATGTGTGCTGGCACATGCACTCTCGAGTGTGCCAAGCCAACAATATGTTTGCTCTCTTCCAGGGGTGTGTATCTGTCAGCTCTGACTGGAGCAGTGATATGTGTGAAGCAGCCATGAAGCCACATGGCTCATTTTCCCCCCCACATCATCTGCCTGCCCAGCCACCCTTCCTCCCCATCAACTTAATACTTCTAATCACTGGCAGTTTTGTCTTCTGCCTCCCTCGACCTCACATTTTATAAGTAGTCTTTTTGGAATTCCAAGAAACAGATTGTCCTTTCCAACCCGATTTCCTCGTCATTCAGATTTCCTCCCGGAACACTAAAAAGAAAAAGTTCAAATAAAAGTCATTCTTCAGAGCATTCCCATTAGGGTTAAAATTATGTGCTTAAGAGTCAACATGCAGAGTACTTGGTATTTTAATACAAGAATAATTTAGTGCTGGTTACTGCAAAAAGAAGCCTATTTCCTTCAAGGGAAAAAGGGAAAGAAAGATCCCCAAGAGAAAAAAGAACTCCATTTCTTGAAACATCGAGGCTAGAGAATGAAAATCACCAAAATTCATATGAAGAACACACTTGTGATTTGTATGAGGATTATTTTTCTGCCTCTGTACCTCTCACCTAAACTTGGACTTTAGCTTTTTTAAATATGTTTTCATATTTATCTAGGCATTACACCCTGATACTCACTGGATCAACCCAACCTCACCCTACTGCCTGGTGAGGCAAACATTTCATAGGAAAATGCTATGATATCTGTGAAAACCATTCTTACAAATCACTGGTCTTCCTTCATGTCCTGAGTGCCACTAAGAAATGGTCTAATATCATCAAAATCCTCAAGAAATCACGTATGTCCTCAGACTTATTAATTTTTGCTCTACCTGCTTAATTCCACACGTGCATTTTGGGGAAAAGGCTGTTGAGCTCGTGGTACCTGCCGGGTAACAAGGCTGATTTGGTTGGTCACAGTGGACACATGGAGATGCAAATCACCCCCAGATATCAGCAATGGGTGCTGTCTGCTTCCCAATACCCTGCCCAGGGATTTTGAAGCTGTGCAGATCCTAAGTTTTCTTTTAAGATCTCTGATCCACCCCCTGATTCACTTTAGAAGGGCGTGCAAACTCTTGTCAAGCTGATTTAGGACATGGATTTGTCCCATTTCCAGGGCTAGCACTGGTCAGTGCTCCATCACTCCCAGAAAAGGTGCACCCAAAATCCCTACAAATCCACCCCCACCAGTGTGTGCAGCCAGCCAGGATCCCCACAGGGATCTCTCTCCTTGACTTTTAGGAGACTCCAGTTGTGCAGTGATCCAGCACAACCTTCCACAGCCCTGCTCGCTCCTTCCCAGTTTGAACCATCATAACCTGACCACATTTCAGCTTTCTCTGGTTCTTCTGCTGCAGCTGTGGCCCCACAACCCACCAAGAATCCAACTGCAAGCCAAGGAACACCAGGTAAGGCTGGTGACAAAGCAGCTCAGACCTTTCTGTCAGGCATTTGGACACCCAGACTCAAAGTTACAGACACTGAATACACACCTGCAGGCTTTCTGGCAGAGTCAGAGTGTGTTTTTCCAAGATATGATGCCCTCCTACCTGGTGCCATCCTTCTCACCAGCTCCTTGTCTCACTCCAGGGATCTCTGAGGTCTCCAAGGTCAGACAGAAGGACACTAGATTTTGCAGGTTTTTTTAACTTTCTTCTTTTCCCATTTGTTTCCTACTTTCATCTCTCACAAAAGAACTCTCTAACATTATTCTGTCCCCTGTTACAGCACTCACAGTGTCAGCTACACCACTGGTTAAGGTCATATTTCATGCACTCTAGACTAAGGTGATAATGCAAGAATATTCAGAGTCTGTCATGTAATGCTTTTCTCTGTAAGAGGAAAGACAGTTCAGCTGTAACTAATATTCAAGTCATGTAGGCAGACAATTTTTCATTTCTTCTCTGACTAAACTTGTGCTTCTCCCTCCAAATTCCATGTTAGTGCATAAATAAGGCTTTATCCCTCTTGGTATGAATTGATGAGATGAGACAGCACCAGCCTAAGACACCTGCTCTGTGTGACACTGGCCCAATTTACCTCTAAGTAGACTCAGTGTGGTCTCTGAGGAAGCAGATATGGGGAGTGGGGATAAACTTTGACTCCAAATCCTGTCATTTATAATGTTTCACAATTGATTTCCTTAGCAAGCAACTGCAACTTATTTTCCTAGTAAGACAAATGTATACAGTCTGTATTCCACCTCTTCTTGTAAAAGAAATAGAGATTGGTTTTCTGAATTAAAATTAGAGGATGAAGTTTAAAAGGGATTATTTATTATTTGACCTAGTTTGTGGGTATCTACCATATTTTTTTATTTATTTAGAAACCCAATATCCAAACAACTGAAAAAACAGAAAATCTTTCCTTAGAAAGAGGAGGAATGTATGTTTTTCATCTTCATGAGAAGATCCTGTTCCTGGCAGAGAACGTGGTACATGGCTCAGGGAACTTAAGGCTCTGTTGCAAGTGAGAGGCTGAGGGAAGGCACTGCTTTCCCCTGCTGCTTTCTCCCATCCTCTGCAGCCAAGGGGGTGTCTCAGGATTTACATATCCAGTGTTCTAGCCCACTCTGCTATAACCTATTCCACAGCAGAGTTAGAGAGGCAAAACATGCAAACACATTTTCCAAGCCATCCCTACAAAAAACTGAGACAGACAAGAGCAAATGGCAGTNAAAAACCACCACCAAACCAAACCAGAAACCTTTAATGGAAATGCCACTGCTGTCCCTGCTGAAGTTAACTGCTACTTTACACCACATTTCATCACGAGCATGATCTAGATAATGTAATAATGTTGGAGGGTGACTCCTGTAAGCTTGCCAATTCATTACAAATTTAGGGATATTGGACTAGAAAGTAATATTCCTTTACAATCTGAAATTACATTGTATTGTCAAGTCCTGCAGCATGAAGGTTGGAGTAAGTCATTCTTTTACAAGGAAACATGATATCTGAAGCACACTATTAAAGCTAAATGTCCTTTTTTTAGAGTGTGTTGCCTGAATCTGTTGGCATTCTATACATGGCAAGAAAACCCGTGAGCTTCTGCCAGTGTCATCAAATTAAGATGCATTTCCAACATCACTTCTAAGTGCTATTTTAGAAGATGCTTGATCCCTCTGAAACCACACTGATGGAAAGAGTAGGCAAAGTGACAGATGTAAAACTTATTGTTCTCCCTTCTTCCTCCTCTTTTGAGCTGCAATTTACCACTCAGCTAATAAATAGATGGGAGTTAAAATTAAAAACTGATGTTCATGTGCTTATCGATCCCACCCCCATCCTGTAACAGCTGCAGAATTTCCTCCTCCACTCTACCATGTTCTTGCTGTGGTTTTTAGAGCTGCACAGTTTTCGTACCTGCTGTGGGTATAACCTCAGTGAGGCAAATAATTAACAATTGGGGTCATGGCAGAATCTGAAAAATGCAACCAGAAAGGCCCCCCTAAGGTGAGGGACTGGCTCAGACACACCCAGGAATGGAAACACCAGAGCAGAGAACAGGAGCTCCTCTAAACAAATATGGTGTGTTTTTCCCTGACAAACACCAGTTCTTTGATTAAGTGCCATCAGGATTATCGTTGGATAATCCTCACTTGTGTTTATGTGGTTCCAAGATACTAAACAGCATTTCAATGGAATGGTTTCAAGGGAATTCAGGAGAACAATCCAGGAAAGGACCCCAGTTTTACCATTTAACTACCTGGGAAAGAACCCCAGTTTTACCATTTGCCCACCTGAAGCAGCCACAGTTTCAGCCAAGAGCCTCCACTTTCACCTGACATTTCACACATTACCTGTCCTCCTCCAACAGCCTCCTGCTGAACACACCTGTGCAGAGGGACTGGGACACATTGCAGGTTCTCCCTCAGCCCTGAGGGTAAAGGACACCCTCTCCAAACCTGCCTGCTGTGGGACATGCCCAAATCACCGTGGGGTAGCACCTGTTTGGAAAGCAGAGGCTGCCTTGCTGCTGGGTGTCTCACAGACACCTCAAGCACTGCTGAAGCTCCATTTTCAGGAGAACATCTCTGACCCCAGAGTTATCCCAGGTCAGCCTCCACCTTTGCCGAGCTGGCTGCTTGGACACCTCCCAGGGAGGCTGCTCTGAGCTCCAGAGCAGAGATTCAGCTCTCCAGGCTGCAGGGCAGAGCTGCCTGCAGGAGCACACCCACCAGGACAGCTCATCCCCCAGGAATGGCCTGCACCACCCAGTTATGGGACACACAAACACCCTCCATGGTCCTTTAGAAGGTGGGCACAGCACAGCAGTGGCTGCAGGACTCCAAAGCCAACCTAAGGCTAAGGGGAAGCGCTTGCTGCAGCTCAAAGAAGCAAGGTTTGGTGTTCTTTGCTTTCAAAACCTGACCAAAAACTCTGCATTTATGCAGAGATCAAGTCCCCAGCTCCTCACCTTCCCAACTAAGTGATTCAGACCTCTTAACAGTTCTCTGAATTTCATGTGCCTAGTTGCTTGACACCAGTTTCCAAAGGAAAGCCAGAATATTCCTGCTGCTGTCTGGTAACTAGGCTGATTGTCAAATATAAAAAGCTGCTGGCTCAAAGCACACACTACTTAAGGTGTGCACATCAGCACCCTGCTCATCAGTGCTGCGCTTCACTCACACTGCACGAGGCTCTTCCAAGGCAAGTTCTTCAATCACAGTTCCTCAGGCAATTTAAAAGAGATTTCCCAAATGGCTCTCCCAAAGTCAGACACCTGAACAACACCTGTTAAAGCTGAGCTTGTCCCCTACACCAGCAACACCACTCTGACTCTTTAACCAAAAGAAAATAAATGAATCCAAGGCAGCCTCTGCTGGAGACTCCTCATCCCTGAGCCACTGGAACAGCACCCAGGGCTGTAAGACCATATTGTCTAAGTGCTCTCCTTCCCAAGCCCAGACCTGATTCCTGATGACACCCAGGAACATTCCACACAGAAGGCAACAGTAAAAGTCATAACAATGTCTGTGTGATCGAATGCTTCTTGTGAACCCTCGTGGCAGGGGAATACCACAGCCTAACACCATCTGCAACATGTCAGGACAGTTAAATGACTGATCAGATGACAGGATTCCCTGTGGTGAATCGAGTTTGTGCCAGATGTGAGTCTAGAGGCTCACTGGTGCAACTGCTGACTGTGAATAGAGGTTTGGCATTGCTCTGTGGGCCCATTACCCAAGATCTCTCCCCCCAGTTCATCCTGTGGGACTGGAGATCTTTAATGGAAGCCAGGCTGCATCTCACAGCTGCTCATTGACAGTAGCTGGTATTTTTCAGCATGGCTCTCCTCTCTAGGCTCATTAAAAACAAGAGAGAACAGCCACAGATCTAAAGAAAAGGCTCCCCAGTTATTTGAGGACAGACTTTCAGAGTCAAAAGTGCATTTCAATGTACACTCACGCTCCCAAGGAGTTCCCATGCAGGTAAGGGACCTGTCTGCCCCTAAACCTGCTGGGCAGCAGGAAGGACAAATCACAATTTGCAAAGCCACTGGGTCAGCTCTTAACACCTTACATTCCCACTGACTGCTTATGGGGCCAGACTTCTGCCCAGCAGATGAAGCTCATTAAACACATTTTCAGACAAATTTTGCAGAGGAAGAAGCATAGTGTTCTTCTGTAGAAAAGGTCCTTATCCTTCCTGAAAAAATACAAGCTAGCTGCTAGAAAATAGAAAACTGCTACAGTCAGATGAATGACTGCTTTTTTTTCAGCTTTTTCTACCAGGAGACTGGTAATCACAGAATGGTTTAAAGGGTTAAAAGGGACCTTAAAGATCATCCAATTCCATCCCTTGACACGGGCAGGGACACCTCCCACTATCCCAGGTTGTTCAGAGCAACATCCAACCTCTCCTTGAACACTTCCAGGGATCCAGGGGCAGCCACAGCTTCTCTGGGCAACCTGTTGAAGTGCCTCACCACCCTCCCACCCATAAATCACCCTAATCACTGCCCATCAACAGGAAAGAAGTTAATTTTGCTTGAAGCAGTAAAATGAGAATTCATGCAAAGTCTCAGTAAATAACTCAAGGAGATGAATGCTCTTTTCAGAGATTTCTGCCACCGCATTTCCAGCGCTGCTCAAATCCAGTCATTTGGTAACAAAGAAAACAAAAAAAAAGCCTTCCCACCCTCCCAACACTGGTGTATGTGGAATAATCTTTTGATGGCTCTAATTGCACCTCTTTTCAATCACGATATCCACGGATTTTTTAGCAGATTAAGCCAAAAATAAAAATATCTTTCAATTACAGCATTGCAAGCTAAAACCACCAAGACCCCCCCCTTCCTCCCCAACAGCAAACAGTTATCTAAGAGCTTCCCTTCTGCTCAGGGTTTTTTGCCTCATTTTTTAACAACAATCTTTTGCAGTGAGGTGGTTTGGGCTGGTGTAGTTGCTCTCCACTGCCTTTTGGGGAAGAGCTGACGGCAAGGAACAGCAGGGAGGCTTTTCCTCACTGGAGCTGGGAGTGATGAACTCCCCAGTTTTGTAAGGGGAATGACAGCAGCACTGAAGACACCGAGTGCAGTGCTCAGTGTAGAGGCACAGGACACAGCTCTGCACCAGGGAAACATCTCCCAGCTCCAGGGGTCTGCCAGGAACACAGCTCTGTCAGGCACAAATGAATGCACTGTGCATAAAGAACCCCTGTGCTGGTAACAGGGAGAATCTTTATGTCCACTGGGTCGCTCTAAATCCAAAAGGCAATCAGTCTAATTCAAATTATTGAAAGGTAATAACTGAGCAAATACTATCCAGCACAAAGCTGTGACAAGAATTTTTCATATAGTTATTGTGGGTACAGCAGTACCACCCAAACATGACTCCTCTCTGTAAGATTTTTCCCCAAATGATAAATTTAAAGAGTGGAGTAGTGCTGCTGCATCTCACAGCACACTTCAGCCACCCTGAGGGGCAAAGTAACAGTGGCTGGAACAGCAAAAAAAAAAAAAAAAAAAAAAAAGGCAACAAAACCCCAAACCTACACTGCATGAACTCCAGCCAGGTGACAGAAATACAAGCAGCAGCACAGGAGAGGTCATGGAGAGATCCCTGTGCCTGATGGCTGCAGGCAGCAGAGATGAGGATTTCCTCTGCTCTCTCCACCTGGCATGACCTGAAAGCCAAAACGTGAGGAGCTGCTCCTCCTCACAAATCCCTGCACCACAGACCAGGCTGCTCCTGCTTCTCACCTCGTGGAAAAGCACAGCTGACTGTAACACCTGCACAGCAAATAGTCACAGCTTATCCGGTGTCACTCTCAATTTTGCTTCTAAAAAAAGGAAAATCCCATTTGTTAATGGAGTAGCAGGTGTTTTGTAACAAACAGCCTCCAAAAATAGGGGCTGGGTAAGGCGTACTTACAGGTACTTCAGCGGATTCCCAAAGAATCAGCTGCACTAAAGAATGTGGGATCTCTCAGCTAAACCTGCCGAGTATCATCTGGCTGTCTACACCAACAAGGAGTCGTTCTGTCTAACAACACCTTAAAAAAAAAATTCTAGTTTGAACTTTTCTATTGCAGAGAAGAAAAACAAGAAAAGAAAGAGAAGAAGGGAAGAAAAAAAAAAATCCCACAAGTGCAGAATTTCAGCTTATTTATTTACAAGGGTACAAGTGATCCTTACACGTTTGGCACTATTTACATTTTTTCCCCCTCGATTGTAATCCTTCTCAGGACACTACTTATAAAGTTTACATCAGCACCCAACCGCAAACAGGGCGGTTTTTTCCATGAGCACTAGCAGGCAACTTTCGCACAACTTACTAAATCCTCCCTCCTGCATGGGAAAGCGATGGGTAGATATGAGAAATGACTGAGATTTTCCAACTAGGAATCTCCAGCGGCGTGCCTGCTCCTTCAAAGGGAAAAAAAAAACCCCACCGCCTTGCTTTGCACGCTCTGCAGGCGCACACACACACACACAAACACACACACACACAAACACAAACACACAAACACACACCTGTGGGGATGCGCTTAGCAGGGTTTAAGAGGAGATGCTGAGATCCCCCCGCCCCGTCCCGGCACCTCCGGAGCCTCCCCGCGTTCCCAGCCCGCGATGCGCCGCTCCCTGCCCGGCTGCCGG
>VZTR01010308.1:131337-208415 GCA_013400775.1 Chaetops frenatus | reverse complement strand
TTTTCCTTTTTTTTTTTTTTTTTCTTTTGAAATTTTGAGGTATGCTGTTCAAGCTGGGGATGGACATCTGTGGGATTGCTGGTGGGAGGCGTGCAGCAGCTGGCCTGGGCTGTGCTGCTGTTGGCACGTGTCTTCCCCAGTGCCACAGCATGTCACCTTGGTGGCAGCGTCGGGGAAATGGCCAGCTCTGCAGTGTGTACAGCTATCCCAAAATGGTAGACTGAATTTAACTCCACACAGCTCTGTCCTGTGGGAGGGGGTCCTGGGAAGAACCTCTAGATTCACTTCCCCTTTGCCATGCCAGCTCATTGACCTGGTGCTTTCCTGCTGGATAGGGACAATCTCTGAGGAAGCTGGTAGGGATTTAGCCACGCTCCCTAAATAACTTGTGTTTTCCTGTCTGGAGTGCAGCCTAAGGGTGTGATGGTGCTTGTTTCTGGAGGGGTGAAACATCTTAGCCATGTGTAGGTCTGGAAGGAAGGGGGAGGGAGGTAGCATGCAGCTTCAGAGCCCAGCTGCATTGGGTATCTCTGCACATCTTACAAGATGTTGGTGCAGATTCTGGTACAAGATGTCAGTACAAGATTCCATTGCAGATGTGGAATTACAGTTTTCTAGTTTAGCGATCCCTGTGGAAGAATGGATGCTTTGCATCAGTTTAGGCCCTTGCAATCTCAGGAGAGTTGACCTGTAGTCTTTTCTGAGGTCAGGTAGCATTACCAATATTTTCTCTTTCTTTTCTGTCACCAAATGAGCAGGAGTCCATGTGATCATCAGGTAGTATCACTTCTTGAGAAGTTATTTGTCTGTCTTTCCTGTCTTCTCTTCAGGCTTTAATGACCTAATGCAGATCACCTTCCCCCTGCCCAGCTTCCTGTCCCCACAGCACTGCCGAGCACAGGCTTGCTCTCCACTTTCTGGTCTCCTAAAGGATGACTGGAGCAGAGGGTTTGATTCCTGCTTGCCACCTCTGGATGGTTTCTGTCTTGCTGCATCTGCTTTCCCTGCTCTTTTTCAAGTCTTCTTGGTCTCAGCTGAGCAAACCTTGCCAGGGGACATCTCATGCTGACACCTGGACCTCTTCATTGGCAGATTAGACTGTATGACAGCTCGCTGCAGCTTGTAGGCACTCTGCTGCAAATCATTCTGTCTGTCACACCAATACAGCTTGCACAGCAGCACCCATGCTGCAAGCTGTGGAGCTTGCATTAGCCTCCTTGCCCTTGACTAGCCTGTATGCTTGGTTTTCCTTCCCTTCTGCTGCTTATCTCTGGTTCCTTCACATTAACAAATATATTAAACAATCTCTTGGGTGAAGAGATGTGCCAGCGCCAAGAAATCCTTAGCTTCTCTGTTTGTCATGATTAACCCTGTTCAGGCTGCTCCCACTGACTCCACCTGAGCTGGGCTGCTGGACCAGGCAATCTCCAGAGGTCCCTCCCAGCCTCAGCTGTTCTGTGATTCTGTGATCCAGCAGTTCTGTCTCACGTGCAGCTTTATTCAAATTTTCAGCCTGGTACTGACATTGATTTGTCACCCCAGGGTGGCAAGTGCTGAGCAGCTGTGGCAGCTGGCTTGGCTGTGTGTGTGTGTGTCTGAGTCTGCACGACTCTACTGGCTGGGCCAAAAGTCTATGTTACCTGGTCTCTCAGCAGAAGAGAGGGGATGCTTTGGAAAGAACAGGGCAAGTGCATGGTATCCCTCATTTAATGCTCCTCCTTTCTCTGACACTTGGGCCTGTGAGAGCCTCCATGAGTTTCCCCAACTGTTTGTTGAATCCTGCCTTGTGACTGGCTCTTGTGGTTGCAGGAAGCTGCACAGTGAGATTTTGGGTCCACTTCTTTAGCCTGTTTCTCTCTCTTGACAATGCTGGTCCTTACCCCTGCTGTGTGGGTGCCTCCTGCCCAGAGGTGGAATGGAGTGGATGCCTGGAGGCTCCTACAGTGTGCTGGGACTTTTCTGGCTGGGCAGAGCAAGGAGAGCAGTGCACCCACACTGGGACGTGTGGTTGAGTTAAAGAAGAGGGACAAATGTCTGCTGTGTGGACAGAAGTTGACTCTTAATGTTGTAAATAGGTAACTTGTGAGTGTCCCAGGCCAGATACACAGCAAGGATGTACCTGCACTGCAGCCAACAACCATCTGCTCCCATGGCTTTTGGACTGATGTAACAGCTCCAGCTCTATGCCCATTTTAGGTTTAATTTTATTATCCCTTTGCTGCTTGTCCTTCATACTTACTGATAACGCCCTTTCTCTTCCCTATAAGCGACTTGCTAAAGTTTGCCCTGATCCTATTAGCAATCTTTTTTTCTTCCATGACAGAAGAAGACTTTTGAACCTTGCACCATTTCCCTTCCCCTCCAGCCTTTGTTGCCTCGTGTCTGTGCTGGGAGATGTTTGTACAGTGGCGAGTTTTTTTCTCACAGTTTTATCTGCGGTCTTTGTGTGCTGTGTCCCAGCCCTGACCAATGGGCTGATGCTGCCCAGAAAAAATCCAGCCTAGGGTGTATTAGGGTCCTCTTTGTGCCATTTTAGTCTTATACTAATAGTCTACACATTGATTAATCAAAACTCGGTTAAAAGCAACCCTTGATCTGCTGTCTTCAGAGAAAGGTGTCCATGGGATCACATCACTGTCATTGCAGCCAGCTCCTGTTCTTCTGGTGCTTTGCCTCTCAGGTCTCTTCCCTTCCTGATCTACACCCCAGTAGTCTATTCTTCCTGGTGGGATTAATATATTTTGGTTGCTATCATACAGATTCTGCTTATTCTCTGCCTTTGCCCTTCCTGGGGGAGAACGTCTGCCTTCCTCGATTCACACCCCTGCGGGTGACGGGGCTGTAGCGTGAGTTTGCCTTGTGCCGTGTCCTGAGGCCCTGTTGTAACGGGATGTGTCTCTCCCCCTGCAGCCTAGGAAGCTGTTTGCCCTGCTATGATGCCAGGGCAGATCCCTGACCCGTCGCTGACGGCTGGCGCTCTGCCCGGGCTGGGCCCCCTGACGGGGCTGCCGGGCACAGCCCTGACCGCTGAGGAGCTCAAGTGCGCCGACATCCGCAACATCGGGGCCATGATCTCGCCGCTCCAGTTCCTGGAGGTGAAGCTAGGGAAGAGACCCCAGCCTGTCAAAAGTGAGGTGAGTATTGAGGGGCCGCAGGTGGCCCTGCAGGGCTGTTGTCTGCACTTGCATGGGTTTCCCTCCTGCCCGTGCTTGGCTGTGGTAGCAGCGTGGCCAGCAGTGTGTTTTCTAAGCTCCCTGTTGGGTGATGTGTGTGCAGGTTGGCAGCTGTTCCACTAGCTGCCTCTTCCCCCTGGCTGACTTTCTGTCCCTGGCTGGCAGTGTTAGCCTCAGCAGCCCAGACCTGACCGGTCTGATGCAGCCATTGGCAGCCATCTGAACTGCAGCCCTGCCTGTGGAAGGGGGTCTGGTGCAGCCAACGTGTCCCTGGGTTGGGGCACACACCCAGAGTAGAAGTCACACAGCCTGTCACCCATGTCAGCATGTCCCTTGGTGCTTCTGGCATTGGCGTTGCCTCTCCAGCGGGGATGGGGTGTGTGGACAAGCTGTGTGGAGCAGTAACTCAGCCTGTGCTGCAGGTGCTGCTGGCTGGGAGCCACCCCTGCCCCATTTCTTGGGGTGGGCCCTGGCTTCACCTGCAGTTTCCTGGGATGGGGAAGGTGGGTGCCACAGGCTGCCATGTCAGAACCAGGCTGAAGGGACTAGGGAGGTGCTTGAGCAGTGTTTTCCTTATATGGCTGTCCCATGTGTTGGTTGTCCAGTCTTTGACTCTGGCTGAACTGGTGGTAAGTGTTTGCAGTTCCTACTGCCTGCAGATGGAGCTGGGAACCCACTGTTTCAGAGGTCCCACATTGGTGAGGGTGGTGGCTGCTGTTAGAAGATCCAATAAACAGCCTTCTGAACAGAGCATTTGCTCCTGTGGGAGGTTACCTCAGATGATGCCATATGAGGATGGGGTGATGTGTGTTCTCTGGAAGCACGAGCAAGGAGGTGCTAGATGATGTGAAAAGCTGCCTGTGATGAGTTGTGAGCTGAAGGGAGTAAAATAGGAGTTCCAGTGAGCAACCTGCTCTCCAAATGCTGCTGACACTTGATTTAGCCCAGTTTTTTGGCAGAAGCTCAGCAGCAGCCAGGCCCCCCTGTGCAGAGCATCCCTGTTCTTTCCCCCCAGGTGTTTGAGATGGACTCCTGTGGGTAGAACTGGTATGATGTAGTCTGTCTGATCACCTGTGCCCAAGAGAGTGTCCAGTCAGCTTGTGCAGCCTGGAGGTCACCTGGGAAGGACTTGGCAGCTCTGCAATGGCAGGAGCTGAGGCTAGGATACTATGGGAGGCCACTGTAAGGCCCTGGGGAATGCTAATGGCTTTGGTTCCTCCATGGGCAAAGCAGTCGCAGATTTGCAGCTGAAGCCAAATTCTCTTCCAAGCTCTTGGCCTCGGTATTAATGCAGCAAATGGAATGCAGTACCTGCCTTGCCTCATGGGTTGGAGAAGAGAGGGTAACTCTGTGGCTGTGCTCTCTTCCCAGGCCCAGCTCCTTTCCTGGGGCACCTTGGGCACCTCTGAGCCGGCCCTGGAACCGCTGCTTTTGCTTTTTGTGGGCATGTGATGTCACTGGCATCTGTGTAACAGGGACAGGGCACCTCTGCCCCACAGCAGGCACTGGAATTGCTGAGTGTCCTCTGAGCCAGCTGTTGAGGCACCATGTGGAGGAAAGATAAGAGAAAACACACTGGCAGGCTCTGCACAGCTACCTTCCATGCAGCTGGTTCCTCCCCTGCATGGCCTGTGAAGCTGAGGAGTTGAAGACAGCAAATGGAGCTGCCCTTGGCAAGGCTTTGCTGCAAAAGCCTGAGGGAGCTGAAGCAGTAGCTGCTTATCCCATGAGCAGCCAAGAGGCTGCCCACGCATGGTTTTGCAATGCAGCCTGCAGCTGCTTTCCTCTTGCAGGGAGCTGGAGCCCAGGAATGCTGGGTGCCAGCGTGCCACTCCATGGTGCCTGGGAGGACAGGCTGCTTGTCGTGAGCCTGGGCAAGGTGGCTCTCTCTGCTCTGCTGGGGGCACCAGCATCTCCTTGCCTTGGGGTGTTTGTGCCTGGGGGCACACACAAAACCCACCCAGCTTCTCTGCAGGGTGATGGACAGCCCCGCTGGGCAAGCTGCTCTCCTCTTGGACAGGGGTAGACAGATGCTGCTGGGCTCCTCCGCCACTGAATCCTACCTGGGGTGCTCCCTCTGGGACTGAGCCCTGCCCCTCAGGCAGATGACCTCAGTCTCTGAGGCTGCTGACTGAAGCAGTTCAGGAGGCATCCCCAGACCTTCTACCCACAGGGATTCTCTGGAGATCAACTACTGAGATATGCTATTGGGTGATACATCATCACTGTCCCTTGTGCTTCTGAATAATGTCCCAACCCTCAGCACCAGGGCCATGTCACCTTTTTGAACTGAAATCAAGCAGAAGCAGATGGGGGAAACCTGCTTTCTTGAAGAAGAGAACTTCTCTGCCCTGAGAATTTGTGGATTCCTCATACCTGGAAGTGTTCAAGACCAGGCTGGATGGGGCTTTCAGCAACTGCTTAACGGGCTGTGGCAGGGGGGTTGGAACTAGGTGATCTTTAAGATCTCTTCCAACCCAAACCTTTCTATATTTCTATGAAGCTGCAGGAGCTGTGGTCAAAAAGCAGAGCCAAGAGTTCAAGCTGCTTCTGTCACCTTCCTTGAGCATCTGCACTCCATCTAAAGGACACAGACCTTTGCTGGGCCCTCTGTGGGGTGGAGGAAGGGTCAGAGACAGGTCACTTCTTCTGTAATTCTGGTTGAATGGACCAACAGGCCATGGAAATGTCAGGCAGTTCCCAGGGCTGGTGCTGTTGCTGGTTGCTCTTCCAGTTCCTGTTACACCCCAAGATGTACTTTTGAAGCCAAGTTTGGGGGTGTTTTTTGAGCTTTGGAGCTGTGAGCACGTTACCTCTCTGCATCCTCCTAGTAATCCTTGAACTAAAAGGCCAAGAAGCTGTCTCAGAGGTAGATGAGTGGTTAGTAAATGTGCAGAGGGGAATTGCATCTACCCTGATGTCCACCTCCTCTTAATTTCTGTCAGGAAATTTTGTAAGAGCTGGCAGCGGGATGCAGAGTTAGAACCTTCCAGATTCCTTCTGACTGGACTTGGGGTGTTCGTGCAGTTTCCATCTTAGTTCTCCCAAATGTGTTACGTTGGTGCCCCACGACACTGCCTTGGCAAAGGAATGGTGGCAGCCTGGCATTATGGAAGTCTGTGCATAGTTTGTGCTGGCTTTGCTTAATATTTTAGCCCCACCTAAAATAGCAGTTTTGGTATAATGCTTGCAAAGTAAGGTAGAAAAGATGCAAAACCATTAGTGCTGCAATGCTTGGACATTGCCTTCTACAGCAGGCTATGTGCTGTGTATTGGACATGCAGCTTACCTAAGCTACCCCTTCAGCCTACCTTTGCTAAGTCCATCTTTTATCCAGTCCTTGTGCATCACACTGGGATGTTTTGATTAGTGAGTTTTGGATTTGGTGGCTGTTAGCAGTGTGCACAGTCCACTGTGGATGACGGCACCAGCAGCCTTCATTACCATCAGGCACTACTGGTGTGTCTACACGTGGGGTGATCTTGTGGCCACTGGGTATCGGTCAATACGAATGAGACAGTTCAGTCTGACACCTCAAATTTCAGAGACCCAGGCCAAAATGTGAATGAAGGCACTGGGGACCTTTTCTTCTCTATCCATGCTACAAAGTATAACCTGACTTCACAGGGCTTTCCAGCACTCAGATTTTTCTTGAAGGAGCTAGTTTGGGTTCTTGGAGGTAAGCATGCCATAGGCCATTTACACAGGCTTTGCAGCATATATCCATAAATGCTTTGATGTGTTTCTAACCCATAGGGCCTATTTGCCTGGCCTGTGTAGTTTGAGTCAAAGAGCACAGAGAACTGAGTCCATGGCTAACAGTGCAGGTACTGCTGTGCCCTGCTTCCTTACAGGGGACGCAGGACCTATCCCCACCTTACTGTGGTGGCCCTGTGACTCAGACAGTGCTGAAGCTGCAGCAGACAGTCCCAAGTGTTGGAATGAAGCAATCTTGTCCTTGTCTGTGTTTGTGATGCTTTCAATGTCTGTGCTCAATGAGCTGAGCCTGTAGATAGATGTCTGGTGACAAAATGACTGTGTTTCTACGAGGGGGCTCTATTCTCCATCTCTTCTGTCTTTCAGGGAGGGAGCAGCCCTGCGAAGGGTTGTCTGTCCCCTACCAGCCGTGTCCTCAGCTGTGGGTACAGGTCTCCTCTCTGTGTTCCCACAAAGTGGAGTTAGAGGCTGTAGCAGCAGCACTCCTGGCTGCAGTGAGGATTAAGTCATTAAGTCATGTTGCCAGTGGCCCATGACCAGGTGGCTGCCACAGTGCCTTGCCACGGGTGGGGCTGCCATGTGCTCACCTCTGCCTCCTGCCCCGACCCGCACCTGCTGGCTCTCATCTGGGTTTCTCTGTCTTCTTGTAGCTGGATGAGGAAGAAGAGAGGAGGAAAAGGCGCCGGGAGAAAAACAAAGTAGCAGCAGCACGATGTCGTAACAAGAAGAAGGAGAGGACGGAGTTCCTGCAGCGGGTGGGTGCCCCAATCTGGCCTGGCCCCTGGGCACAGCAGGGGCCTCCCTAGAGTGGTGCTCTGGCTTGCAGGCAACATTGCCTCCTGAACAGCCCCTCTGCCTCCCTTCGTTCTGGGAAAATACAGATAAAGCCCTGCATTTCAGGAGGCTGTGAAGGTGGTGGCCATGTACGTGCCCAGGCAGAGCTTACCCGTAGTACCAAGGCTGGAGAGGGCTGAAGGCAGGCTCTGGGCTTGCAGTGAGAGAGGGATGATAATGTTTCTGCCTCAGTGCTGGAGCAGGAACACCCCTATGAGTGTGGCACAGGACAGGGGCTGGCAGTGTGCTGGCCCCTTGACCAAAGCCCTAATGATTTTCCCACTCCAGATGCCCACTCCACCTCTGACCCCAAGGCAGAAGAACTGTCACAGCACCTTGCTGTTTTTCTGCAAACAGTGCTGAGACATGGGCAGATGACATGGAATGAGACAAGGAATCATTTCACAAGGGCAGATCCTTGCAGGTGGGGTGGGTGAAAACTTACATGTGGGTTTGTTCCCAAGCACCTTACCAGACCACGGAAAGCAGCCAGGCAGAAGTTTTGCTGGGGTGCAGTAGAGACCAGCCTCAGGTGGTGGCTGTGTATTTCCGTGTGGTGGCACTAAGGCATCAGGGCTGGGGATGAACTGCCCGGAGGGATGTGGTGCCTTGGCAGGTCTTCAGTCCCACTCCCCTGCTGCAGGGGCCGAGGGACAGCACTGAGCAGAGGTGGCACGTTGGCCAAATTGTTTCTTGTGTCTTGTCCTGCTAGATAAAGTCACATGCGGTTGTGTTCCTGTCCTGCTAGGAGTCTGAGCGTCTAGAGCTCATGAATGCTGAGCTGAAGGCCCAGATAGAGGAGCTGAAACAGGAGAGGCAGCAGCTCATCCTGATGCTGAACCGGCACCGTCCCACCTGCATTGTGCGGACAGATAGCATCAAGACACCTGAGAGCGAAGCCAACCCACTGCTGGAGCAGCTAGAGAAGAAATGAAGGTGGCACAGGGCCAGGAGGAGGAGACAGTGGCACAGGGTCTTCCAGGGTCTCTAATGTATGTACTGTACGAAGAACTGTGCACCCAGGCCTGGTGCAGCCAGGACCCGGTGGGCTTCCTTGGGATCTATGGACCAAACATGGGAACAGAGAAGATCAGGAACCTGCCAACCATGTACTCTGAGGCTGAAGCTGGGAGCAGGGCTGGTGATGCCAGTGAGGGCAACCTCCCTGTGATACCTCAGCCTGCTCTCAGCCCTGGGACCCACGCTGCCACGGCGTGTCCTGCGAGGGCCGTGCAGCCCGTGGGTGGCAGGGGCTGCAGGCTGAGGAGCGGCAGCTGCGCAGCTCCCTGCCCAGGGGCTGCCGCTGCTCCTGGCGCACGCTCCGGGGGGAAACCCAAACCCAAGAACCACAAACACTTGATGCAGCCCCACCTGGTGGGCAGGCCTGTCGGGGCTCGGTGGCGCAGGCGCCCCTCACAAGCACATTCAGTATAATGTTTACAGCCCAGCTGTCCGTGTCGGCCGTGCTTTTGAATGCACATTTTTACACTTTTTTTAAAAAGTATTTTTTACAAAGTTTTTATACAGTGATCTCTATATGGATTTATATAATCACTAGATGTGATCCCATAGAAATGTATGTTATAATGGTCTGTTTGTTACAAACACATATGCCACAGTTATCTCCATTGTGTTACTTGTCTGGTAGCGTCCAGCTCCCTTTCCTGGCATGCTGGGAAGGGGGTCCAAGCTGCCCTCTGCAGTGGTGTCGCTACCCTCTCCATCCATGTATGTCCTTCATAATACTCAGTTCTGTATCTCTCAGTAAATGTTACCTTTGCCTATGCTGTCCTCCTATGTAGCTCTGTTTGGGTCAGCACATCTGCCAGGGCTGAACAGGCCAGGTGTGTGCCTGGCTGAGTGGCACAGTGGAGCAGATCCCAGAGCTGCGTTTGCTGGTTGTGTTAGCAGCTGTGGGCCAGGAGAATTCACCCTAGAAACCTTGGAGGCACCTCTGACTATTGTCGAGCAGGAGGTAGCTCAGTGCTGCACCAAAGAGGATAGGCAGGCAGGGCTTGCCACTTGGAAAGGCAGAGGGAGACCATCTCATCCTGAACTGGTCCTTCTTGTTTCAGTCCCAAATACAGCAGCTTGAACTCATTTCAGGGATGAGAAAGAGGCAGGGGAGCTATCACGGTGTCCTTGTGCTGGTGATCCCTTTATGTGTCTTTGTGCTTCCTTCTGCCCAGACTGTGGAGTTCATGGCTCAGATCTGATGCATTCCTCAGCTGCTGTCAGGAGCCAACCTTCATACCTCTCTCTGCCTTTCAACAAGCTCTGCTGAAAGGATGCAGAGTACATGCTGGGCCTCATTATCTCTTCTCTTTATTTCCTTCTGCAAAGTGTTCATGGTAATAAATTCCCTCTTTGGTGGTCAGCGGGAGCTCCCTGTGGATACCAGATGATCCAGACACCTTGTCCACAGGTATTTTGTACTTTTTGCTCACCTGGAGAGCCTGTGTGCTCATCTCCATTCATGAGGCCTCTCACTCACTATGTGGCTTCCAGCAGCACTGGCAGTGCTGAGGGTGCAGGCAATGGCTTTCTCTGGTGAATAGCCACATTGCAGTAAAAATTTCTGCTATGAAAACAACTGGCTTGGAAGAGAAATAAAAGATGCTCTTTGAAACCAAGCACGCTAGAAGCAGCTAGCAAAGGCAGCAGCAAAAAAGTGATGTATCTACATTAGTTTAATGCTCAGCTATTCCAGCCAAGGCTTGGGAAGGAGCTGAATCCTAGCAATGCCTAGGGGTTGGGATGAAATTATCTTTAAGGCCCTTCCTAACTCAATCCACTCCCTGATCCTGTCACCTAAACAACCTTCTGCTGCATTCCAGTCAGTACCAAGGTATTTGACACTCAGAGTTTAGGGCATTTCTTTTTTCAGGCAACCTGGTTGGGCTGTAACACAATAAAGCTAAAGCAGAGGGTATGGGCCTCTTCCCCTTTCTGCTACAGCCTGTGACTGTTGCATGGAAAAGGTTCCATCTCTGTGCAGTGCGCTATACTGCAAACCCCTCCTGGTTCTTGTAGGAGACAGGCTGTTTGATGTTCTTGACTCTGGTAGAATCTGTCCTCTCAAAACCCAGCTCCCACCTTCCCAGAATTAAAAATTTTGCTGTGGGACAGGTGGTCCACTGGACAGGCTTGTGCATTACAGTGACATCTCGTGGGCACGGGCAGGAGCAGAGGGCACATGCCAGGCCCAGCCTGTGTTGCTGCATGCCGGAACGTGCTCCCAAACCTAAAATGCAATGGTTCTAGCTGTGGCAGCGTCCTTGCGCTTGGATCCACTTCACGCACGGACTGGTAACATGGATTTGTGCGGAGCAGTCAACTGACACTTCTCAAAGGCCAGGAAGCCACCTCCTGGCCATCCCACACCACCCCATCCTGTGTTAGGCGCACTGCGGACCACTGCTGGAGCAGAGCTGAAGGGGTCTCATCCTGCTGGCACAGGCCTTGGTGCCGGTGGTACCGGAGCCGGTAGCCTGGCAGTTGTAGGGCTGCTGCCAGCCCACGTCCCCGGTCCAGCCAGCGGTCGGGCTGCATCCCTCATCCTGGGACACGCACACACGGATCCCTGCCGTGGATAGCTGCCGCTGGTTGTAGAGCCGCAGTTGCTGGCGCCGGGCGCGGGGGCCCTGCGGACGGCAGCCGCTGCTGGCACACAGCTCCAGTCTCGCTGGCTGGCTGCTCCGGCCTGAGGCTCTCCCGTGCTCACCCAAACCCCCACAGGAGCTGTGTGGAGACAGGCGCGCAGGAGCCCGTCGGCGGGCGCCATGCGGCACCGGGCAGGTGCGGCCTGTCCCTCTCCCTCCGGCCGGTGCGGGGCCCGGAGCGCCCGCTCTGCCCCGCGGCTTGGGACAGCTCCCCGAGCACTGACCGCCCCCGGCCCGGCGGGCAGCTCTCAGAGCGGCTCCGAACGGGCCTGGAGCGGGCCTGGAGCGGGCCTGGAGCGGGCCTGCAGCAACGGGCAGCAGCGGATGGAGCGCCTCTCTATGAGAAAAGGCAGGCAGAGCTGGGGCTGCTCCGCCGGGAGAAGAGGAGGCTCTGCGGGGACCTCAGAGCACCTTTCCACTATCTAAAGGTCTCTGGGTAAGCTGGAGAGGGACATTTTAGCAGGACTTGTGAGGATAGGACAGGGAGCAACAGTTTTAAATTGAAAGAAGATTCGGATTTTATTTAAGAGCCTTGTAAAGTGAGGGGGGTGAGGCACTGGAACAGGTTGTCCAGGGACGTGATGAATGCCCCATCCTTGTAAGCCTTCGTGGCCAGGTTGGATAGGGCTTTGAGCAACCCAATCTAGTGGAGCAAGTCCCTGTGCATGGCAGGATGTTAAAACTAGATGACCTTTAAAGATCTCCTTCAAGTCAAACCTTTCTGTTGTTCTGTAGTCCATGGTGCCATCCTATGGTTCCATCAGATGGTTCCTGTCAAACATGTAAGCCCACTTGGCAACACTGGTGCTTCCTGGTCACTTCACCTGCAGGCTTCTCTGCTTCTGCGATGCCTGAGATGACTCAACAACCAGGACCACCAGGAGGAATTTCCAGAGTGCCAGCAAGCCTCCTCCAGGACATGCCCATCTTCCGTTCTATGAGGTCCACATTCAGGCCATAAGTCTCGTGCTCCTTCTCACGCTCACTAGTTCAGGCCAGAGCTCTCCCCAGAGTGATGTGATCCCATATTTTTCCTGAATCCCAGGCAGGTGAGCAGCACTACTTTTCCATTGTTTCAATGCTTGTAAGAGCTCTCTGGTGCCCTTCACATCCTACCCCAGCTCCCTCTGAAAAGCCACCCTTTCCTTTTAACTCCTAAGGAAAGGTAGGTACTACTTTGCCCAAAATCACCAGGCCTGGGGCAGTGGGGGATAAATGGGTTGGGAGTCCAGCTACAGTAGTTTGGTGTGAGTGCTCCACACTGCATGCCTGACTCTCTTCTTGCTGGACCCCTGACAAGTGTCAGGGCCCATGGACAGCGAGAACTTGGTTTCCCTAGAAGTGTCTTGCCAGCTCCTCACCCTTCTCTCCTGCAATCAGCTCATCCCAAAGGCGTTCAACAGACCATCATGCTCCCAAATCTTCATCGTGGCCCTCTTCCTTTCCTCCTTATCCTCTCCCAATCCACTGCTCCCATCCCCTTGTAAGCAAGGTATGTGTGCAGTCCCGGGGACAGGTTCATCCAGCCCCTCCTTCCCTTGGCTTGCAGCTGGTGATGGGCAGAGGATGCTTGGAGGTCATTACTTCGCAGTTTTCACAGTATTGTTCTCACTTTGTCTACAAAAAATTGCCTCCCCTGCCCTTTTTGTTAGGGGCTGAAGGCGACTCCGTAACACTGTGGTAAGTGGTATTAACTAACCTTTGCCAGTGACCTGGCTTTCTTGTTTCATTTTGAGCCAAGGGCAACAGGTATTCATTGGTCTTTGTCCTTATTGGTTCTTCTACTCAACTTGCTGGAAAACAAGCCCCAGAAATCCCCAGCCTTGATATTTACTGAGAGTCACGGAAAGTGCTTTGATCACCACGGGTGCCAGACTCTGCTGAGCAGAACTGGCACCAGCACGGCCTATGGCTGGGCACAGGACTAGAGCCAGGGAAAACTGTGCTGCCAGGATGCTCACAGAGAAACGAGAAAAACCACCTGCTGCTTCCCTGAGCCTGGAAGCATCACCTGGCTCCCTGTGGCTTTGCACACTTTTTGCTTATTTGTGATCATTGGTTGCTGGCGATTGAAGCAGGGCGGGGCCGGGGGGGGGTCAAGAGGGTGGGAGGCAGGCACAAGCCAAGGGAGTGGATCCATGTGCATCCCATGCTGGCATGGAGGCATCATGGTTCTGCTGGGCTCAGGAAATTGCTCTGTGGGCAGAGCTGGGTGGGTCACTTGTCCTTGGTTAGGGGCATGAGTCTCCCCACACCATGCAGCTGGTGGGGTGGCCGGGGTCATCTACCAGGTGGGAGATGGAGGCAGGCAGGGCAGCTGCTGCCAGAGGTGTAGCCAGCCCCACGGGCAGGGAGCTTGCTGTCAGCAGCTCTGCCACCAACACTTTCCATATGAGGAAAAGATCCTTCCCTACAGCCAGGAGGTCTTGCTGGTCAGGGCCACCAGGAAGGGTTGGCACCCATGACATCATGGCTGGAGTTTGCCTTTTCTCTGCATCTGAATCCCCAGGAGCAGAGGCCTTGGGAACACCTGTCAGCCTTGGGCTGACTCCTTCACTGCAACCGAGTTGTAATTCCAGGCACAGCCAGTGCCTTTGGTGCTTCCCCAAGCCTCAGCACCTGTGACAGCCTCGGTGGCTCTGCCTGCACGCAGCTGAGTCTCCTGCCCAGCACAGGCACATTTCAGCTCCTCACCGCACACTTGGGGAGAAGGTGGTGAAGGAGCTGGTCTAAGGCTGCCAGGGAGACACAGAGCAGCTCACAGAGGCCAGAACCAGGCTTTGCACCATGCATCACCTGGGGCTGAGTTTGGGGTGAAGATGCAGTGTGTGGCTGTGGGATGAGAGAACTTAACGATGCTGAGCCTTTGGTTTTGTCGATCAGGGTGAGCAAGAAGTTATTCCCAATTAGCTAAAGTGATGGGCTAATTTGGTGGTGAAAAACCCTCCTCCAGATGCCTTGCTGCTGAGTTAAAGTGGGTTTTCTTTGGCTTGGCTTTTTTAAGTGGAGTGACCAACTCAAGTGGACTTCAGCCCAGGGATATATTTGGTAGAGCAGGCAGTGGTATGACTGCCTGTGCTGATAATTTCTTTGTGAGCAAAGCCTACACAGGGGGTAGGGAGTGAGCCCAGTTGTACTAGGATGGCTTTAGTGCTGATTAAGAACATCTGCCTAGGGGTTTATTAAACTTCAGTCACTTCCAAAAAGGAAGGAGGGACTTTCCTCTCTCCAGCCCTGTGTCCTGCTGTCCTTGCACAGAGTGTAAGTGGAGTGCCATGGGGATTGGAGAAGGGTTAGCCCCTGTGGAGAAGGAAAAGCTTTTGCTACTCAAGGCAGGAGGTGGGTCACTGTGGGTAAGACTGACAGCTCCACATCCACATAGTTCAAAGCACTCTGCTAGAAAAAAGGCCCTGTGTTAGCAAGTTGGTGGACTTTTCCAGCCCTGGCTTCCCAGCATTGCATCCTGGAGCTCCTAGGAAATACCAGCATGAAGCTACTTCCAGAAGCCCACATGGGTTTCAGCAAAAGCAGAGTTTGGGTCTGTTTGACAAAAGGATTTCACTGCAGCCTGTCACGTCTCAGATGAAGCTTCAGGAACAGGATCGTTTGCCAGTAACCACCACCTTGTGCTGATGTTATCTAGTTTCTGCAGAATGAACTTGCTGAGTTGTCATCTGTGACACCATCAGGGGAAGTCCTGACTCCTGACACTGCAGTTCCTGCCTCTGCTTTGCCATGGCCCCAATTCCAGCAGCACCATCTGGGCTGGTTGGATTTGCTGGATACCTGCTTGTGCTGAAATGTCATGGGGTTGTCAGAAGGAACTGGGAAGCAAGGCTGTGCTGCAGGCCTGTGGGCTCCCAAATCCAGTGGAGCCATTAGCAGGCAAACATGTAGTTTCTGGCTGAAGATAAAATGGCTACTGACAGCTCATCTCAAGGTGGTGCTGATCACTTAGTGACCAGACAAGCAGCAAGAGGGGCTTTGCACCAGGGCTAATGTGTGGGTATTGGCGAGTGCCTCTCGGTACGTGGGCTACTGACTGCTGTGACAAAGGCAAACTCCATGGGTGCCAGGCAGAGGCACTGCTGCATTATGTAGGTGTTTGCCAAGTGAGGCATCCCTTTTCTTCTGTGCAGACCTTCCCTGGAGGCAGGGACCTGATTCACTCTCTAGCTCCAGACAGCAGATAATGGATGAGTGGCTAAGATAGTCAGGTGCTGGTGCATGCTGGCACTGCTGTGTGACTGGGCAGCGTGATGGCACCCCATGCAGCCAGTGTAACAGGCTGGCAAAGCCAAACTCACTGGTCCAAACAAATGCCCTCAGCTGCAGGTGCAAGGTGTTCTCTGTGTCTGCAAAGTGGAGGCAGGCACCTGTTCTGCTGTCTGTTGAATGCCTGCAGCTTGCTGGATCACATGCACAAGTCTTAGCAGCAATGCAAGCTGCCAGTGTACTGACATGGAGACTCATTCAGGCAGGGCTTTGGAGCAGCACATTTCTTCACCTGACAGCAACCTGCTGTGGCTGCAAGGTCCCGCGCTGCTCGGCAGTTGAGTCCACATGCTGGGGTAGCAGCACCTCCACATTTCTCCCAGCCATGCTCTGGAGTGTGCCTTAGTGCCAGCTGGCACCTGGGTGGTTTGAATGAGAGCACCAAAGGGTTCAAGGCTGTGCTCCAAATTCCAGATAGAGCTACCTGGTGGGTCCCTCTCACTGTGTAGCAGTGGGGAAAAGAGGAAGGCTGCATGAGGAATGGGATGAAGAAGAGTACATCTGTCCTTTATAACTGTAATGCCATGGTAGATGGGGGGAAGCTTCCCTGGGCTGCTGTGTTTGCCTCTGTCTTCCCTGCTGTGAAATCAGTAGACATCCAAAGATGGGTGCTGACCTAAATTAGGGCTGCAGGAAAATTTCCCTATGAAGGGACTGAAGGTCCCACTGGTTTAGAGTGGAAACCAGTGAAATGCCATGTGATAGAGATGAGCAGAGCAATTCCTGGCTTAGAGATAAGTCTGTTCCTCTGCTCACCCCCTCACAAGATGTTCAAAGAAATGGAAAGACAACTCATTTCATGCTGGTAAACCGACACACTTCTCACAGAGCCAGCAAACTGGTTTGTGCAGGTGGACAAGATGCCCTGCTGGCCAGCAGTTTCAGATGGCTCACAAAGCATCAGGCATTGATATGAAAAACAAGGATACCCAAAACTGAAGTTTAAAAGTTTGGCTTAAATAAGATAAAAGATGGCATGATTCCTGGACATCTGCTTTGGGGTTCAGGTAAAGAATGGTGGCATGGAGTTTTTATCTTTTTTCCTGTCCCTTCTTTGAAACCAATTTCGGCACTATTAGTGACACCAGGATTACCAATTCTTCAAGTCAGGGCCTTGTACCATCACTGCTGCCGTGGCTTAGGGTGTAGCACCTCTCCCTGGTCCCACCTCCAAAGCACCATCAGGGATGAGATGCCATGGGATGAGATGCCAGGTCACCTGGGTCTGGGCACTGGTGTTGGCAGCCACAAACAAGGCTGTAGGAAAAGTAGCTGTGTCCCAGAAGGCTGATTACAGAGCGCCTCTCTCTTGCCAGGGTACCAAAATGCAAGGGTGGAAAGCACAGGATTGATGATCATCTGAAACTGCTCCCTCTCCCACCCTCCATCTGCTGCTCTGAGCCTCCTGGGGAAACCTGTGGGACTTTACAAGCCCTCTGAAACAGCCAGAACTAAGCAAGTCCTCCCTTGGTGTTTGGACATTGGACAGTGGGCCTCCTTCCTTGTGTTTCTCTCAAAAAGGCGTTGAAGAGCCCTGGCTTGGGGCTCTGAGGAATGGACCAAGTTTGTGTCAGGGGCTCAGCCCTGCTGCTGCCTGCCCCAGCAGCCTGCTCTGGGACTCTGGGTTTTCTCCCAGAGAGCTGGCAGCAGTTCTGGCCAGAGCTGCGTGTGCCAGGGTGTGACAGCACGTGCCAGGGCACTTTGCAGGCCGAGGGGCTTATAGCCATTTGTGTCTCTTGGTAACTCTGCAGTGTGGTTCTGCCATTCAGCACTACTTGCACAGGCACCACCTGTACCTTCTGCGCAGCTCCCATGTCCTCTCCTTCACTGCCACGCTGCCTGTCCTCCCCCAGGCTGCCTCGGACGTGCTGGGCTCCAGCAGCCCTTGTACAAGCACCGCGCGTGCCTGGGCACAAGCTCGCTGCATGTGAGCCCCTCAGCGCAGCTGTGTGTGCTGAATACCTCCTCCAACCGTGCTGCGTGAGCTGAAGGATTTGGGAAGCTCCTGTTGCTCCCAACCGGGGTGGAGAGAAGGGTAAACCAGTGCACACATCCCCGTAATCCAAAAGTGCAGCAGATCCCCTTGGGGTGAAAGTACAGTAGTAGCACGGGTGTTGTTCACAGCCGTCTCCTGCCGAGGTGGGTGTCTCAGAGTCTATCTGCAAGAACGTGCCCTAAATAAGCTGTACTCGCTCCCTGGGAGTCTTGAACGTGTTTTGTGGTGATGGTGGTGTTGAAGAACTTGTTCCTCTGAATGGAGTCATGAAGCAGCAAGGTAATACGCTCAAGAGTCGTGTATTAATTTAAGAGACACCATCCATCCCCATGCCATGGATCATGGCTTCAACCAATGCCCTGCGAACATCAAATCTTCCATCAGGCTTTGTTCATCCGCAGGGAGCACAATTTTTGCTGCGTGTTTGTTGCAGTTGGATTCACTGCAGCAGTAGCAGAGTCCCAAGGTTGAGTCCTGCTGCCACCGTGGCCAGGCTGGACGGCCACATGTGCCTCTCCTGCTCTTGTATCACCTGGAAATGCGCACACTGGAAAGCACAAAGGAAGCTGGGGCCATGGCCCTTTGCCATCACCAGTAAGTCTACCCCTGGGTGGATCAGCCCTTCTGGTTAAACGGGTCACTGCCCTTCCTCTTTGGGCCTTCCCCGTCAGCAGCGAACGAGACTGCCACCGAGATGAGTCAAACCGTCAGACAACATCTGCACCCTCCGCGCACCCTGTCCATGCGCTTGGATAGTTCAGCTGGAGGGCTCAGCCCAGGCAGCGGAAGCACAGAAACCCTGGTTGACTGGGGGGCGTCTGGTAGCTGAACCTTTTCAGTGTCCCAAGCACAGCTGGGTGACCTGGTTCATTTTGACCGATCCCAGAAGGTAGACGAGGCCTGTGGAGACAGCAGTGAGAGGAAGTACTCTACCAGGGTTTGGGATCTGCTGACCTGGAGACTCTTGTAAGTGTACATCTGAGTACTTGCTCGTGAGCTGCTAAGTCCTTGCCAGAAGCAAATTAGAGGTTGCTCAATTAAATACAGAACAACCAATTGATCTGTACAGGACAGGGGAAGGAGTATGTGGTTCATCCCTTCAAAATAGCCCGGGGTGAACTCTAAAAATCGATATCTTGAGACTGCAACTCCCATTTGTGCAGGTCTGACCCTGCCAACCTCCTGTCAACCCTTCAGCTTAGCCAGGCTTGCTCTTCCTCTCCAGTGGGGTCAGATGGACCCCATTTACCTGGAGCTTGGTGTCCATATCTGGAAAGCTAGCACATTTGGCAATTTCTTTCTATAGTTTCCTTCTTTTAAAATACGGACAAAAAAATTGCATTACCGATGACATTCAGAAAACCCCACATAAAAGTGGCAAAGCCAAATACCAAAGACCTAGACATTTCCAGAAATGGGTTTGCTTGGACAGCCTAGCTTCAGCTGTCTTGTGCATATGATCACTTCCTACATTTTACCCTGGATTGCCACCTCTTCAGCACCCAGGCTGTACCTTGGCTGGAGGGAGCAATAAGCTGGACAGCTAGGCTGCCTCCTTTCTTAGGAGGGCTGGGAAACTCCTATCCAGTTGGTGAAGCAAGAGACTGCAGAAAGAAAGGTGTTTCTCCTGGGTAGACAGCTGATGCCTCCCTGGAGAGCTGGGTCTGTGTCTACCCCTGCCTCGAAGTTACTCTGTGAGTTGGTGAGCCACATAAGCAAGAGCTTTCACAGGAGCAGCCACCTCTTCCTCATTTCCCAGAGATACTTTACAGAAGTGCTGAAGGTTTGCAGATGCAGTCACAGACATCAGGATCTGGAGTTTGACTAAACTAAGTGCTATATAGTGCCAAAACCATAAAAAAATTTAGATCCTACGTGGTTCAAAATGTGTATCAAAAATGAATGAGTACTTATGACTTAAATCTCTTTTTGTCTCTTATTTTGCACCTCTTAAATAGGTATAACTCCATCCCCTCATCCCCAGCTCCGGACCTGAAAAGGTGGCTGAGAAAACAGTTTCATTAATAGCCCTGAAACACTCAGTGCTGAAGTGATGAGCATTAGAAAGAATCCATGAAGAAATGGAAAAGCAGGATGTTGGAGCACACTGACTGCAGGACAAGATGAAGGTAACACGGCCATCCCAGGGAGTAAACCCCAGTGATCATGCAGCTACAGAGCACAGCATGTTACACAGCATGAGGGCGTAAATGCAGGGTGCTTTAGGGGTTTAATTATGGGATTTCCATAATTTTGAGTGCTCGACTTAACAGCCCTTGTCATGTATCAGACATTCAGGGTGTAAAGTACCTGTTTCCTGTACATTGGCTGGTTGCACCCAGTAAGGACTGAAAGCGTTGGTGTTTGCTCTGTGCCAAGTGGGATGAATTTGGTGGGACTATGCTTCAGCTCTCCTGGCACAGCCTCGCTCTCACACTCAGCTCAGTCAAGATGAAATAGCCCTGGTGACAGAGACTGGGGAAGCTGAACATGTTGCAGACAGGACAACGTGCTGGCAGAGAGGGACATGGCAGAAGCATCTGGTGGAGAGCAGGGACCTTTGTTCAACACAGCCATTTGCTTAACATCTCTTCTCAGCACTGATTTCTATGCAAAAGTCTTCAAACTCGTGAGGAATTTTAAGCAAGTTGTTGCAATTATCCAAATATTGTAAGAAATTATTTGCATAAAATGCTACATGTGAAGCAGAAACAACCTCAGTGGTTTACTGGAGGCTGGAGTTGGTAACTGCTCTAGGCTGGATTTTTAAATAGCACTGTGCACTGAATGGCTGTGCAAATGAGATGAGTGAGGTGGATGGGGTGAGATGCAGTTTTGAATGTTGCTGTCATAAGCCTGCTGCATGCAAGAGCTCTGGAGCAGCAAGTTTACAAGGAAACTCCAGCACTCATCTGTGCTGATGAAGCTGGTTGCACAGGTGGGACACAGGGAAAGAGGCTTTGAAGCAAAAGTGCAAGGGTGGTGGAAAAATACCCCATGTACTCTCTTGGTTCTGAGGAACTCATCCTAGTAAGTTTTTTTTTTTTTTATTATTTTTTATTTGTTCCTTATTTAAACCCCGGGAACATAACTCATAACATAATCCATCTCACAGAGGCAGGATTCAACCTGGGCTTCTTTTGAGAGAGGTTTCTTCACAGCCACTTCATATAAAGGGGCTTAAATAACTTTCTTGAATTGCCCATCCCAACGTCTTCCTAACCTCATCTTGCTTTGAACATCAGACCTCCACCTTTCCTGCTGTAGTTGGAGCCTGTTGCTTCTTACCCTGCTTTGGTTGCACAGAAACCAGCTGACCACCCTTTCCATTACAACATATGAAATACTGTTCCTTCCTCACCACCCACTTCCCACCCCCAAGACTTCTCTTTTCTAGGCTAAATGGGCCCAGCTTCTTCACTCCTTTCTCTTAGTGCAATATCTCTGTGTGTTTATCTTTTGTATTGTTTATTTCCAGACTACTCCACTTCTTGGCCTGGGACTCTGAACGGGTCCTGCACAAGGCAGTCATCTCCTCTGCCTTGTCCCAGAACCCCAAGTCAATACCTGACCCCTTTGCTGCTGGCAAAGCTTCAGTTTTCAGTGCTTTGCAACCCGTGGATTTTTCCCTGCTATTCTGCTGCTCTATCAGTTATTCCCCAGATCTTCTACCTACAGCTTGCTTTGCTTTACATTTGCATTTGTTCTTGCTGAACTGCATCTTGCTGCTTTCAAACCATTTCTCCACAGTCAAGATCACACTAAGCCCAGGCTCCAGAGTCCCTGCAGCCTCTCTGTCCTGGGAGAACAAGACTCCCTTCAGCATTGCCTGCTGTAATTTACAAGAGACAAATACAGGACTGGTTGGTCCTGTCCTTCCCCTAAAAACCTCTGGAACCATCCTTTCTCCATCAAGCTGCTGGTATGGCAGTAGCCTGGCACTGGTGAGTTTTTCCAGTGCCACTGACAGTGATTTCACAGCTCCTGTTATTAAGATCAAAGAAAACTAAATGATCCCAGAGAGAAAGTCAGGGGCTGTTATTCACAGTTTAAATTTAGCCACCTAAGTCAAGCACAGAGTTTAGGAGACTGACTCCTGAAGCTCCCCCTCATAGTGGTGGGGAAAGCTGGGCAGGTGCAGCAGGAAATTGGCTCCCCATGTTGTGCCTGCAGCAGGTGCCCAGGGCAGGTCCCACAGAGCTGTGAGCAGATGCTGGTGGAACCATACTGGTGGTTTCTGCTGCTCTGGGTTGGGGGGTTCACATCTTTGACCAGAGAAATGGCAGGGGGCTCTCACTGTCTGTAAGGAGACAATATGGGTCCAGCCCAGCCCGGAGAAGCATTGTGAAGGCTCTGCCCATCTTCCCACCAGGAGACACTTGTCTCACTTACAGATGCTTATTTGCTCATAAGTGGCAGGAATTCATTTACATCATGGGCAGTTCAAGGGAAAAGAGTGTGTTTGGACAAGGCAGGAAAAGGGATGCTCTCTTAGTCCTGCTCAGAAAGACCAAGTGTCCAAACCCTCTCCTATGCTGTTGCTGTCTCCTGAGGTATCTTCATCAGCAGTTCATAAAAGCCCCGCTCTGGGCAAACCAAAGTGTACTCAAAACCTTCCTTCTGTGGATCAAAGAACAGCCTGTGCCACATTCTGGACAGTTTTCCACTGACTGTCCAGCTCCTGCCAGGACACTCAGCTTCCTTCACCACCTTCTCCCAGGTGCTGGCCTTGCAAGGTACAAAAGGCAGGAGTTCAGCTAATTTGTCCAATAATAGAACAAGGGTATTTTTCTCTGAGGAAGGAGCTCCCTCCATCCAGCAGCCTGCAGAGCAGGACAGGCCAGGCAAGTCTCTGCTCTCAGCAGCAGAGGAGTGTGGTTTCCTCAGGAGAGTGGGAATCCAGCAGTGTGCTTCCTGGAAAGGAAGTGCAGCACAGGGTTGCAGAGTTCAGAGGAAGCGTAGTGATGCAGTGATCTAATGGATCCTTCAGGGGTTGTGCTGCTAGCCGGTGCCTTGGGAGGCCTGAACTCAACACCTCTCACCTCACCAGTGCCTTTGGCTACTCCATTTCTGGAGCCAGCTGCACCAGAAGAGCCCTGCGTGCTACAGGGGGGCTGCAGCAAAGGAAATTGGGTCCCTCAGTGTGGGTCGTGCCGAGCAAACCCTCGCAGCCGTGTTAAAAAGTGTGGTCGATCCTAGGATTTCCATGTGGCACACCAGGAGGAAAACTAGATTCAGTACTGTGAAATGTTCAGATAAAAGGGCTAAGGGTAGAACACCAGTGCTGTAAGATGTTTCTAAAGAGGGAAATGGGCCAAAATGGAGTAGTTTTGCTAGTGGAGCTAAGTCAAGAGATTTCCCTGAGCCACCCAGCCTGTAGTCAGCCCCACACAGTTCCTGGGTTTGGCCATGTTTGCTCCAGTGTTGGTTCCATGAGTGGCAAGGATGGGAAGAAATGCTATCAGTGCCCACGCAAGTCTGCAGTGTGTTCCAAGCATGTGCTTCTCTGCAAGTGTGCTTTCTGTGCTGCAATACAGAAGTTGTTTCCAATACTCTTGCCCAAATGATGGCTGCATCTCAAGAGCCCTTACCTATGCCCTGCTGCTGAGACTTGCTAGCTGTTCCTGCTTCAGGCAGGAGAAACTCAACCAAAACACCTACAGGCCACAAAAACCAGTGAGCTGGGAACTGGGAATTGCTGTTTTCCACAGGAGTGGGTTTCTGTGGATCGGTTCATGCCTGTTTCTAGATCTGCCCCTTATTGCACATGCAAGAACTTAGCAGCTCCAAAGTCATGTGCTCCTATCTGTGGATGGAGAGCCTGTTGGCATGTGGCCTTGGCTCATCCTGCTGGTTCTGGTGACATGAGCAGATCAGAAAGCAAATGGTCCCTGCTTTGGCACTTCCTACTCCTGCATTGTCACCTCCAGAGCCACTAGCGTGGGGTACTCCGAGGGCACCCCTGAAGCACTGCTGTCCTAGGGGCTGATCGCACATATTTAGTCTTCTGAGGCTCGTACTAAGGATAGAAGTAATCCCAGAGAGCACAGACTGGGGGACAAAGAAAGGGATTCAAAGCAGCTTCTTCTTGCTGCTGTCTGCATGGGCTGATCCATAGATTCATATGTTTACAGCACTTTGTCTGCCAGGGCTGATATTCCCTTACGGGCCAGTGGTGACATACTAATGAATGTTTCAAAGTGCTAAATAGCTTTGCTTTATAGAAAATACTAAATGGGACTACTTAAATGGGACTGGTGCTTCATCGTGCCCACATGAACCACCTGCACAAAGAGTGTTTATGTGGCACCTGCTGAGGGTACCCGTCCCCTGCCCGGTGCCCGCGTCAGTGGTGTCGGGGGTGGCAGGAGGGGGTGGGAGGGTTGTGGGGAGGTGTGTGGCTGCTTGGGAATTTCCTCAGCTGCCTTGGGGTGACTGAGGTTGCCTGGGTCTGGACTGACCTCCTGCCTGCATAGGGCTGTCATGGGACACAGTGGCCCTGGAATTTCTGGGGCTCCTGATTGTCATCTCCTCTGCACTGCCCTCCTTTGAGGGTCCAAGTTTCACAGCCAGAGCTGGGGCTTTTCTTCCTTTCCATCTCTGCTGCTTGTCTCAGAGAAAACCCATCGTGTTGTTTTTCAACTGCCTGAAGGTGTTTTTCGGGGGTTTTTCAGGCTATTTTGAAGCTCATTTTTCCCAGATGTGTTTTTTTTTCTTCTTCTTCTTCTTTTTTTTTTTTTTTAATTGGTTTAAAAATTTTTTTTCTCCTTCTGTAACTTTTCTTCTTTGCCTTAAAGTTTCCGGCCACGTGACTTTCATCTTACATCCCCGAGGTTCTGAGAAACCACAGGAGGCTGAGACCTAAAGGGAAGGTGCAGAGGCTCTGAGAGGAGAGGCAGCGAAAGTGTCGGAGTCCTGGGCAGGAGGACAGAGTGCATCTGGGACAGGTGAGAGCAGGGAGCCAAGGGCCATACCAGAGGTGACAGAGGACGACAGAGGAGAGGCAGAGAAGTAAGACAGAAAGCAGGCACACCCCAGGAGCACAAAGGAAAGTGAAGAGACCCTGGGAGCCAGGAACAGCAGCCATGCCCCACAGCTCCGACAGCAGTGATTCCAGCAGCTTCAGCCAGTCTCCTCCTCCCAGCAAGCAGGTAAAGCAGGCACCCTTCCCCAGCTCTACCCAGTTGGAGAGTATTTCAGGGTGGGCCACCGGTGGGCAGGAAGTAGGGTGGCACCCACTGTCGGTGTTTTCACAGTGCAATATGGCAGAGCTTTCTAAGAATGGCTGTGGGGAGAGAGATTTAGGGCTCAGCCAAGGGCCCTGGCAGAAGCTCCAGCCACTGAGCTGGGTATGGGCAGAGAGAGATGACCTGGTTACCTGGGGCTATGCCAGGGGCAGCTGGGGGCCCAGGACCCCCAGGCATGGTGGATCCTGTGATACATGCCACGCAGGACTTGGTGCTCTGGTGAGGAGCCTGAGCAGCCACCTCCTGGTTGTGGACCAGGGCAGCTCAGGGGCAACCTGCCTGCTTCCTGCTTCTGTGAACAGCACTTGGGACCCAGAAAAGCCCTGCTACTTTGGATTTGCTTTCTTTACTGTTCAGCCTCAGCAGTTTTTCATGTCAGTGATGCTTCACAGAGGGTTTCTGTTTGGTTGCATGACATACCTTAATGGTAGGTCTTTTGCTGGCAGATACAGACACAAGTTTGAGGTATTCTCACTGCCTTTTCTGGCTAAAATTTATTTTATCTGTCATTTGCCATTTCTCTGCCACTGGCAGCAAGAGCAATTGCCTGAGACTTTGCACAGAAATCTTGGGGATCATCAAGGCAGATAATTTTTGGCTTCCAAACAAGGATGGGAATGCATCCTGGCTTGCATCCTGGTAAAGACAGGGACAAAGCACAAGGTTTTCCAAAGGATAGGGAGTGGACTTGATGCAGGATATGGGAGCTACTATTTCTGAGACATTTTCAGGGTATTGAAGGCAAGGATAAAACGGTTGAGTTCAAAGAAGAAAAATAGCTTGGGTTGGGGGGAGGGGGCAGAGGATGTGGACAGATAGATGGGCTGGGAAGATAACTTTTGTGGCTGAGTTTTGTAGTCTTGTGGAGAAGCGGTGGTGTGAATGTTAGAGAGTCCACAAGAGGGGCAGTGCAGAATGAAAATAGAAGATGAAAGTCTGTGTGACAGTTTCAACTGTCAGAAGGCAGCAGTAGGACCAGATCTCAGCAGAGAATGGCTGGTGCATGAAGCTCATGACCTGAAGCCTGGAGACCTCTATTCTCCCCTGCCTAAGGGGCTTGGGAGTGTTGCAGTCAGCACTGCAGGCATTGGTAACAAGGGACTCCAGAAAAGAGCAAGGACAGAGATCAGAGAGGTGGAGCAAATAAGATCCGTGTTAAAAACAAAAGCTCTGAGTCTGTCTAGTTAAACAAAGCAGGGGCCATATTGTGCCATATTGTCTGCAACAAATAAAGCCTGAGGCAGAAGGGTGATGGAGAAGGGGTGGACCTACAGGGGTGAAAAGAAGAAAACACAGGCTGAATATCTGGAAAAATGATATATCCAAGGAGCTGTAATGTCTGCAGTGTCTTTACCCTGCAGAGAGACAGGAAAGGAAAAGGTTTTCTGTACAAGAATTCAAATTGTCTTTCTTCCAGAGGGAGGTCTTTACTCTGATCCATCAAACTATATCCCAGGCCAGTGTGTTGGTGAAGGGAGAGTGATCATTTCCTAGCTGTGCTGGGATCCCCAAGCATGCCAGCTGTGCCCCTCCCGGCAACAGGGGTACTAAAAGCATCACTCATCCCTTAGGCTATGGCTTTATACTGGTGTGGAGGGTGTGTAGCTTCATGTCCTGTGCTTAAGTGATGTTATTTGCTGTGTCCCTTTCCCAACTACTGCCCTGCAGGAGAAGGGTGAGGGAGGGAATTACCCAGTCGTTTCCATGTCTTGTTTGCCTAGGACTCTTCTGATGACATGAGGAAAGTCCAAAGGAGGGAGAAGAATCGCATTGCTGCCCAGAAGAGCCGCCTGAGGCAGACCCAGAAAGCAGACACACTGCACTTGGTGAGCACTCCCCCCCTTTCTCATCCCTGGTGCTGAGGACTCATAGATGAGACAAGGTGCTTTTCCCCTGGGACTCGGAGCAGAGATGCTCAGTGGAGGCAGGACAGGAGAAGTGTGGCCAGGGCAGGATGTAGGAGTCAGAGTTTGTAGTGAGAACACACAGCCCAGGATGACTGCCACTGAAGCGTTTAGTTTTGCAGTTAGTTTTGAATCCATCTTTATCTCTCAGTCTTTCATTACGGATTTCCTTTCCCAACCTCTTCTGACTGAGCTCTTTGAAAGCACAGTCTCACCTGGGGTTGGCTCTCCTCAGGTTTGAGATTCCTGCCACCACTTATGCAGAGGTGCAGCAGGGGTACTTTCCTGTGGCGCTGTGGGCATCCCCACAGCTCTTCCCAGTGTGAAGAATTAGATATCTGCCTTTCAGGAGGGATGATCACTTCTGCCTGTGTGTGTTTGGGCAGGGGTAGGTAGTCAGTGTTGGAACATAAGGGCTGGGATGCTCTGCATTTTGCACATTGGTAAGTGCAGTCCCATGTATTTTGGGCCACTGGTGGGAAGGATGAAGAACATGCCTGCAGTGGCCAGAAACCATCTTGATCCCTGTGCTGGGCTTGGTTGTCCTTTGAAAAGTGGTAACTGAGCTCATGTTCAAAAAAAAACATCCTTTGATTTAGCAGTCTTCATATTCCCCCATATTCCTATTATGGGAAATCTTGAGAATCCAGTTCTGAACCTTCCTCTTTACATAGTGCCCTTAGTCTATGGCTGGAGCTAGGTGTAAGACAGAGGTTTCACTCTTTTCTCAGTAGCTGATGAACCTTCTAGAGCTGATGTAGCATGGCTCCAGGCTGATTGCATTACATGTGCCAGCAGCAATGGCTCTGGGCAACTGTGCCTGAGAGAGGTGCAAAAACACTCTTAACTTGGGGTCAGTGCTCTCTCCACAGTAGTCCTAGAGGTAGGTATAGGCTCTGAGCTTCTCCCAGGAAAATCCTGCCTAGCTGTGCACCAAGGAGAATTGGGCTGTTTTTCTTAGAGCAGATAACAAACCACCTGCTTATGAGATTACTACTGCTCAGCTGGCATTGATAGCACACAGTCCTTGCCTTCCCATTGGGATGGGGCAGCGAGGCTAAGTCCAGTTTGGATCCTGGCAGGCAGATGAAAAAATGCAGGGAGGCAAGTAGATGATGGATGGTAGATTTCTGATAGTTTTTTTTTTTCAATTCCAGTGGACAGTGACCTCTGGCTGCTCCTGTGTTCATTCCCTGAGCACTCACTGCCTTGGGTCAATTCTGCATCAGGGACTCTGCTTCTCTGATGTGGTCCTTCCCAGAAAAGCATGGCTAGTTTTGAGCTATCGTGGTATGAAAGGAACCACCAGCTCCGTCTGCCTCAGGGTTTTCTAGCTTGTGTTTTGAGGGGAACGAGCTGGGACTCCTGGCCCCTGGATGATTCCCATCAGCTCCTGAGTGCAACAACAATCACGATTTCCAAACCATTTGGTCATGCCTGAGAGATGCTGTTAGCTGTGTGAGCTTCTGCTGTGGCAGCAGCTGTAATTGCTGAGTGCATTTTAACACGTGCCCAGAGTGGGCACCCTCAGGAATCAGTGCGGCAGCGGAGGGCAGAGCAGAAGGTTTGCTTTGCCAAGGTGGTGGTGCAGCTTTCCAGAGCCTCTGAGTGCTGGGTCCTGCTTTAGCTCTCTCAGCTGAGATTCCAGCGCTCTGGTCCTGCCCAGGCTGCTGGCTCCACAGTCAGTTGATGCCTGCAATGCTTCAGCCTGGAGCTGGCAGTCAGTACTGTTGAGACAAGGCTGGGCATCATTATTAACCCCTTTGTTGTTATTCTCATTAATACCAGTATTAATTCAGTTCTTCTGAGGCCTTAGTTTCTCTTTTCTTCTGACTCAAGCATCTCCCCTTCCTCCCCATCGTGCCGCTGCTTTCCTCGGCTGCTAGCAGGAAGCAGTGAGTCTCTTCTTTCCAGGGCAATGACAGGTTTCCTGTGGCAGGTGGTTTTCTGGTTAGAGACGGCGGTTATTCAACGTGCTGTCCCCCGGGGGCTGGGCTGCCCGGGAAGCGCCCGGAGATGTGTGTGTGCATGAGAAGGAGCGAGAAAGCCTGGGCGGGAGCAAGCCACAGTCAATTCTCGTAAGCCGGCGCCGGGGAGCGTAGCTGGGGCTGCCGGCATCGCACCCACACCCGGCCTGGCCAGCTGGGGGAGGAGGGTTTGCCCAGGCGTGGCTCTGCGATGAATTTACCAGAAATACATCATTCTGGAAATTCTGTGGGGCAAAGAGGTGCAGGACCTCAACCCTCACGTCCCTAGCTCATCCCTGTGGGTCCCATGCTGAGGAAACCCCTGTGGTTTTGTCTCCCCAGGAGAGTGAAGACTTGGAGAGACAGAATGCTGCCCTGCGCCGGGAGATCAAGCAGCTGACAGAGGAAATGAAGCACTTCACCTCCATGCTGAGCTCCCATGAACCGCTCTGCTCCATCCTGACATCCCCCCCACCGCCTCCAGAAGTGCTTTATGCCACACACTCTTTTCACCAGCCCCACATTAGCTCCCCACGCTTCCAGCACTGAGCCAGCCAGCAGGACAGCAGCCTGCCAGCTCCACTGATGGCAAGAAGTAACTTTGTGGGGCTTGCTTTTCCATCCAAGGGAAGGAACTGGACAGACGGACATTCCTTCCTAAAGTGTGCACTCTGAGTGATTTGCCTGAGACTTGCTCCCTGTGCAGAAACGGCAGAGCCACCATGAGGCATCTTTGGACAGTTTCCAGCTTGGATTCTGGGAGGAAGAGGCAGTCACAAAAAGGGCACCAACCCCCTTCTCTGGTCCTTGTTTGGGGAGACTCACAGGAGTGTGCAGCACCGGCAGCTTCCACGAGAGCAGCTGGCTGTGGCATGCAGCAGCCAGACCTCCAGGAAGAGGAAGGGGAGCAGGGGGTGGAGGGGAAGGTTGGGGGCCACAGAGTGTCAGGGCAAAACTGGTTTATTTTTGTAAAATAAAGATTGAAAACGCTTATTAATTCTTTGTTTCCAAAATAGGATTTGAGTCACTCCTAAGGCCTGGCATGATGCAGTGAAGACACAGGCAGCAGGAGGGGAGAACTTGGAGACCAGAAAACAGCCCTGCATGCACAGGAGTCTAATCCAGGGCCAGCAACCAGAACCCCACATTTAGAACGGGGGCCCATGCACGTAGGCTGGGCAGGCTGAGGAGCAATGGTTTGTGGGGTGATGAGGTCCCTGGGGAGGATGGGGAGCAGGGCTGGACCTGGCTAATGAGTGTGACATGCCACGTAGTATCACAGGTCTCTTCCCTGCTGACCCTCTCAGCTCCCTGCTACTGGTGGCTGTGCCTCCACAGGCTCCCCTTGCACGTGTGGAGGTGCACTGCCATGTTGGGTCAGCTCACAGGCAGGTCTCACTGGGCTTGTGGAGCCTGCAGTTTGGCCAGCAGCACAGCTGGGGAGGAGCATCATGGCTTGAAGGGAGCTGGTGATGTCCTGGAGTGCACAGGAGAAGCAGGACCTAGCAGGACTCTTGCTACAAGGTACCCTGCTAAGGCACGTAGCAGCAGCAAACATTCTTTCCCCTTGCCCATCAGTCAGTCACAGCTCCACAGAAGGCTGCTGCACTACCTCGTGCTTTGAAACAGATGAAACCTGAAAGTTCAGAGAGGAGTAGATTAGTACTTCTAAGTGTGATTTATTGGAAACACAAGCCAGTCCAGCAGCCCACTCATCAGCTCCACTCTATACACAAGGCTGAAACCCACCTGCCAGTGGTTCTGTTGCTAACAGTGGCTCAGGGCTGCTGCCATCTTCAAGGAGCATCAGATGTAAACTTTTCAGCATAGAGTGCCACGAGCAGTGCTGCTGATACAGACTTTTAAATGAGGGAAATAGAACAAATTTGTAGATATCCTTGCAGGCACAGAGAAGCAGCCTTTTTCCAGATGGGTTTTGGCCCATCATCATAGCCTTTAAGAGCGATTGGGTAAAGTCTGTAACGTGCACATTTTCTCTCTCTGGTTTGCACAAAACTGCCATGTCTCAGCAAGCTGTCCTCAGGATAGGTGCAGGTAGCACTGTGATTTTTCCTGCCATGGTCAGTTCAGAGGTTTGTGAGCCTCCTGCCTGCAGTCTCCGTGCCAGCATGGGAAGCACCGTGGTCAGAGATGCCTGGTGTCAGCACTCTGGCCTGGGTGCCACCACCCTACAGAAGCAGTGCTGAGGCAACAGGTGATTGCACTGGCCCTCCTTGTCTGTGTGCCCCTGGGATGAGGGATGAGCACATTTAGCGAAGGACACAGGGAAGGATGGTGGTTGTTCCAGCCGTGGAGCTGGGTTTCTGCATATGTGACACGCAGAATACATCTACAGGAACAATTTCAGCGTGTCTTACACCACCCCTCTCTGCCAGATCTCACACCAATAGGCTTCACTCTAACCATTGGTTCAACAAACAGAGCTGCTGATTCCCTGTACAGGCTATGCTTTGAGCAAGTCAGGCTACACGGGCTCTTCCCAAGGCACTTTTCTCTGGAATTAGTCCCTCTAAACCAGAGAGAGGCAACTGACTCCAGCTCTAGATCAGCTTACAGCCTGTCTTTACAGGCTCTGCTTGGGCTCCTTGAGCTTCTGGTGGATTTTCTCCCAGATTTTTCACTTTTACTTTTGCTGTTCCATAGGGTTCTGATGTTCCCATGCTTCCTGGTTTACAGTCAGAGAAAAAAGCTACTGCAGCCTTCCTTGGGCTTTGCTGTGGAGGGCACTGAAGGCTCATTCTCTTCACTGGAGGGTGCAACAGAGTCCCACTGAAGCTTGCAGTGCTGCACACAGTGAGAGATCTCCATCCTTGCAGCGACCTTTGTATTTTCTCATGGCTATAAAATGCTAAGCTTGGTTTTAGTTGCAGATGGAGAAGGTCTTACCATGATGTATATGTCACCTATGCCCACACAGATACGGAGCCAATATTTTTGCTGCAAAGCTGTCGAACTCCAGAGCCTTCAGGCTGGGTGGAGTTCTGTGTAATGCCCACAGAATTGCTAGACCCATTCACTGGTAAGTTCTCAAACTTATTACTGCAACTCAGAATGAAAATAAGCAGCAAGTGGTGAGACTGGGAGATGGGTTTGCAACAACATCCTCTCCAAAACCTAAACAATATTTTTGGCATCATTAGTCAATGTGTCTTCCCTCTGCACGGCTGACTGTGAGCTGGAAGGCCTCCTACCAGTGTTGCACTCAGCCCTTCTGGCCAAACCAAGCCCTTCTGGGGTTTGCTGGTCCTAGGAGACACACCTTCCAATCTGACTTGCCTTTGCCCCCGTCTTGCCCGCAAAAACCTGATCACAGATCGTGATCTGCATGGTTCAAGTCGGTTTTGACCTCAGCTTGCTTCTGTAATTGTGAGGTATCTGGGAGGCAGTCTCTCTTTGCTATAAAGAATGGTTCTCCTGGGAGAATGTCCTTATCACCCACGCAGCAGGGGACAATATATCCTTTCAGGCCTTTCAAAAAGGAGCTGGAAAAAAGATCTTTTCCTAAGGCTATTTGCAGAGCTGCACAAACTGCTTGTTCGAGCTGTGTGAGGAAATTCCTTCACTTCTGTACTGCTGCCATCTCTCGCTTCTCTTTCCCGGGCTCCGGGCCTCTCCTCAAGACTCCTCACACAACTACTTTTGATTTCTAAGTAGCCAAGAGCCTGTCCTTCGGTGTGGCCCTCACTGTTGTCCGCAAATGAACTGCAAACGAGCCTGAACGAGGAGCAAGGTGCAGGCCAGGGCGACCATCGCCGGTTGCCTTGTCTGCTCCTCCCAGGATCGCAATGCCTGTAATTTTCATTTCCTTGGCATCTGGCATTTCTCAAGTGTTGTGTGTGTCTTATCTGGCCATGCCCAGCCTTCGGGAGCACTGCGGTGCTGGCTGTTCCAACGGAAGGGGATGCTACTCGGGCACACAACTGGATAAACCGAGTGATGCCCGGGCCTGTGGAAGCCTCCCCCTGCACTAGCAGGATGTCAGCGCCTTTCTGCTGCTTTCCTCACTGAAAACCTCTCTCAAAGCAGCACAGGAAGGAGGGCTCACAGCAGGCTGACTCTTTCCCAGCCGGGGAAGGGCAGGTAGGACGGGGACGGCTCTGCTCTGCAAGCACAGCCAGCCCAACAGTGCGTGTGTGCTGGCCTCTGCTGGGCGAAGGCCGAGCGCTCCCGGCCGCCTTCCTCCTGCCACAGCCGCTGCTCTGGGAAAGGACACGCTGGGCAGCTCTGTCTCCCGTTTCGCTGAAGCTCCGAAGTATTTATGCACTTGTTTTACAAATCCCGTCTCAGAATCCACTTCCGACAGAGCTACCGGCCTGCATCAGCAAGAGGATGAAAGGAATCAGGGCCTTGCCTTTACAAACAAGCTGTGGGCCTGCTGTAGATAAGACTAACGCTGAGAGATACAAGAAACAAGGGGAAGAACCATGAATTCCAGGAATTAAAAGGAGAAAAATTAAAAAGGCGGGGGGAGGGGTTATACATTAGAAGGGAGTGTTAGGTCTCAGGCGTTCCGGGAAGTCTGTGTCTCTCAAATACCTCAGCCAACGGGGAAAGGGAGAGGAAAAATGTGGCTCGGAAATTGGAATAAAAAGGAGGCTGCACCCTCCAAAAATTTGAGAGATCCTAAGGGAAATGCCCCATGGTCTCTCCCTTTATTCGAATAAAGCAAAAGGACTCCTCTGTCTCCTTTTTGGACATAAACCTCTGGTGTTTGTGGATATATTTTCCTAACAAGGATAACCTCCTGCATGCTGAACCAAAGCAGCAGCCCACAAAAGGGATCCTCTCTCTGCTTCTTGCAATGATCATAGTGTACAAAGCAGCACTAGTCATACAAAAATGCTGCCTGGATGCCAGTACTTCAGCACACAGAGATCAAAGAAGATCAGAAATCACTGCTAAGAGACAAAGTATTTTTATAAATCACAAGCTGTCAAGAAAAGAAAAACCGAAGCATGGCATGAAATGGTGAGACTTTCTCTGGGTGAACAGTGCTGTGCTCATCTTGTCTGTGTTTGCTGTGTTTTCGCCACCTTATTGACTGTTGATCTGGAGGAGATTTGAGCAGTGAGGCAGAGTTATATGTATCCGTGGAGTTTTTTTAGGTTGCTCAAAAACCCTGCACAACTAAATGTAAGGGAGCATTTACTCATTGTTTGCCAGGGCAGGGTTACAATCGGTGTGTTTGCGTTAGAACGTGAGACTATAATTTTTCTTGCAGCTGAGGTTGCAGGCACTACCTCCTGAGAGCTCTCCTGCTTCAGAGACATCCACGCAGTGACAGCACACCTTCCCCCCAACCCTTGTACCAGTTCTGTGCTTTTTGCTAAGACACAAACAACTTTTCTCCCCTCACAACAGTGGTAGTTTGGTGCCGTGGCCCTCAGAACTTTTCCCAGGTTTGGTTTTTTTTTTGCTGCAGTGTGAGTGGGAGAAAGAAAAGGGACATGAGTTCAGCAGTGAGGCTATGCACATTTCCAGCATTCTTTTATTATTAATTAATGTCAGCTGCAAGCAATAGAAGATTAAAATCTGTTTCTCATGTCATTGCCATGAACTGGTATGAGTCACTGAGATGGAGGCTCGAGGATGCTGAGTAAGAAGGGCTTATATACTTCAAGCTTTGGCATTTGGGGTTAATCTGTGACTCTGATCTGGACTGGGCATGGAAATCTAGACTACGGCTGAGTTTTGAGGCTAACTTAATCTTTTTTCACTTCTTTTATTCTGAGCCGTACAGAGAGGTCTTCATGTCTCATGTGCATGCCTGGTGCACAGCAGAGGGGTGAGGTGGGTTTGCTCCAATAACAGAGCTTATGCACAGCTTTCCTCACAGCTGTCTGTGTCTCCACAGCTTTTCACAAGCAAAGGCTGAGAGCTGGGCTCAGATACTCAAGCAGCACAGCAGGCTAACCACAGTTGCACAGTTTTTGGATTAGAGCCGGTTCTCATCCGGCCTGATCAGAGAATGGGGCAGAGCAAGTTGATGTGTTTGCAGAAGGCCATGCAGAGGGAGCATAAGCACCCTGTGTCTGGAGGGGTGTGCACTAACCAGAAACCAGCACCTTCAAGGTACCTTGCATGCAAGTGCTCTTCTATCCTGTGCACTCCTTTTACATCTTTTTCTCGCTGCAAGGAGGCAGCTGTGAATATTAGCACTTCAGCCATGCCCTCCCATCTACTCTTCACAGTTCAGACTTGCGTGATTCATCCACACAAATATCACATCTGAACTGGACAGGGTTAAATCGAAGCCATTGCTCTGTTAAAGCCGGACTTTGAGCAGGGAAGTTTGATTTGCAAAGAAGTGGTCAGGTTCAAGCCGCTCTTGGGCATGCCCTTGCAGCCCAGGCTGGAAGGTGTCAAACTGGAAAAAAAATCCTGTCCCTGGCAGGGCTACACAAATCACATTTTGTGCCCCTCTGAAAATAGACACATATGATGCATCCTTGCTGAAGCTCCCAGAGAGTGAGAGCTGCACATGAAATATGCTGAAGGGGAGCAAAACATTATTTCCCTTCCCTGAGTTGTACTTTTGAGAGGCCTAAAGCTTTGAACAGTACAGGTTTGGTGCTCAAAATTAGCCCCTACACAGCTTCAGTCATTCAGAGGTCTGCAGTCTTCTCTAGATGATTTTCTAGACTGTGCAACTAAGCCATTGTGTTTTGTGTAGAGGAAGGTAATTTTTGAAAAATTTTGAGTGCTGCAGACATTGCCTGCTGCACTGTTATGAATGGATGTCCACCACTGTTCATGTACCCAGATCTTTACACTGAAAACGTAACAGGAAAGATTCTTAAGGGTTTAGGGTATCAAAATAATTGTGTATCAAAACTACAGTAATAAACGAAGCCATTGCCTTTATAAGCTGTATTCTGGGTGGCTCTTGGGATGCAGAAAGCTCTGGGTGCCAGCAGAAGCCTTCCCTGCTCCATTGGGGAACACCACTGGCTTTGTCCAGAGCAGCAGCCCTGCCAGGCTGTGCTTCACTGTGTGTCTCCAGCTGAGCACTGCATCCAGGTGTGACCCTGAAATGAATGGCTCTGCCAGCTATTGAAGCCCTGTCATTTGGTCTTATACAGCTACCTGACCTCTGAAGAACTTCACTAAAGCAGGTTAGCTGCTGAACCCTTCTCCCTCCACTAACAAAGATCTTGTGATCTTTCCTGCTATGTGTTTTTGTGAAAAGTTGTGTGGGATATCTGCTGACAGTTCTTCTAGACCTAAGTGCTATCAGTCAAAATGTGGTACAGCCACCTAAGAGCTGAGCTAGTTAGGTTTTGTAAGTACAGTGATGAAATTTAGAGGCACAAATAACAAGGCTGAGAGTTTGAAAGCAAGGGACATCCTGTGATCCTTTCAGGTTAGATACTTCCCATGTAAAGGGAACCTAAAGGACTGCAGGGATGTAAGATCTGGTAGATCCTTGAGTACTTGCTTTTCCTTAGCAGTTTTCTCCTTTTGTTCACCTACTCCCTGGATCTCTGAACCAGTGTAGAGAGAAAAGACACCAAGGAATTATGCTTTTCACAATAGTCTTCTGCAATGCTTTTTGCACACCCTCCAAGCCAATTTTCCTCACCCATTCATATTGCCTTGCTTGTCACTGAGGCCTGTTGCTATCTGGATTATCATTGCTGACACCATCCCTAGCATTTATATTTATTGGGTGGACTTTGAGAATAGCAAGGTTGTTGCAGGGCCTTACAGAACATAAAGGAACTTTAGGTACTAATTGGTCATAAAGGCAGCATATATTCCAAGATTATCAGTGCTGGATTTCTTTAGATCAGTGGGGAAGAACATTACAGAGGTTAGGCTTTGTCTGATGGCCGATACTGTTACACTTAATTTGGGTCCTGCTTCTTCTTCTGATTTAATGCATTTCAGTCTTCCCAGATACTTTTGCCTCCAGGATCCTGTAAGCTTTTTAGCACTTATGTTAATCTCAATGTAAGGGAGATTTCCCTCTAGCTTTAAAATCCACTTCAAGGGGTTGTCCTGAAATATAAATAATTTTTCATGGCTAAGAAATTTTTATATAAATATGCTGTGATGAGGGAAATCCAAAAGCAGCTGCTCAGTTGCTTCAAGAAGGGAAGGAGGCATGTGAGTAGAAACAGATGCAGCAATAGAGGAGGAAATGCAAAGCACAGGGGTTTTATTTTGGTATTTTATAATTAGAAATCGGCAAATTATATAAAGGGGTGATTGAATAGTTCACAGAGTTAGTAACAAAACAACGCTGAAATCCAAGGACAGGAGTTCAAGGAAGTGTGGGCCTACAGGTATGAAAAACAATTGTCTGACTTGGCTTTGAGGTGCTAGTGTTGCTTCCCTGCCTGGCCCAGGTTCACTTGACAGGCTGCAGTCACCAGAGGCTGGGCACTGCTTTCACACATCTGATTTCAGCTGTTATTTTCAGCAGAACCTGTGTTTTATCCATTCTTGTATTACCATTTGACTTTTCTGATAGGACTGAGACATTGGAGTGAATGGCTCCTTGCTTGGCAGGCTCTGACTTGCTACAGATCTTGTGCTGATACTGAGTAAACCTGAGGATTTTTGAGAGAAATTTAGGAGCTGAAGATGAGATTAAAACAAAACTCAAGATGACAGACTGTTCTGACACCAGTTTGGAATAGGGCTGGCAGGAGGCAAAGGACCCATTGTATTTCTCAGTTACCTCCTGTAAATCTAAAGATTTGCCTATGTGTGTATGTGCTCTTTTCCTAGCCATGTATTAAGAAATTTAACTGTTCTCTGTGCCTTCCCAATGCATGACAGTATCTCCTCAACTCCTAATTTGTTTTCTTTATACTTTTTCTGCTTGTTCTTTTACTGAGAACCACATTCAGTCGCTGATATCTTCCTCTTTGCTGCTCAGAGACCCTATGACAGCAGACTGCTTTACAGTACCTAATTCCGTTGTCCTGCATTTATCTGAGTTTACAAACTAAAGATGCCGTGGTCTATGCTAATACTTTCAGTTACAGATAGCTAAAGCTACAGCCCTCAAGTAATTTCAACCTTAATACCACATGTAGGTAACATATTTAAGTTAGGCTTGAGTAACTCAATGATGTCTTAACCATCTGCAAATTTTGTTCCTTGCACCGCTAAAAAGATTAATAAATGATGGTCCTCTGAACAAACCCAGATTGCCATCCTCAAAATTGCCTGTACATTTCTTTTATTGACTTTGTTTTTTGACTGCTCTTTAATCAATGATAGTGATCACCTCTGTGCAACTTTTATTTCTGTATAATATTGTGGAGAATTTCATAAAGGTATTTTAAAATCTTATCAACCTAGAAGTTAATTTTCCATACTCTCTCACTGTTATATCGTTAGAGTTCTCAGACTAAGCAGTTCTTGAACCATGATAGTCTTTTTCCTGTGCCATTTCACCTCTACCCTCTCTGCACCGCTATCACTCATTGCATTCCTGATAACATTTAGATTACCAATTTTGTTGCAACAAATTCCTCCGTTCCTTCTGCTGTCTCAGCGCAGAGCTTCGAGTTAACTTTGGTTCCTTAATTTAATAACAAATGGGACTGAAAACCTCTTTTCTGGCTTTTGCTTCTGAATTTGCCTTCCTCATTTATTAGGAGAAAGGGCTACATTATGACTATGTTGTAGCACGGTGAGCAGCACCCCAGGTGAGGCTGGAGGTTCCTTAGCAAAGCTGTGGGCTGCTGAGGGAGAGAGCAGGAGGGTTTGCAGCTCTGCCCCGTGGAACTTTCAGCAGAATACGTACCGAAGACTGCACTGGCTCTGCCGGTCTCCAGCTCTGCCTCTGGGCGCTGCTGGGAGTAGGAAACCCAAGCGAGTAACAAGAAGCAAGCTCTGTGAGGATACACAGCAAGAACCACTTAAAATGGCATTTGTTCTCCTTGGAATAATTTGTGCAAAGCTTTTTTGTTTCGGGGTTTTGCTTGTTTGTTTGTTTTCTTTCATGGTAAGTAAGAACATAAAGGCATCAAAGCTGTCTGTCTTCGTTCCTGAGACTTATGATGCAGCTACCAAGTAAATACAAGCCAGACAGACTTCAGTTTTTCATACTCTATATTCCTTTGTTTCAGGAATACAGTATCCAAGACGTCTTTCCAAATGAATTTTGACCTTTGTGTTAAATGCTGTAAGAGAGCTGAACACCACCACCAAACTTGAGGAATGAAGAATGTTTATGCAGTTGAGGTAATATGATGCTAATTAAATGAACTGTAGATCATAAATGATCTCCAGGCAGGCATCTGCCAGTGGCGTGTTGCTCAAGTAATGGGAAAACAAGCGCTGACTCATTAACTGAGAACTCCCCATGAGAATGGACAAACACCACTTTTGGCTCTTTTACTTCAGTGACGCAGAGACGTTTTAATTTTGATTTCACTGGATATTTTCACTCTCTGGCGTGCCATGTCGTGAAAAAAAAAAAAAGAAACCAAACCAAAACAAAAAACCATCAGAGGCCAACCCAAACGAAACCCAAACCGGTTCCTCCTCCAGGACTCCACCCTGGCATCTCTGGCGGGGTCGGGCATTGCCCACTCGCTCGCAGCCTCTCCCGGGTTACAATTCTGCTCAGGCCACGTCCCGTTCACCACTGGCGGCCGAAGCCTCTCCTGCCCCCGGCCCCTCTAACGCCTGGGGGCCTCTCGGTGGGGCCGGGCAGGGGCGGGGATCGCGGCCTCTCTGCTGCGGGCCGGGAAGCGCATCTGCAGCACCCAGGCCAGAGCTGCCTGCCCGCGAGTGCCCCGGCGCTGTGAGGCCCGGCCGTGCCCCCNGCCGCCAGCGAACCCGGCGGGGGTGGCCGGGCCGGGTGTCTTGAGCAGGTGGTGCCAGCGGAGAACCGAACTGAACCGAAACGGGCCGGGTACGGCCCAGGGTGCCGGCATGGTGTTGCAGGAGCCCGCCGGGGCGCCGAGTCTGTCGACTGCGGCGGGAGGGGTCGCTGATGCCACCGCCGAGGTACAGCTGTCCCGGCTTCGCTGGGCCGTGCTGCTGCTCTTCAGCAGCTACTCCCTGTGCAGCTCCTTCCAGTGGATCCAGTACGGCAGCATCAACAACGTCTTCGTGCGCTTCTACGACGTGAGCGCCTTCGCCATCGACTGGCTGTCCATGAGCTACATGCTCATCTACATCCCCCTGCTCTTCCCTGTCGCCTGGCTGCTGGACAAGAGGGGCCTGCGCCTCATCGCCCTGGCTGGCTCGGCCCTCAATGCCGTGGGTGCCTGGGTGAAGCTGGGCAGCCTGAAGCCGCACCTCTTCCCCGTCACTGTCCTGGGACAGGTCATCTGTGCCCTGGCCCAGGTCTTCATCCTGGGCATGCCCTCACGCATCGCCTCGGTCTGGTTTGGCTCCCACGAGGTCTCCAGCGCCTGCTCCATTGCGGTCTTTGGGAACCAGGTAATGGGCAGCTGCACTCCAGCTGGCCACGCGTGTGGGGCGGGATGTCGCCTGCCCGGCCGGAGGCTGGGAGTGCTAAGGGAGCAAACCAGGGAGGGGTAAGAGATGCACAGGGCCCGAGGGCAGCCGCCGGGATAACTACATGCAATTCCCTCTGGAAAATGCAGCTGGTATCTGGAAGGATACCACTGGCGTTAGCCTGAGGACTAATGGTGGTGGCAGAGGCAAGTGGGACCCTACGTTTACAAAGTTCGGGGCAGCTTAGGGGTTAGGTATGGTTCTGGCTTTGAGAGGTCTTTGGCTCAGGCTCTTCTCCAGTGCCCGCCACTTCCTGTGTGTGTGAATCTCTAGTCCAGGGCTGCGATTCAAAAGAACTACGAACGGCTTGCGGGGGGGAAGCACAGTGCTGAGAAACTGCTTCAGGCAGTGTCCTTCAAATCCTGTATCTGCAGTTGCATCTGGACTTGACACTGCCATATCATACTCTTCCTGCTGGCAACTGGATGGGACAAAAGAGATTAGCTGTCTGCTGAAAACAGTACTTGTCGTTGGGCCCTGGAGGAAAAGGACTTTAGCACTCATACCTCTTGAGAGTAGGTACAAAGTTTCTGCAAGCAGTTGCTTTGAAAAAAGGAAAAGTTCATCAGGCCAGTGTGAGGTCAGCGCCCTGAGCACTCTTATATCACTGCAGGTGCCGGAGGCCAGTGACCCACACTTTCTCAAGCTGTGATTGTCTTTTCTAGTAGCCAGAGATAAATTTTTACACAGCTTTGAAAGGATCAGGGAAATAGCTTTTTGACCCTTGCACCAGAACACCTGCTCATACTGAACCAAGTGAATGAGCCAATACTGATGCAGTGGGGCATAAGTGAAGTAAGTGAGCCTGGTTCTGCAGCCCTGACACAAAGAAGAGGAAAGCAGAACCTGGACTAAGCTTCTAGGCTGGGCCTGTGCCCCTTGTTTTGAGATGCAGTGTATTCCCCTGCATGTGACTCTGGGCACCACCCTGGACTGTTCAGCCTGTGAGTGGCTGCCATTCTGATTGGAATGGTTTTCAACTCACGTAGCTTCTAATGCAGGCTGCTTCTTCCTGTGTTTCTGTATTTGTGTAGACACTGCTGAGGCAAAAAGAGGTGAATGCTTGGAGATGGTATTTGAGGAACAGAAGTTTGCAGAACAGCACTAGGGAATTAAAGGGACCACTTTGCATCTTTTCGAAAGAGAAAACATCTTCCTTTGAGTGCATCTAAGCTTTCCTTTTTCTCTTTTGCCTTCTAGTGGGCTGGTTTTTATGTGTTTTTAAATGAACCTTTAGAGTGGAAGGCATCTAACTTGGCATGAGCAAATAAGTAACTGAGCATTTTGCGGTCAGACTTTTTAAAAATTATTCAGGTGGAGTTGCTCAACAGTGTGCATTAGAAATCCAAACAGTGAGGCTGTCAGCCTGTGCTGTATGCCTGTGTGGAGTCATCATCCCAAAAGGAACGGCTTAATGTAAGGTTTGTGAAAAGCAAACTTTGGCTACCCTTTTGGTGCTCCACACTGCTCCAGTGGCTGAACTGACATGACAATGAGACCTCAGTTTGGTACATAGTCTTTGCTTTGTAAGCCCAGACTTTCCTTTTAGAGAACTGAAGAAGTCAGAAATGGCAGTGACTAAAGACAGAGCCTACTCCATAGGGAAGACCTATTTAATCCCTTAGTCAAGCATAATCACAGTGAATGAAAACTAGCTATTTTGTTTACTGGTGAGGTTGGGCAGGGGGAAGAAATAGAGGCTTAAATTCTTCCTGACTGCAGTTAAAGACTGTGTTAGGGAGTGTTAGCAAAGGATATAATACAGTGGTTTTGTAATTGCAGTATGGTAAATTATTCCCCATGCTCATTTCTCTACAACTGTATGGTTTTCCTTTCCTTGCCACGTCACTTAGTTTAATTATTATTATTGAATACCAAGCACTGTTGTCTGTCTCCATTAAGAATTGCAAGCAACTGCATGAAGAAGCAGGTAAGTGTTGCTGCTTCTTTATTGGCTATACCTGCCCTCTTTCTGCCCCTGCTCTCTCGGCCCCAGGCTGCAGTTCAGCAGTGCTGTCCTGAGGAGAGCCCTGTCTGCTGGCTCATCTTGGTCTGCTGGGGCCATGTCTGTTCAGGACACTGCCTCTGCTTGCTGACTGATGGTAACCTTCAAGTTCAAAGTTAGCCCTGAAGAATAAATCATTGAATCAATCAGACCAGGTATTAAATACCCTTTAAAAAAACAAACAAACAATCCTTAGTAAGGTATCACAATCACCTCACTTGTTTCTTGCCATATGTTGGCCGTGGTATCTGAAGTGAAAAAGCAGGTTAGATTGAGCACTCTTGAGTCAGTGCTGTAAAGCTTCTAGAAGAGTGTTAACACCTGTGGATGTGATCACATTCTCGTGTTTACCCACTGCTGTTTTCATGACATTTTACTTTTCCACGTTTTAACAGGAAGATATGTAGGTGTTTTTCCATTCTTTTTACTTGTGCTGCGGGTTCACGTGTGGGGAGGTGTAGAATGAAGTTTGCATGTCGGATGCTTTGGCATTAATATATTGGTGTTATTGAAATGAGGGGGGATGAGGAAGCACATGGTGCTTTGGCATGACAGAACTAACATGGGGGGCATGTTTAGGTAGCAAGTTAAGTTTTCACGGTGTTTTGAAATTTATAAGCTGGAGTCTGATGGCCAGGTACCAGCTCTCTCCTTCAGCTGCCATGGTGCATGCTGAACTGCTGTGCCTGGGTTTTATGCATGTCTCACTCTTACTAGTTAATCTCCCTGTTGCCACTTGATGGGCAAGGGGCATGGGAAGCATGCAGAGAAGTGTATAACTGTGTTGCACACAGACAAAGAACATTTGTGGATTTGATTTGGTTGCTTTGCCACCACTATTGGGTTTTTTGTTGATTGAGAGAGACGTTGTTCCTGTTTCTTGCTGTTTTGACAAAGAAACAAGCTGCTCATGGGCTGGGAAGTAAGGATGTGGGCCTGTGAAATGATATTTTTGTAGTAATTTTGCCTTTTTTGCTTTTTTTTAAGCAGAGGTTGAAAAAAAGTGATGGGATTTGGGTGGAAGGAAAACTTCAGCCTTGTATTAATCTCTGCTTTAGGGGAAAAATCATGCAGCAGCTTACTGACCTTAAGGTGGGATCTGTCCCTGTCCTGATGTAGCTGTGATGTGACTTCAGAGGTTTAGGGCTACCATAACAGAAACAGCCTGAGGCAGAGGTTCTAGGTGGTATCTGCAGCCTGCTGGGAGTGCCAATCTCGAAGTGATTAGGTGATGGCTTTTGAAATGGACACACTGGGTGATAAGCTGTGAATGAAATTCAGGGAAATGTCCTCTCACTCCTGGTGGGTCCTTCTCTCTGTTTTGATTTGGGGAAGGACTCTGCCTGGGGTAGTGGGTGAGGTCGGTTTTGCCATGTAATTGGGTTTGCAACATTTGAATGGCCATTGCTTTTGAGCTGATGGTCATACAGTGCCATTGCTTGATGCCTCTCTGATAACTGTTCTGTACCTTCTGCCCTTCAGGGAAGGCAGCATCTGAAAGTCTAAGAAGCATTGTGGAAATTTATCATGTCCTGTAGAATCCCTGTCTTCCAGTCTTTGAGTGGACTTCTAGATCTCCTTTGGCTGTTCTGTCTTGCTAGAGGATTCCCATCCCTTCAAATGATTCCCTGTTAGACATATGGACAGGTCGTGGTCTGTCTCACAGCCCTCTAGCTTGGTCCTGTATCTCTCAGAGTTTTTGCTGTCAGAATAGAGATTTTAATGACAGTAGCTAGTGGTTGACATAGTTGCTTGTAGTGACAGTAGTTAATAGTTGACATTTTCCAGCCTTTTGCCTCTTTCTCTCCCTGAAAAAAAAAAAAAGGGCAAGGTGGATTCGAGCACTTGGATCTCAAGGAGTGCTATGTGGCCAACTCTCCAAGATCCTGGATGTGTGTCAGTGTGTGAGGGCATGCTGACCAAATAGCAATGTGGCTTTTGCAGGAATGCCTCTGTTTCTATAAATGGACATGAGAGCCTGAAATGAACTTTTTCTACCCATTTCATCTGGTGCTCTGTTCCCAGTCATACACCAAAGGTAGCTCCCCCTTCTCTCTCACAGAAGTTGGCTTTTGGGTTAAGTTCTGCATGGGAGTTTAAATGAATGTCTGCAGTATTTCTGATGGGAGGGCCTGCCCTACAGCACCCTCAGCTGCAGGATATCCAGGATTGTCTGTATTAGGTGACTGGGGTAGGTCCTTGACCAAAGCATATCCTCACTGAGGATTCCAGTAGCAGCAGGTTGCTGCCAGAGCTGAAACTCCTCTGTTTTGTTCTCTCTCTTGTCTACTGCTGTTGTTTTGCTGTGTTGCATCTTTCCCAACAGACTGGGGGAAGGTGCATTCAGAGGCTCACACGGGGGAATAGTGTTCACTGTACAGCATTGCATCATATTGATGATACATTATGAGATGATTCAACAGAAGCAGAAGTGTGATGCAGCAGGGAGTTTGCTTTGTGTTCAGATGGGCTTTGGTTGTGCAATTGCAGTTTGGAAAAACAGAATGTCTCCCACATTAGTGGGAAAGTAAAATAAAACTTAAGCCCTGGCTTATACTCATCACAAGACTCGATTACAATTTTCCCTTTCACAACTTGTGTACTTCCTTATTTTTTCTTAAAACACTGCAAGAAGGTTATGTAAACTGTGCAAAAACGTACACTGGTTCCCTGACTATCTGGATTTCAATAGGCTTTTCTAATTTTGCCGTCAGTGGTATGGAAGAAGCATATTCCAGACACCAATTTGTACAAGTTTCCTGCATAGGAACTAGCAGCTTGTGCTTAAGCAGCACCTCAGTTGGGCATTTTCAATTCTCCTGGAGCCTTTTGTGTGGAAAGACAGCTGGGACCTGTGCTGATAGCAAAGTATTGGGAAGCCAATGTGCAGTTGGGAGGCACAGTGTGAGAAGGAGGTGCTCTCTGTAGGTTGTGATATATGAATTATAGGGTCAGGAAGTTCGGCTGCTCTTGTGAAATGGGAGGACCTAGGACAGAGCTCTGATACCTAGACAAGAGTAGAAGAGGATGCTATGTTGCCCAGAGCTCTGGAACAAGCATCCCCTCAAAGGGGTTCCCTGGGTGAATCCGGAGGGAATCTGGAGTGTGTCCTCCTCACTCTCCAAAGTCTTGGCTTGGGAACTTGCTAAGACTATGTTTGTTGAAATCATGGTTTCTGAAAAGCCTGTTGTACTGGTGTTCATCAAAGCATAGATCTTTTGATTGCTACATGTTCTGTCTCCTTGGCCAAACCAGCAGGCTGCTGGTCTTTGGGTTGCCTGGAACTCCTGCTTATGCTGAGCCTCCTGAAAATTAGCATCACTTTTCTCTTCCTCCATTCCCGATTTGAATACTTGGTAACAGATCATTTACTATGTTTGTGTGCAAGCAGTGTGGATTTTCTGTTGACTTGTTCTTTTGAACTCCTGGATGAATACCAGCTGATCCTGATGCCTCATAGAAGAAATTAGTTTAAACAAATTGAGTAATATCTTCCACTCTTACTGCTTCAGATTTTTGCCATGTGAAGAGGTTGTATTGATGTGTAAACCTCCAATAAATATCATGTCATGAATGATGGTCCAAGACATTTTTCTCAAATGTTCTCCTTCCACATTGACCCTTCTGTCAGGTTTCCTGATTTTAAGAGTTTTGACGTAGTTTGTAAAGCTGTTGTGGTGCCTCTTTTTGCCTAATTATGGTTTTACTTGAGCTTGGTCCAGCTTGCTGTCATTTTTCTTTGCTTGGAGGAATAATGTCTAGTTTTTGAGCTGGGTGGGTTATGTTCTTGGTGGGGGTTTGTTTGTTTGTTTGTTTGTTTTGGGTGTTGTTTGTTTGTTTTTGTTTGTTTGTTTTTGTTTTTTATGTAATTGTCGTTCCTTTACTCTGTTATAAAATATTTTGCTAATATTCTCTAGGCTTACAGGGAGCCTCTGATTCAGTGTCTTTGCACAATCTTAATGCCACTTGCAAGCATTTAATTTCTTAGGCTTTTCTTCTTCATTTCCATTTAGCACACTTCTCTCCTTTTAGGCAGCTTCCTCTTGTGAGTTATATATTGCTGTCATGCTTTGGAGGGTGTTTCCTTTTTTTGGTTGCTGCTGCAAGGAAGCTGAATTTCGGTGCAGTGCAGAACCATTCTGTAATATTGGTCATAGTCACACTGTGCTGCTCTGGATCGAAATCACAAATTGTGCTGCCTCTTATAAGTTTTCCTCGGAAAAGGGTATTTATGGAATCCAAAAATGCAGTCTCTGCATCGTCCCTGTCATGACGCTTATATAGCTTGCAAGGGCATTGTCCAAATTTCTTACTGTTGTATATTTTTGCTTTTGCAGCATCTATCTCTGTGTCTTTTAATATTTTAATTGACCTTCTGGATTTGGTGGTCCCCTCTGTCAACATTTATACCTACTTATGGAATTTTACAGGGCTTCTGTATTCCTGTTGCTGACTTGTAGTTTTCTTTGAGGTGGAGGTCCACTCCTGCACTCCTCCATCGATCATCCATTTACAGTTTTTATGCTGATACACCACTGCTTATCTTCCTTCAGGAGACTCTTAGCAGCTAACCTTAGACATGTGATTTTCTATTTCAAGACTTTGGGTACATTTATACCACCTTCTTAGCTACTTGCTCTTGGTTTTGTTGCCTGTTCTTGTGCACACTTGAATATTGAGTATGATGTTGTTGTTGTTGTGATTGGTCCTTGGAAAAATTCAGGTAGGAAATGCATGCCTCCTATCCTTTGCTAGTCTCTAAAGAATAAGTCATCTGAGCAATGCACTCTGCTGTAGTTGTTGACTTTCCTGGTAGTGTGTTTAAAAATTACTCCAAAGCATTTTTAAAATGAAGTGCCAGCAGCTTGATCTCCTGGAGACATCCTCAGAGACCAGGACAGTGCTGGGAGTTTTGGGTGAGAGGATTCCGAGTGATGTACCAAATTCTGAGAACAAGCTTATCTATATAGGTATTAGAGATCTATCTGCTTCTATAAAGGTTGGAGATGCAAATTAGATAAGAGGGTCCATTATGATCCATTATGACTGATGGTGTCTGTAAGGAGGGTAGCACAGACTTTTGCAGAACTAACCTTATTTTCACATTGCTTTATTTTCCCTGATGTGCAAGGTGTGGAGAAGGGAGAGAAGTTGGTTTTCCCTTTCTAAGGTGTCTTTTAAATTTTCTGGTTAATTGGTTACAGTATTTCTGTGGGCCGATGGTAATGTGCACACTGACCTGGTGAGAAACAGGCTAAAAATCTCCTTGTGAAAGGTAAAGTATATGCAGTGTAATAGTCATCATGTTGTTGAGAGCATGTCTTCTTTGGCAAAAATGATATGAATATTTCAGGGTCTGTGAGTGTCATTCAGGAAATCTTCAGTTTTAGTCAAATCAAGGGGCCTCATCTTCACAGAATTAATAGCACGAGTTGCTCTGAAATATAAAATGTAGCTCCTATTGCTATGATTTTATTGTCCATTCTGCTACCTAGTTCTTATCAAAGGTATAATGAACTCCTAATGGATAAAAGTTGTTTCTTTTTGGGGGAGGAGAAGAGAGAGGACAAAACATCCATTTATGGTTAGAAAAATGGTTTAGGAAAATTCTTCTGAAAAGGCAACAAATAGTTCAAGAAAGCTGGGTGAGTCTGTGGCCCATTGGGTTAGTGATGACTGTAGGACCTCCCAGTGAAAGATTTCTAAACAATTTGCAACACAGACTCTCGATACCTACTCTGCTAGGTATATCAGATAGATCCTTTTTCAGGAAGGAGCAGCTGGAGGGAGACTGGAAAAGATTGTATCTCAACTGCAGTCCTGGAGAAACTTATGTCAGAGGTCAGAATGAATCTCTCCTATTGTTTTGCTGCTGTTCATGTGGCTAGCATGTGACTGCAGAGAAAAGGAAGCCAAGAAGTACCTAGCACAGGAATCCAGCTTAGTTCTTCCAAGAATGAAACAGTGGTAAGACAAAGAGTCACTTTCCAGTAAGGTGTTAGTAAACCTTACTTGGGAAAGGGTGGAGGGCATATGGAAGACCTGATACATGAGGCTCAATAGGATTTTTCCCTGAAACGGAAAGGAGCAATGTTGAGAGTCTCTTTCTCAAAGGTTAAATCTCTAGAAATGCTCCAGAGATAGGAGTGAAGCCCCGGCTGGCTGTGTCCTGGGTAGACCAGGCACACCAGAGCCACAGGCCTGCACTTGGCCACAAGGAGGGCAAAACAAATGTGCTGCAGAGACAAGCAGGCTCCTGCCCTCTACCAGCAATCTCTGCGAGCTTCTGTGTTTGGTGCCGTTTCCTTTCCTGTGCAGCTGCAGGCTTGTGCCCGAAAGGGGGAGGCGTGCAATTTGATAGAGATTAGAGCTTGACACCTCTAACCCATGATCGTTGTGCTCACTGTAGTCAGGGAGCAGTGCAGAGGAGGAGTGCCAGCCTGACTCACTGTGCTGAGAGGCTGGGCTTAGGCCGTGTCTGAACAAAACTGAGCTCTGGCAAGTTTAGTCCTGCATCAGAGTCTGTCTGTGCCATGTGGGTGTTAGGAAGGTTTATTGTCCCTAGCGGGCTTTTAAGTTTCCTTCTAAACAATTTCAGTCCTTGACTTGCTGTCTGGGATGGCACAGCTTGGGTTTGTCTTCAGTCGGTGTAACCACACCTCAAATGTTCTTATTCCTGGCAATGCCTTGAACTGGTGGGGCACATCTGTAGTCTCTTGGTGGCTTTTCTCACTAGCTCCCTGGGATGTCCCAGCACCAAGAATAAATTTAGTCTAGGTATCTTGCTGATCCTGACCCAGGATGTTCCAGGTCCCAGTGGAGGGCACTGTTTAACACAAGAGAAGTTTGGCCAGACATGGTTGAAAGTCACTTGTTTGTTAGCTAAATAGGGTGCTTGAGGGTAGCAGATAGCTCTGTTTAAATCCTAAGGATTTTTCCTGTCTCAAAAATACACCAGCTGGATGGAGGAGTAGGGATTTTGTGGAGAGTTTTCTGAGGCTGGAGGGTACAAGCTGATTTTTAGCCTATCTACCAGGTATGGCAAGTGAAATATATTTGTTCTGAGATCTTTGTCTTGGCCAGTAAGTCAGTCTTCCAGAATGAGTCTGTCAGCATCCCAGAAACATGGAGACGTGTCAGAGACAGCACAAGGAGGTTTTACTAGAAGACATTCTGGGAAATTTGTGTGAGCTCATGCCTGGGTTACAGGGCTCTTGGGTCTTCTGCTCTGTGCTGATGTGCTTCCATGAGGTTTATGGGCTGCACAGAACTTGTCTTCCTCAGTCCTCGCATTCTGTACACTTCAGAGCAGTTTCTCCAGGGACAGTTGCCAAGCTCTGTTACTAAAACAACCTCGACATCTAGGATATGTGCCATCAACACTCCTTTGCTTTCAACCTTGATGCTCTGCTAGGTTCTCCTGGTGGTCATAGGGTGAGCCTTGTCTTGGGAGGGTGCTCATTTGCAACTGTGTCAAAGTTGGCTGAGCCAGATTAATATCTCACTTATTTGGAGAGGTCAGGTTTCTGTCTCAGCCCTTGCACTTATGTGGTTGGAAAATAAGTTGGTTCAACCCATTAAGCCAGCAAATACTGTGGTTGGTTTTGATGGTCTTGTGTTCTGCCATATTTAATGAGCAAAATTGGATTACCAGGGGGTCAGGCCAGCTCTAGAGCAAGGGCAAGGTAAGGAGTGGGATGTGTGTGTGGACAGGAAAATATATTTGTGGGGGAGGTCAGGGCAGCAAGACCTCCAGTTTGATGGAGCTAGGTATTCATTCTGCTCAATTCTGTTGTAAAACCTTGCCTTGAATATCCTAACAGTTGTAAATGCAGTGGGGAAACCTCTCTTATGGCCTAATTGCAATGGGTATCTGACTTTTATCTCTTAATTTTTGGATGGTAAAGAAGATTTTCATCTTGGTTGTAAAACTGGATTAGGCTCAGTTGAGCCTGTACTTAGCTGTAAGGTAGTGGCAATGTTGTGGATTCATGTAATGCCTCTGTTTATCCCCTTTCTCTCCTCAGCTCGGCATTGCTGCAGGCTTTCTGGTCCCTCCAGTTCTGATCCCTAATGTGGAGGATGTGGAGAAGCTGGCCTACCACATCAGCATCATGTTCTTCATGACTGCAGGTGTAGCATCAGGCCTGTTCATCCTGGTCGTCGTAGGTAAGGAGGTGGGAGTGTGCACATGGGACCAGATGGGACTGAGATCAGCCGATGTGTGAGAGGGGCCTGTGTGCCGGGAAATGGGCTGGGCAGGCCAGCTGGGGATGGGCTCTACCATGCAGCTCACAGGGTCATGCAATACCATATCTTGCTGCTTCAAACCCTTGATGAACAGCAGATGTAGAAGGGAGTGCAAGAGGTTGTGAGTGAGACTGCCAAATTGTTAATTTTGTCCATTGCCTGCATAATAAAATCCTGTAAAAACCAACAGAAATCTTGCAAGTTTCATAGTCATCTTTCCTTGCAAACAGGGTGCTGGGCCTTGGGTTATGTCTGGGACCTGACTACCCCTTAAGACTAGAAAGAGGCAGATTATATGGCATCACAGGAACAAGCTGTTCCCAGTTATGAGTGGAGAGAACAAAACATGAAGGACAGTAGCAGGACACTAGAGGTGCAATTCCCCTGCTTAGCCCATGAAGCCAGATCTTTATCATGAAAGACTGGCATGCTCACGGGAGAGCTGAGTTTAGTTGCTGAATTCCATGCAATTTTTTTTATAGGCTCCTCCTGCCAGTTTGTTCATGTTGCTGGTGGCTGAATCAGATGTAGACTTCAAATAATGTGGGGCAAGGAATAGACGAGGTACAAAAATGCCTTTCTAGCACCTGGCACAGCAGTATTGCCTGTGACTGGGATTTCTGGATGCCACTTTAATGCTGGTAAGAGGCAGCAGATGGCTTGGTCTGAAATAAAACCTGGCAAAGGTTGTTGTTCCCTGGGCACCTGGCCACTGTAGAGCATTAGGCCACCTTTGTCAAGTGACTCGTCCAGTTCTGCTTTGTTGTTTGTAAATCCGCATAACACTTTTGCACCTGCCTGGTGATCCTTCTAGAGACAAAGGCACTCATAGTCCTGAGAACTCTTTTGGTGCTGCTGAACACTGCCTACACAAAAAGCTAATTGAAGGTGAGATGTTTCCCATGGCAAGGTGGCAGGAGTTACTGTTTGTTGGAAGAGAGCTGTTCTTTCCTGTTCCTGGATAATGGAGATCAAAGCTTAAGGACAATGGTGTGTTTTGTACACTTGGTTCTACTAGTCCCTGTGCCATCACTCAAGTGGCACAGTGTGTGCTGAGGCCCCTCAACTGCACCATTACAAACAGATGTGCTTTGTGTCTGGTTTCAGTCTTCAAGGAGAAGCCCCCGAACCCTCCAAGCCGAGCTCAGGCCTCAATCCAGTCAAGACCAACTGCGGAGTATTCCTACGTGCAATCAATCCTCCGCCTGCTGCGCAATGCCAACTTTTTGTTGCTTATGGTCACTTATGGTAAGGTCTGGCCTTTCTTCTTGTGCGGTTATCATGGCTTCTCCTTCCTGCTCTGTGCTCTGCTGGGGCAGTTACTGGCTTGAGTTGTTTTAGGGGAGCATAAAGGTAACTCCCCTGTGCTGCCACAGACCAGGAATCCTTATAGGCCAGTGCTCTTCAGCAGTGGTTACCAGCAAATGCAGTGGGGAAGAATGAAAGGAAGGCAGCACACAGAGGATGATAGGCCCTTACAACTGTTCTCCCATTCTTTGACTGTTTGCTCTTCAGGGGATTTCCTTATGTCTTCTTTTTTTCTAGTCATTTAGTTAATTGCAGCAAACCAGTCTAAGTGCTTAGGTAAGAAATACATGGAAGAGTCTGAGTGTAAGTCACAGAACTGAGTGAAAGTCATTTCCGAAGGCAAGGATATGAATATGACTTCCAGGCATCTCAGTAGAGGTCATGTAGAGTATGCAGATGTGCAGACTGTCAGCTTCCTAGGCAGTCCCTGTAAAGCAATTGGAAGGAAGGACTGGAGAACGTCTTCTTATGACATCTGTCCTTGCATGCTGAATTTGCTGCTTGCTTCTCTTCAGCAGTCTTGGTCTGTTTGTTTAAAGGCAGTGTGATGTGTTGAATCTATTCCCTGATGCTGAATTGGCATATGGAAAAGTGTTTTTCTTATTAGCAGAAAGGCCATTGTGGTCTGTGCCTGGCTGCATGATAGGGTATACTGTAGCTAGCTTGTCTGTGGGTAGTTTTGTCCTCACTATTCCTACCAGCTTACTATGGAAGTTTCTCAGGGGGACAGTTAAATATTGCTGGAAGTTCTGCACGTTCTGCCAGCAATTGTATCTGAAAGACCTTGTGGATGAGTAGGCAGGTTGGAGAGAATGAGAACGTGGCTTTGTACTTGCTGAGGATGCTAAAGATCTTTGGAGCTGTGTTGGATTCTTGGCTCCCTTCCTTCTCAGTGCAATAGACTTCTAGAAATGCCCCTCTCAGATTGCTCTTAAACTCTCCTGGTTTGCGTTGCAGCTGCTGGGTTTGGCTCTTTTTTTTTTTTTTTTTTTTTTTTCCCATAGTACATAATGCCTTCCCAGAAAGTGAAGACAGAAAAACCTGTCAGGCAGATTGTGTCTGAAGTTGGTTTGTGTCATCTGCTCGGTTCACACTTACCCTTCAGGAAAAAGAAAGAGGAAGGCATAAACAAGTCCTAGAGGAGAGGGGGGGGCTCTTAGTACAAAGAGCATTTTTAGAATCTGACCTTCCTGGGATAATTCTTTTCTGGCAGTCACAAACAGTGTGGAAAATCTGTTCAGTGGCTCATAATTAATTTTCTCTTGCTGTTGTTCTGTGCATTTGTTTTGTTCCTCTCTGTGTCAGCCTCGTGCCAATCTCCAGCTTGATTTGATATGGTTGACTGTTACTCAGAGAGGGAACTATGCTGTGAAACTTCTTTTTTTTTTTTTTTTAACTTGTCTGGGTTTAAAATGGTGACAGTTTTTCCTACTCAAGTCAAAAGTTACATGGGCCAAGATTTAAGACATCTGCAGCCACATGAGTGCAACTGAGTCATCCTGCCTACCTAACACAAAGATATCTGCAGCCTGTTGGCTTTTGGGTTAACATAGCATGTGTCGGGGAGAGAGGGGCAAACCTGCTGCTAGTTCATCTCTCCTGGCTGTGGAAAGAATGGGGATTCTTCCACAACACCAGGTCTGCAGAGCTCTACGGTCTTGGTATTATCAGCAGCCAATGATTCCTTTCTTGTGGCAAGACTTGCAGTGCTGGAAACAGTGGTGTCACTGCTGCTATGTCAGTGCTAGTGAAATGCTTTTCGGGAAAGCCCTCAGAGAACCTTTTCCCTGAGGCTGCTAACATTGCTTCCATAAAGCTGAGGCATAACACGGAACAGACATGAAGGAATTCCAAGTCTACGGGGTTGGGCTTTGCATTGGAGAACACATTGCTAGTGGGAGGCAGTAGGCAGGAAAAGGATGGGAAATTCTGGGGAAGGCTGGCAGAATGGGAGTCATGGGACAGTCTTGAAGAATCAGCATTTGGAATGGTGATGGGGCAGCGAGGAGGAGGCAGGGCAGTGAGAACTGCATGAGGAACCATTGTTGGGGAGAATTACAAAGGCGAACGAGAGAGAGATCAGGAGTCTGGCATGTAGGTAATAGGCTGCCTGCCTTGGGAGACCTGGGTTCTAGTCTGAGGCTTAATAAGGGTTCCTTTTGGAGCTGTAGGCAATAAACTTCCCCATTCTGGCCTCTATGAAATAGAGGGGACACTGAGGTATCAAAACCATTACTCTACATTACAAGCAAACTGTGGTAGCTAAAGAATCAGGTGGTGGTGAGCCTTCAGGTGTCCTGCTCCCAGCTACTAGTTCTGATTTCCCTCATCTGGTTGTGCAAATGGCCACTTTCCCATTGGAAACCACCATTACCTGTTTTAGGGATATTCAAACAGCTGTAATTCTCAGAGAGGCTTCCCTGAGCAACTGTGCCATATAAAGTGCCTACAACTTTTCTCAGCCTTCACATATGCAAATTTGACACATTGTCTTGATTCTTAGAATGTTTTGCCCGACTCTGGTGCCAAGTGTTGCTGCCAACTCTTACTTTCTGCCCAGCTTGGGAGCAGGGGCCCTTCTCTGTCTTGGAAATCACATGCATCACAGAGCTTCTGTAAAGCTGGTTTACTGACAGCATTAGGTACCAGAACAGCATCTGGCTGTCTCCACAAGGCTGCTGTCCTCTTGTCTGGGTGAGAAATAGAGGTGCACAAATGAGTGGTTAATGTTTAAGCCCAGCTTTGAAGTGAAGAAGCAGAAGGACTCTGCTGCTCTGCCATACTCCCGTGTCTTGGCACTGCAGCTTGTGGTGTCACCTAGTGAGTGGGGTGCTCCATAGGTGGAGATAGGATGAAGCTGAGTTGGGGCCTGTTGGCTGTTTTGCCATAGCCAAGTGTTGCAAAGAGACAGCTTTCAAGGCTGGAGGGCACCTCCTTGCTGTGAGATCTCCAGTTGTTCTCCCCCATCCTTGGCTGCTGGCCCTGCTGGAGTTTCCAGCCTTCCTGAGTAACTCTTGGTAAGAATTGGGTAGATTCTCCTGCCTAATGAGCACTCAACTTACTAGCCTCTCCTGTAACCTTCTGACACATGATTTTGAAGCAGGAAGCATTGTCACAGGCAATATTTGGGATCACTTGCATGAGAGTCTTCATCTATTGTCTGTGCCACAGAGCTGTGGAATGAGCTTTGCTTAAACATAGAATGCTTTGGGTTAGAAGAGCTCTCAAAGATCATCTAATTCTAACCCCCATGCCATGTGCGGGGACACCTTTCCCTAGACCTGGTCACTGAGACCCCACTCCAGCCTGGCCTTAAACACTTCCATCTACACCTTTGGGCAACCTGTGCCAGTGCCTCACCACCCTCACTGTAAATGGTAATGTTGCCAGAGATGGTGTGTGAAGGCAGTGTGATGCACCCTCCAGCTGCCAATCTTGTGGCTCCTCATAGAGCTGTGTACTGCAAGAGGTATCCAGTGTTCAGTGGAAGACTGGGCTAGGTGCAGGATTGCTGAGTACTTAAGTGGAACTAGGGGACTTCAGGGTGAGGAGAGCTCAGAGGTTTGTTCCCTCTAAGCTCTGCCTGCTAGACTGCACTTCTGTATCCTGTACTGTTAGTTTCTGCTCTTAGCTGAGGCTTAGAGAGGAAAAGTAGGAAGGGAGAACTTGACATGTATCTATTTTGTCAGGATTTCAAGCATCTGTGCCAGACTTCCTAAACCCATGGCTCCTTTTGGAGCCTATAGATGTGTGAGCTGCAGTGGTGAAATCTGTCCCCTTCCCTCCACCCATCAGGATCACTGAAGCCTTGAAGAGAAACCAACTGCAAATGTAAATGACTTTCTGAGAAGAAAGTTGTGCTGACTGTTACAGACCTCATCCACCTGGGGAAGGTTTCTCAGTATCACCCAAGGTGAGAGTGTAGCCGTTGCAGTACTGCTGCCCCAGTGCACGTGTGTATATTCTTGTCTGCTGTAAGTAAAGCTGTTGGGTTTTCTGCTCTTTTGAGAAGGATTTTAACCAACGAGAATTGCAATTCAGATGGAGCAGTGTGTCTGAATAGGACTTGACCAGTATCACCCCAACAGTTTCATTCGCACCTCAGGTGCTACTGAGAAACCTTCAGCAGGTGGTTAATGCTTGTAACAGTTAATGTAAGTTCTCTTTCAGAAATACAGTTACTTTCACGGGTTTTTTTCAGGCCTCAGTGATATCTTTTAGAATGCAAGACTTTTCCCATGCAGACACACATCCCAGGTGCCTGAGGGTAGTGCTGTCTGTGCTTCACCAATCGGCTCTGCTCCTACTTGTCTTCTGGCATTTCTTGTCTGGGAGAGAATGTTATTTATTTGCTGTCAGCAGGGAGAATGCTGACAGGCTCTTCCCTGGGAGGAAAACACACAGGTCAATGACACTGTTGTTAATTGAATCTCAGGTCCAAGGTGTGATTCAAGGTATGATGCTGAGGCAGATGCTTTTCTAGTATTCTGACTTGGCTGGGGGCAGAGGAGAAAATTGCAGTGCTAGAGATGGATCTGGCTGTGTGAGAGGTTTGAGACCCTGTGAAGGAGTTGCAAGACCTTTCAGTACAGAAATGTGCACAGCCTTTCCTCTAGCTGCTTAGGTAAGAACCATCCTGAAACTGCAGGGTTCTTCCTCCTGCATGTTGAGGCCTGGATGTTGGTCTGCATTTCTTTCAGTAACCTATGTCTAGCCAGTCTGGCTCACTCTCCTGAGACTCTGCAGCCTTGTTCTGGACCAATGGTCCCAAAGATCTTTCTCCCTCTGCATTTCTAGCTTTTTGCAACCCAGCAGAAGAGAAGCAGGCTCTGAATGTGTTGCATTTTTATCCCCTTCTCAGGTCTGAATGTAGGTTGTTTCTACGCCTTGTCCACTCTGCTGAACCGCATGGTGATCCATCACTACCCAGTAAGTGCATCCAACCATCATGGCCCTCTCTGATACTTGCTGTTCTCCAGCACTGGTTGCCAAAGGAGAGTCTGTGAGAAAGGCAATGTCACAGCACTCCTGGCTGGCTCTAGCACAAGTTGGCTGTTCCTTTTTTTCCTTTATACCACCCCATGCAAAAGCTGGTGAGCTCTAGAAAAGATGGCTCCCTTGCACCTTAAATGAAAGCATTTACTTTGGAGAAAATCTTCCAGCAATTTCCTCTCCTTGTTTCTGACTGTGATTTCTACTGTGATATCTGTTCCAGGAGGCTGCCCATGCTCAGGCTCTGGTGGCAGATGGTGGGGTGCCTCAATACCTGAGCTATTGTACAGCTTACTGCTGGTGCTGCATGCCACAGAGCTCCTTTCTGTGCTGCCTTATAGTGAGTCCCGATATTTCCTAGTCAATCTGGCCCAAATCCTAACAGCAAGCTTCATAGAGTTTATTCTAACTCCTCTGAGAGTATCTGCTCATGCTGGCCAGTGTATACCTTTTTCTCGGGGCTGGCTCTGAGACAATTGCCAGACCACTTTGTTTTCATGGACCAGAAAGCACTGGCTCATAGCCAGCCCAAAAGTCTTCCTGCAAAGGCTAGTTCTGGTTAGTGTGTTACCAGCAGAAAACATGTTTGAAGACTAACTCTGGTGTCTCTTCCTCTGTGGGTTTTCTGTACTTTGCTTTCTGTTGGATATGACTTAGTTCCTGCATTTGTGTGAGTGTGTATGTGTCTCACCACAGGGGGAGGAGGTGAATGCTGGCAGGATTGGACTCACCATTATACTGTCGGGGATGGTTGGGGCTCTGATCTCCGGCATCTGGTTGGACAAAACCAAAACCTACAAGTAAGTCCCTTGTTTGCCTCTGTGCCCTGGTGACTGTGCTCTTCCCCCATACTATGCAAGGAGCAGCTCTGTGCAGTTGCAAGTTGGCAGTCCAGAGGCTGAATCATTGGGAGGATTTGTAGGGAAAAAAATAGGGTTCTTCAAAATGCAGTTAGTCTAAAGTGAAGTTTGGAGCTGTGTGTTAGCCAGCACTGGGCCCATACAAGGTCTGGTGTCGGTGGTCCCTAGGGAGGCTTACAGAGAAGGTAAGATGGCCCAGTAACTGCTTCATCAGGGATGAGAGAGTTCTTGGCACAAGCAGAAAAAAAGACTGTACCAGACCATTTGTCAGCCCTTACAAACCAGCCGCTGTGGATTTTTGTCCAGCTTAATGAAAGGCACATTGAATCCAGTGCCCAGAGGCATTGTGTTGATGGCGTGTTGCTGTATTTAGGGCAGGCATAAGGGTTATTGGGGTTACGGGTGGATGATTCTGTGTTTGTTGCCCAGTGAGTTGGGGATCTGGCCAGCATACCTTGCCATCTGCAGAGGGACAGTTAAGAGTCTTTGCTTGCCCTGCAGCTCCCAGTCCTCAGGAACTTGGATCTCACTGAAAGATCTCACCTCTGTAGGACATCCCAGGCGATGCAGGGAGACTCTTGTGTCTTATACTGGGGTCCATCCAGGTTTCTCTGCTGGCTGTGAGAACTATGCTATAACCTGTTGTCTGAGCAGGTTGGGTGAGAGGGGGGTTTACTGGTGATGACTTGAAAGCAATTTCAGAGTTTTTTTTCCTTGCAGCAGCTTTTCATCTGGGGGAGTCCTACGGCCATTATCCTACCTTGTATCTTGGGCCAGAAAAGCACATTCTCATTGTGGACAGCTTAGATTAATCTGGCTAGCTGTGAGTTTGCAACTTCTGAAGTGGCCTCTGGCCCTAGCTCCCTGTAAAGTACAGGGATCTGAAATAGAAAATTGGCTTCTCTAATAAGAAAGAACGGTGGGTGAGGACTCCTGGGGCTGGCAGGTCGTTTGTTGCTGTGTCTAGATGGTTGTGTGGCACTGAGTAGTTCTCATATGGGGGTCCTGGGAAATAGAAACACAACTGTTTGGACTGCACTGCTAACCGTGCAATGTGACTTGTGTCTCTTTCCAGCCCAGGGCTAGTGGTAAGGTAGCTCAGCTGGCACTGCTAGACTGGATGATCTTCCTGCTTCTCCATAAGTGAGGCTAGGTTGCAGCATAAAGGCTTGAAGAGCTTTGTGATTCACCATGCAGAGCTGGGACTTGAAATTTGGTAGAATGGGAGATAGAGAAAAAACCACAAATCCTGTATTTGTTCCATGTCTCCCCCATCCTTGGAGGGATCATGTAGGTAGGCAGAGCTGGCTAACAGTGCAGAAAAATAGGACTATGTCATCCATGGAGTTTATCCTACAGACTCCAGGGACTACTGGGGGGTAGTTTTAGCCTTAGATGAGGAAAAACCCTGCTAAGAATTCATTCTCCTTTACAGCCTACAAGATGGATTTCTGTGAAACTAGCATTTTTTTTTTTTCTGAGTGCTACAGAGTCTTTATTTAGCCCCATTTAAAAGTCTATTTAAAAAAACTGTCAAGATGCCAGATGTTCTAGGTGGGTACCCTCCCCCTTCCCTCTGTTGCTGAGATAGTGTCAAGAATAAAATGGTAAGCACATGAAAATCAGGAAGGAAAGATAACAAGTCCTTTTTTTAGTCAGCTTGCAGAGAGGGGGAAGCAAATGAATGAGATCCAGCTGTGATTGAGGGGAGCAGGAGAAGGTTAATAACAGAAGGAATTGAAGAGCTCTACATGCATGTTTGATCTTTACTGTACCATCAGCAGTTCCTTGAAAGGGTGAGGCTGTGCTAAGTCAGGCTTTCCCCATCTGTCATGCTCGGGCACCAAATGGCCTTGCACTCTTGCTTTTATTTGGCAGGCAAGTCCCTGCAGCAGCCCTTGCACTGTTCTTGTTTTTGGAATAGCAGGTGCAAATTTGGTCCATTCAAATAAATACATGAGTTATGTATTGATGAGTGAGCAGTGCAAGAACTGGGGTTGTCTTTGGTGGCATGGCTTGTTGAGAACAGCCCCTCTCTTTGAATCATAGAATCAGGAGAAGACCCTTAAAGTTTTGACATCAAGTTCCTGCTCAAAAGACAGATGAGGTTGTGACACCTGGACACTGCTGGGTGTATTGGTATTTGTAGGGTAGTCTGGCTCAAAATGAGGTGTTTGGGGACTGAATTAATCATCACTTCTCTTTGGCTATGCTTTTCTTTTACATGCAGTGTTCACATGGCCTCAGGTGAAGCTGGTGGCAGTCAGCACTCTCTGCTTTCATTGCTGCATCTTTGTAAGGCAAGATGTCAGAAATATTCATCTCTCTCTCCATTGACTAGGCAGAGGACCCCAAGTGGTGTTTTAGGTCTGTACTGATCCAAAGTACAAAAATTTGAGAGAGGGAGAAAAGACAGTGGAGAATGAGCCACTTGGGTCTCTTCCACTGAAAGGTGAGTGCTCTCTCAGTCTAGCCTGACCTGCAATTTGGGCCTTCTTATTGTAGCCCTTTTCCATGTGTAGTGGATATGTCTTTATCCTATCCTGCCTTATGTCTTACATAAATAATTTACCAAGACTGTCCTTTCTTCTGACCTTCATCCAGGAAGAAACTGGCATAAAACTGAATTACAAAGGATGAGGGCGTAGTGAAAACCAAAGCAATCTTCTCCAATTCATCCCTTTCTCCAGCATCTGACACCTCCATGTCTTCAGCAATGAGATCTTCTGTGAGCATAAGAGCAAGGCCTTTCTTCAGGCTTGTGTGCAGCCTGGAATGTACTGTCCTCGTGGCAAAGCCTGTGGAGGCCCTCTGTCGTCCCTATCTGTACAGCAGAGCATGCTGGAGCTGCACACAACATCCCTGTGAGCAGCTGAAACTGTTGCATGTGGCTGTGCCCCTCATCCTGCCTGCTCCTGGCTTGTTAATTTGTTTCCTCAGATGTTGCTTGACTCTGGAGTTTTTGCAGCTGCAATCCCCTCTTAGTCTTGTCCTGTCACTTTTGCTTTCCTCATCCAAGTGACCTTGTAAAGCAAGGCTGAGCTGGGCCATACCCATTCCTTACTCTGAGGCTTCTTCTGGAGTTGACTGGACAGCAGATGTGTTCTTCATTTCAGCCCTGTTCCCTGCTGGTGCCAGCCCTGTCTGTTTTTTTTCCCCAAGGTCTCTTTTTTGTCACAGTCCTTTTTGTGAGCTCTTTAATCTGCCTCTTCAGAAGGTTTGGGATTGTGACTGGGAGGGCAGATGAATGTCAAGGCTGGTTAGGTTCATCTAAGTCACAAGCGTGTCAAGTCCTTCACAGATCTCCCTCTGGCTCTGCCACAGAGACTTGGCACTGGTGCCTTGTAGCAGTGCTTCCATGTGGATGCAGTGGGCTTCCTTTCCACACCACAGAGCCCAGGGTTGGGTTAACTCCAGTTTTTCAAAGGTAATGTGGCAGGATGCCCAACTTCCAGCCTGTGCTCACTGCACTAATCAGCCCGTGAAGGAGACAGTTTCTGTTCCAGACACTGAAAATTGTCAGTCCCTGTAGAACCATCATGGGAGTCGGTTGCTAAAAACACTAGAATGCAGTGCCAGTGTGCTCTGGGAATCTGCTTCTCCTCCTTTGTGCTTTTCTGGCTCCCATGAGATTTATGGCTGTGATAAGAGGCTTATTAAGCTAAAACCAGGCATTTTTCCATGCCCTGGTGCCCCTAGGGCTACAGAGCATTCTTGTCCTCTGGTGAACAGGGTGTCAAAGGCCACTTTCTGAGAACACCCTGCCTCTGTGTCCTTCCCCAGGAGTTTTTGTTTCCCTATGCACCAGTGTCTACCAGTATCTCACTTAAACCCTCTTCAAAACTTTGCGACTTTCTTGGACTGCTGAGCACTAAATCTCCTTTTCCTGTCGTCAGTGGTATACCCGGGGCAGCAGGGTGTTGCTGAAGTCTGGTTTAGGAGAAGTCTGCTTGTGTGCTTAAGGCTGTTCCCTGCAGCAAGATTTGCATCCACTGCTGTCTGTTCAGGTCCTGTGAGGAGCTGTGGTGAGCAGGCAGCAGTTCATGGCTTCCTGGTCTGTGATTCCCACAACACTCAAGCCTGTGATCTTGTTCTTTCATAAAGGTCCGTTGATTAATTTTCTCCTTCTGCAGCCTAATGATTCAGGGAGGTCAGAGAGGAAAACTTGCTAGATGAGGCAGCCATAGCAGGATCAGTTTTCTCCATTTTGTCCCCTATGTAGTTCTGCAGTTTCAGTGAAGAACACCTTCAAGAGGCTGCCTGCAGCTATGAGTCTGCCTGCTCTAGTTCTCAGTGGGGCACAGGGTGTTCTGGGAACTTCTCTCTTGCAGCATGACTAATGACTTAGCATCAATGTGAAACAAAGTCTTGAGCACATCTGGTCACTATCTCATTCTTCTCCTTTGCCTGGAGATGAGAGGCAAAGTGCAACACTTGGCAACTATCATGACACTGAATAAGATACAAATCACTTGGAATACTTGAACCATAAGCCTAGAAAACTGAGTGAGATTTTGTGTGACTGTCTTGAGATCTCTACACTGAGACCAAAACTGGCTGTGGTGAGAAAAAATTGTAGAACTCTCCATAGGCTGAGTGTCCCTGCTGGCAGGGACTAAACTTCCAAGGGCTGCAGCCACCTCTTGGAGGCCTGCATAGTATTTTAGCACTGACTGCTGTGTAGTTTGGAGATTTCTGTTCATGGAAGGAGTACCCAGTTCAAACTTGGTTCATGTAGCCCAAGTACAGAACTGTAATTCTGGCTTTGAGCTCCTTTCCTAATCATCTCTTTCCTCCATGTCTGCTTGTCAAGGCATGGGAGGCATAAGAGCTCATGGGACATACCTGAGGAACCTGTATTGAGCAGAAAAAGGCTTTTACTTGCCTCTCTCTCTGGGACTGCTCTCTGTCTGTTCAGTCAGTCTTTCAGCTCTTCTGCAGCCTCCAGGCCCCGTGCCAGCCATGTAGCAGCTCTCTGCAACGGATTGTAACAGAAGTAAGCAGTCCCTTTATGCTGCCTTCACAGATGAATTTTTCCCCTCAGTGAAAACTTTGGAAAGAACATACTCTAGAAATGATACAGCATTGGAGGTTAAGGGATTTAACTACTCCTTTGATACACAGCAAAATTACCACAGCATGTTGCTTAGCCTTTCAATATATTAAATGAGCCTGGTGAACCTTGTAAGCATGGATCAATAGCTGAAGCCTGAAATTCACTTTTCAGGCCTGTATTTGGATAAGAACTGACATATGGGCATGAGCCCCACTGACTGCAGTTATTGCAGCAGTGAGGGAGGACAGAACCTTAGCTGGAACAGTGTGGATTTATCTGTAGTAATTCAGTGTACTGGAAACATTTTCTTACACATTGTAATACTTACTGCCTACTTGGGTTGGATTTTTGACGGTCATCATTTGCATTAAAAAGGAAAAGTGAAAATAGTTTGAGATATAGTTTCTTCAGTAGAATTTTAGGAACTGATACCAAACACATTCTTTAATGGATTAAGACTTAAATTTGGGAGAAAGTACACAAGTAGCTTGTGGTAAAACATGTAACTTCTTCCCAAAAGACAATGATCAAAAGGCTTTATCAACTCTGGTAACTTCGGCTTTCAAAATCCTGGTGGAATTTCAGTCAGGTAAAGTATTTATCTTTCCCTCCTTTCCATCCTCAAAACTATGTACTGTGAAGACCTACTGCTGCCTCGTGTACTAGGAAGAACCTTCTGGTTTTTTAATGTGAGAAGGGTTTTCTTGGTGTCTAGTCAAGGGTGACAATTGCTAAATGTTGCGGTCAAAGCTGGCCTGGGCTGCTGCATGTGTCTGGCAGTACTCAGTCCACTGATGATCCTTGCATGGCCTGGCTGCAGGTTTGGCTGTTCCCAGGACCTGCCTGGCATGCTTCCTGTGCACAGAGACAGGAGCCTGTGGCTCAGCTGCTCTTGGCTGTGGAACTAGCACTGTCCCTGCTAAATGCTCACATGGCTTGAGGGTGAGGCTGTGAGGGCAACCTGGCTGGCATGTCACCTCTCCAAATACAGCAGGTAGTTTAAACAACAGAAAGGAGCAGCAACGAAAGCTGTTTTAGACAGCACTGAATAATATAGGCCCATAAGACTCTAGTAGTGTTGACACCTCTTTCCTTTACATTCTTGCTTGAGAGTGCTTGATCTCCTTGGCTCCTGCTTATAATTAAGCATATTCAACTCACTATAGTGCAGAGGATGCCCAAGAAAGATTAATGATGTCTTTAACTGGCTCTTGTTCTCCCCCTCAAGTGGCATGTACTGTGCATGACCAGGCACCTGTGTCAGTCTGTGGTTGGACCTTTCTTCTTCTGCTGCCCTGCTCTGTGTGCAGGCCCTTCCATGCTCTCTGTCAGTCCAGTTCCTCTGTCTGGCTGTGAGTGTCAGGAGACTGTGCAACTTGTAAATTTTTTTCTTACCCGTGTGCTACAAGCTATACTAAGATCTGTGGGCAAAAAGGAGGACTGGATTAAATAAAACCCTGATTGCTTTTTCTTGCAGGCAAACAACACTAGTTGTCTATATCATGTCTCTGGTGGGAATGATAGTCTATACCTTCACTCTGAGCCTGGGCCGCCTCTGGGTGGTCTTTGTGACTGCTGGGTCACTGGGGTAAGTTCATGTGCAGGCTGCTTTCCTCGGCATGTGAACTGGTAGGGGATGAGCAGGGAGTCAGAACTCCTGCTGTGGGAGGGACCTGGGGAGAGCCATAGCATCTGAATGACTCCTGCATGGTTTAAGGACAAAATTATCTGCCCTTCCCATCTCTCACTTGTATGTGTTTCTTTAGAATCAGGGACATTATCAGTGACCCTGCTCAGCTGTGGCCACCTTAATTGTTCCAGGTAATCAAGTGGAAGCATTTGGAAAGCAAGTGGTACCCACAGCCCCGTAGATGATGAGTGGACAAGAGAGAGAACCATGTGGGTTGGTGTGGATGTTTGACTGTGGTGGAGGTGATGCCCCTTAGGGCTACAGTCTATACTGTGCCTCTTCAGTCTTCTTTCTGGCAGTTGCTGAGTCTTCCTTTCTGTGTACTTCTTTACAGGTTTTTCATGACAGGATACCTTCCCCTGGGCTTCGAGTTTGCTGCAGAGTTGACATACCCAGAATCAGAAGGAACATCATCAGGGCTCCTTAATGTCTCAGCACAGGTAGATGTGCTGTTTTCCCTTTGCTTGCCGCTTTATAGGCAAAGAGATTAAATTGTAGTTCCAAGCCTTGAGTCCTATTTCTTTTCTGTTATTGGTATAATGTACTGCAGACCTAAGCACCTCAGGACCTGGCTTTTTGAGTGATGTTCCTCATGGCATTTCTGTAGTGGCACTCATTCTGTTTCTGTTTAAGAAAATACTTCAGGATGGCAGTCATCCTTGCCTTTTCCAACATAGCTCCCAATAGTCCTGGCTTGTCTCCAGTGAGAGATGAAATTCCAGCCATCAGGGTCATCTCTCATTCCATTAGCTGCAAGGAGGTGCCTCTGGATGTGTTTATAACCAAACTTTAGCCTCACTAGGCCTACTGTTTGACTGGCCTGTATGCTCTGATAGTTTGGTAAAGATTGGAAAGAGTTTGGGCTGCTCTACAATAACAGTACAGCTTGACATTACCTTTGCTTGTTTGTAGATTTTCGGTATTGCCTTCACCATTGGCCAAGGGCAAATCATGGATCGCTTTGGGACAAAGGCAGGAAACCTCTTGCTTTGTTCCTTCCTGTTCCTGGGGACCATTATGACAGGTAATTAAAATTTCCAGTGTTCTTCTGCTCTGACTTTGCCTTGGGCTTGGCATATTAACTGAGGGCTGTTGTGTGCAGTGCCTACAGGAAAGGGCAGAACTCACACAGCAGTCCCATAGCAATGCTGCTCTTCTTTAAGCATCTGGTCAGAATTACAGAGAAGAGCCAAGGCTTTTTGCCCTCGCTCTGGCACCTTCTACATGCTGCAATAAAGAACCTCTATCCTGCCTGTTTCAGAAGTGCTCTCGGCCTTGTCCAGGAGAGTCATTTGCCTTGCCCATTGTAGTGTGTTCCTGTCTTTTCTGGGGCTTCTGCTGCTCCTTTGAGTCCTGGGGAAATTGATGTGGGCACTGCATGATGAATTGACTGCCTTCACATCTCTCTTCCTCCCTCTGTTCCAGCATTCATTAAGGCTGATCTCCGAAGGCAACAGGCCAATTTGGAAAACGAACAGACAGTGAGTAAAGCCCTCTTCAATCCCTGCTGTGCCCCTGCTATTACCTCAGGACAACACCCAACCTCTCTCCTATCTAGGAAAGAGGGTTGCTTCTGGGCAAGCTCCTTGTTGGCATTTTCAAACAGGTGGATGTAATCCCAGCTCTGCCAGCTGCTGGGGCCTCTGTTTTCTCTGTGTTAATGTCATGCTCTGGGGTTCTGCAGGGTTCACACATCTTTGTACTGGCTAGGGCCAGATGTAGGGCAGTGCTGTGCTTGCTTCTCTCCCTTGACAGTGTGTTGAGGCCTTCAGTGCTTTGCTCTGTTTTAAAGCTGAGTAACTATTATTCTAGGCCTCTAGGCTGGCAGGTTATTCATCGTAGTCCTTGCCATCAGCTGCCATGTGGTGTCCAGTATGGGGGACTGGAGGAAGCTAAGCTGACAAAGCCCAAGTGAGGGCTTGAGCAACCTGGCTGCTCACACTTTGCATAGTGCTGCTGACAAGGCTGCTAGTTCATACTTGCACATCAGAGCTTGGAGTGTGATGTCCCTGTGGCATGCTGTGCAATAAATGCAGCTGTTTGCACATGGGAGAGGGCCTCTGGTGAGCTAATTGCAGTGGATGCTCTCAGAAGCTCTCCCTGCAGGGAAAGGGAGGGGACTGGTTGCTTGAAACTATTTTCTGTGTTTCTCTGGGCTCCTTTTCTAGGATGTTAGCAGAGATACCCACTCAATGTTCAGGCAACCATCAGCAACCATGACTAGCAAAGTGTGAAAATCTCTGTCTTGAGTCAGCTCTATTCAGAAGGCAGTGCTGCCCTCCTCCAGTGCTGGTGGCATGTGAGTTAAATTCATAACACGTATGTAGAATGCCCAGGAAAGGGCCTGAGGTCCTTTGGCAGTGAAGATGATGCCTCTAGTAGTAAGATCCTTTGCCTTTGTCAGACATTTCTCTCATCAGATGAATTGTACATTTTTGTCTGAGCCATTTTTAGTATAAATCTTCAGTCTAAATACTATTGTAAGAGCTTGCTGCTGGATGGGGATGAGCATTGTGACCAGAGCAAAGGTGGTGCAGATGTCATTTTTGTAATCCTAAAAGCCTCCAGAACTGACAGTAGTAAGAAGCAGAGGGATGTGTGTGAGATAACAGGTCTCAGTCAGTCAGAAATTTCACTGGCAGCTCCTTCCCCCTGAGGAGGCATGCTCTGAGGAAGTCATGTTGCACACCCCCTCACCCCCCAAAATGTGTCCTCCACATGGCTGAGCTCACCTGAGTACTTCTCAAACTTAACAACCAACCACAGGTGCTCGACTGAAGGTAGGCTGAATCTGGTGCTCTGCACTAAGATGGATGCCTCGGCCAGGGGATCAGCCAGCTGGGCTTGGGCATTGTGTGCTGCCTTTGTGGAGAGCTCTGAGAAAGTCATGTACTGGAGCTTTTCTATGTGGCACAGCTGCCCTTACACATGCTCAGGTGATTTTACTGGTTTCTTCCTTTGCCTGTTTCCCTTTCTTATTTTGCTTCGCTTTCATTTCTTTTCCTACTTTCCTCCATATTTTCTGGGATGGTGACTTGTGACTATCATTACAGAGACTCCAAGGCAGCAATCAGATCATGGATTATGGGACTGTAGCTTGTAACTATAACCCCATCAATTCCCACTCCTGCTCACTAGCTTAAACACATCAAGGTAGGAGAATTGCACTAAACTGCTTCTCTGAACACTCACAGGGTGGCACAGGCACCAAGCCAATGGCATTTCTGGGGTGACTGCAATGGCTGTAGAGTATCAAAAATGTTTCTGGCCTTTTCAGATACTCACCTGAGAGGAAAGACAAGACAGCCTCCAAGAACAGAGTGGAGATCGCCCCAGACTCATGTCAGACAGAGACACAGGGATTCAGCTAGGTGCAGCAAAGCAAAGCCGACTGCTGGAGCAGATGAAAAACTGAACTGTCAGTCATCTGTTAGGGAGAGAAGGTGCAGACATTTGGAGCCACTTCTCTGACATTATTTTTACAGTCCAGATTCTTGGCTGGAGGAGATACCAGCAACCCTTTAAAGAATTGGCTTTGATCACAGCCAGAGTGCATGGCCAACTTCAAGAAGGAAGTTTAAAAACATGTTGCAAGAACAGAGTCATTGGGTTGGTGCCTTGTGGTATAAGAATGCCTGAAAATTGTAAAGCTCTGTGCTTGTCGATCTGTGAATCTCAGTGGTAGTTCACATTTTCTCAGCTGTTCCTTGGGGTGGTATGCTTTACTACTCACTGTCCTCTGCTTCACACTGACAGGCTGGTCTGCTAAGTTATCCTTTGCTTTTCAAGGTGAGATAGACGCTGTGTTTCACTTAGTGCCACAGCCAACAGGACTAACAGGCAAAAGCAGAGTGAGTCCATTGGGAAAAGCAGCCTTGACCCTGCTAACACCAGGGCATGTTCTACAGGGACCGTGAAGCTGCTATGCTTTGGTGGAAGTATGAGGAAGAGTCTCATGGGCAGGGAAAGATTTATCTCCAGGCTAAATGCTTCTGAAGCTCTCTCCATGCTGCAGACTGGCAGTTTTAGCAGGGTACATATGTGGTGTTGATTTGGGACCAAGCTGTGGAGCAGCTGTAGCTGCACAAGCTGGGCAAAACCACTTGGGGTATAATGGAACTTTTTTGATGGCTGAAGTTTATGTCATAGCCTTTGTTAGCAGATGCCAGTGTTGCTATTGTTATCCTGGTTGTAAAACAGACACTGCAAAGGAGATTCAGGCATGAGGCTGTGTATGCCCTGTGTCAAAACTGCTTCCATAAAGAAAAATGGGTCATTTTTGTAGGAGAGTGCTTTCTGAAAAGAATAGAAGGCCCGTTATGGAGACTGGATCTATTTCATAGGAAAGTCTGCACTTTCCTGGGACCCAGGGTAAAGATATAAAGAGAAAGCTCCTGGTATAGCCCTCAGATTAGTATCCATTACTGATTTTCCAGCTGGACAGCAATGAAGTCCCAAATAAAGGTAGGTCCAACTAACCTGATCTCCCTCTATGGCAGGCTGACCCTCTTAGTGGATGAGGGATACAGTATTAGTGGATGTAGTCTACCTGGACTTAGTGAAGTCTTTGACACTATTTCCCACAGCATTCTCCTGGAGAAAATGGCTGCTCATCACTTGGGCAAGTGTAAGGTTTGCTGGGTAGAAAACTGTCTGGATGGCTGAGCCCAAAGAGTGATGGTAAATGGAGTTATATCCAGCTGGCATCAGGTCACCAGTGGTGTGTCCCAAGGCTCAGTATTGGGGCCAGTCCTGTTTAAGGTCTTTGTCGATAACCAGCATGAGGGGGTCAAGTCCACCCTCAGTCACTTTGCAGACCAGACACCAAGTTGGGCAGGAGTGTTGTTGGAGGGTTGGAAGGCTCTGCAGAGGGACCTGGATAGGCTGGATCCATGGGCTGAAGTAATTTTATGAGGTTCAACAAGGTCGAGTGCCAGGTCCTGCACTTGGGTCACAACCCCAGGCAACAGAGTTGAGGAAGAGCAGCTGGAAAGTTGCCCATTGGAAAAAGACCTAGGGATGCTGGTCAGCAGCCACTGAACACGAGCCAGTGTGTGCCCATGTGGCCAAGGTGGCCAGTGGCATCCTGGCTTGTGTCAGAAATAGTGTGGCCAGCAGGACTGGGGAAGGGATTGTCCCCCTGTACTTGGTGAGGCTGCATCTCGAGTCCTATGCCCTGTTTTGGGCCCCTCACTACGAGAAGGACATTGAGGTGCTGGAGCATATCCAGAGAAGGGCAATGGAGCTGGTACAAGGGTCTGGAGCACAAATCTGATGAGGAGCACCTGAGGGAGCTGGGGTTGTTTAGCCTGGAGAAAAGGGGGCTCAAGGGAGACCTTTTTGCTTTCTACAACTACCTGAAAGTAGGTCATAGTGAGCTGGGGGTCAGTCTCCTCTCCCAAGTAACAAGAGGAAACAACCTCAGGTTGTACCGTGGGAGACTTGGATTGGGTATTAGGAAAATTTCTTCACTGAAAAGGTTGTCAAGCATTGAAACAGGCAGCTTGGGGAAATGTTAGAGTCACCATCCCTGGAGGTATTTATAAGACACGTAGATGTGGTTTTTAGGGACATGATTTAGTGGTGGACCGGCAGTGCTGGGTAAATGGTTGGACTTGATGATCTTAAGGGTTTTTTCCAGCCTAAACAATACTGTGGTTGCTGCAAGAAGACTCGGAGTCAGTTGTGAGCTTCCAGAGCATGCAGAGCTGTGGAGTTGTGCAGATCTCACTCTCCACTGAAGCACTGTACCATTGGCTGTGTAGCAATTTGTCTTCTATTGGTGCCTTCATCGGCTAATGATTATAATTAAACAAATGTTGCAGCTAGTAGATTAAGTTAGCCTCATGGCATTGCGTACACCTGCTTCTCTAATAATGAAGCTGTAGTGTGGTCCCAACAATCCTCCTCACTTTTGTCTGCCTCAGTTCCCAGAGCTCTAGCTGAGTTAGCTTTCTGTATCTCAGGACACTTGGATCAAATGCCTGTTTCACATGATAATGAGGCTCTTTGTGTGCTGCCTTTGTTGTAAATGCATCTGAAGCCACTCCAGGATTGTGCCTTAAGATTTCATAGTAGTGTCAGTTGATTCAGCACACGCATTATAGCCCCAAATATGCTGTGTACTGCTTGTGCTCATTTGCTCGTGATTTTCAACATCCATGCAAACCTTTTTGCATTGTTTCTTTGCATTAAGAAAAAAGCATCTTTGCTGATCTTCCATAGTTTGTTTAGGACAAGTGTCCACCCTCAGTAGCTTCCTGGATTCTGATGGAAGCTGCACCATGCTTAGCCTCTAGTGAAATACTGCCAATAAAGAAATGCTGGAATTTTGTGTAGTAGGCACAAACAATGTGCACCCATTCTGTGCTTCCCAAACTTCCCTACTCCATTTCTGTGTTTACTGTGTGGCAAGCAGCCTTCTCCTGTCCCAAAGCCATAGGCATGCCATCTGTATGCCCTTTTCCAGTACTGTGATGCACAGCTGTGAGAGCAGCCTTCCTTTCCCAAGGTGGTGGAGCCCTGCAGACTTTCTGATCTCAATCTCTGCTCCTGTAGCTCCACAGCAGATGCCTGGTGCTGAGACCCCAGAGGTGCTTGGGGAGCCTGTTCTGAGTACTTCCATGGTGCGTTTTGGTGGAGTTTCTAAAGTCTAAATGCAGACTTCCTCTTATTCCTACCTCTGGCACTACTTCATGCACCCCCCTACCCTTTCTGCTTGTTCAAGTTCCCTCTTTGCACTTCCTGGCTTTTGCTTCCAGACATCTCTTTGAAGCTTTCCTTATCTCACTCCTTTGCTCTGGGATATTGCTGCTGACTTATTTTCATGTACAGATTGTGTAAGAGCCTACTCAAAATGAGACTGTTTCATATCTCTTACTTCCATGCTGCCTGGACTTCTCTTGAACTGCACTGGGGATGTGAACCTCTTTCCTGTGCACCTCTGATTTCTGCCCCAGATGTCAGTCTTGCCCTACAGTGAGTAAACTCAGAGCCCAGGCTGCAGGAAACTCCACATTCACCCTTACAGGTCTGCGTGCTGTCTTCTGAATTGGTGACAGCTGGGCTGTCTCACTGGGAGCAGAATCAGAACTTGAGAGGTATGAGAAGTCCAAGGAAGAAGAAGTCTCAAGTTTAATCCTAACACACCCCAGAAAGGCTCAGAAGCTGAGCTTGTCAAACTTCACCTAGGAAGGGTGAAGTGGAATTGCAACAGTTGGGCTGTTCCATGAAGGTGAGGATAGGGTGCTAATTGGGCAGCAGTCTCCATTTTCCTTGTTTTTCCTCTGGGAAAAGCTCCCTCCATCTTAAGGTTTCAAGAAATAAGGCTAGCTCTTCTACATAGTTTATGGAGAAAAAAACACTTTTGTATGTTTGCCTCTTATTTCCTACGGCTCTGTAAAATGAGTAGTGAACTTGGAAGAAGGCACTGCTCTGTGGCATTATCTCAGCCCTAAATCCAAGCTGGGGAAAGGGGAGAAGCAGGACAGAGCGTGACAGCACTTCAGTGGGCAGTGGGGATGGGGATGAAAAGACCTGAAGATGAGCAAGACAAACAATGTGTCTGGGAGTTGAAGAGGCCTCAGACATGCTGGAGTAAGGACACAGGGGAGCTAGTCATTGTGCTGAGCCTCCTGAGGATGTAGAGGATGCAAGTTCTCTCTGGTGTTTGCACAGACACTGTGCTGCCTCCTGGCACGAAGGAGTTCCCAGCACCTGCCCTTGTCCAGGGAACTGGCAACTTCATGCTTTGAGGCTGAGCTTGTGTCCTGGTGAAGTGTTGTTGGTGAGCTGGCTGTGGGTCTGATACCTCTGGTGGTATCAGCCCCATGGTAAATGAGCAGTGGTCTGAGGACTAGAGGAAGTAGCTTAAACAAAGTCAGATGTTGCACTGCCCTGCTGCCCCAGGGCCCCTTGCTTGGGCAGTCGAAGTGTCTAGAGAGGGAAGAGGGAACCATCAGCACTCTCTGAGGATGGCAGTGCTTATTTGGGGATTTCTGCATTAGCAGGGAGCTATGAACTACCCAGGCTCTGGTAGTAGCTGATGTCTCTGAAGCCTGGGTCTGGCCATGCAGGATCCTAACCACATTTTTTTCTCTGACTTGCAGAAAGTGCTGCCAGAAGCCTACAGTAATGCCATAGTCCTTGAGGAATCACGGCTGTGAAATGAAGGGGTGGCAAAGCTGGGAGATACAGCCCCCCTCATTCCCATCTTTTTCTACCTGCACCATCCTCCTGTGACATGCACCCCAGGGGAGGGTGGCAGCCTCAGGACAGGGGCCCAGTGAACTGCTTGTGGAGAGTGTAAAAGAGCAAAATAAGAGGGGGGTTGCTTTTTGCATCTTGCTGTTTTGGAGACTTTGGTGTTTGGGAGGAAGAGTTGGGAAAATCTGCTGTGTGCCCCCAGTCCCACCACCTATGCTTGGAAAAAGCACATGTGATGAGAGAAAAGCCACAGTACCAGGCTAACCCTGAGCATAAGGGTTGCACATTGCATGTGGCTGTGACATGAAAGGCAGAAGCTGGACCACACTTACTCTGTGAGCAGCCCTGGGAGAGCTTTCAGCTGGCTCTAGAGAAGAGGGATTGCTCTGCCTTGGTTCCCACGATGCTCTGTGTTGCACAGGTGCTAGTAGAGGCCTCAGTACATTACACTGCAAAGCAGTGCACTGGCTGCTGCCACTCTTCTCTTATTATTTGGCTTTCCCAGATGAAGCACTCTTAATCTAGATAAACTGCTCAGAATTCACTGGGGTGGCCCTGATGCTCCTATATATTAGGAGTAATTAACAGATACCAATATGCCTCCTTGTAGCTCGAGACAAGTTCTGCAGCCTGAATCTATCTCATCACTACATTAGCAACAAAAGTGAGTGAACACAGTTCCCCTGGGCTAAGGACTGTGTCTTCCTCCTTAACAATTAAGTGCCTTTTGCATGTTTCAGCACTACATACAAGCTTTTGTGAAGTGTTATATTGAGAAAACCAGCCACAACTGTGTTGCTCTTCAAAGCCACAGAGAGGGGTATGATGGGAATCCAGCTTTGCTCCAGTGTGGTAGCTTCCCACTTGATAGTAGAGAGTGGGAGAAGGTGCCCACTCACCAGCATTTGTGTCTTGTAGACACTGCCCATCTGTATTCTGTTTATCTTCTAAACACAATTGTAGATCCTTTTATCACTTCTCCGTCCTTTCCAGCATCCCACCCCTGGTGAAGACATCAAGTGTCCTTATATACCTTAAATCATACAGTTACTTATGTATTATTTGAGGCAGGGGACAAAAGCTGTACTGAGGTGGAATGGTTAAAAATACTCCTCTCTGACAAACTATNGTGAAATTTTAACTTTTTTTTTTGATACATTACATATTGATACAGCCTGTCTGAGTTCAAGTCGGTGCTTGGACAACTTTCAGGCACATGGTGTGATTTTTAGGGGTCTCGTGCAGGGCCAGGAGCTGGACTGTGATCTGTGATCCTAATAAATTCCTTCCAATTCAGCATGTTCTATGATTGAAGTCCTATCTTTGATAGTCTGGGATTGAGGATGGGGATTTAGAATAATTTTCAATAGAAATATGAATGTAAAATACGAACATTTGAAGTGTACAATGAAACCTGACACATTCATATTAAAAGGCTGAAAACAGTCTATGTGTGGCTCATTTAACAGCCTGAAGTGTTCTGCAGAATGGAAAAAATCATCTTTCTGCCCAGTGCTACTGCTGTGTTCTTCTCCTTTGGTTTCCTCTTTCTTCTGCATGTGAATTGTCTTCCTAGCTAGGAGTTCCTGCTGGTTTTTTTTTTCTGCAATCTGTGTGTTGCCCACTGTTTTGGGCATTCTTTTCTCTAGGTCTAAGGAACCTGTTCCTGTTTTCTCCATCTTCTGTAGCTATGGCTCACTACACAGGTGGCTCAGTCCTTGCTCACAGATGCATAGTTCAAGTTTGCTGTCATCAGCATGCTGCAGAAGAGAGAGCATCAGCAACCCTCTTCATGTGTGTTATGTGAGCAGTCAGACCTGGAACTTTGTGCCAAGGACTCAGGGAAAGGTAGGTTTTGCTGGAAAGAGAGATAATGTATTCTGCAACATACAGTGGAAGGTGCTGTTGGCTCTGATCCTCTAGCTACTGCTGTGTAGCAGAAAGACAAACAGAGCACACTGCGGTTTTTTGTCATTTATTAAAAACGGCCCCTGGGGAACACACACATGCAAGTTACACAGCAGTGCCAGGCGTTGCACCCCTTCTCTCTTTCTGGTCCCAAGTGTTCAGCAAATCCTGGATACTTCTGCACCTTGTCTCCGTAAGAACACTGGGAGAGAAGTCCTTAGTGCTCTGGGCATGCTGGAGACTTTGCCTGCTGCCCAGGGAGTCAGTCACCAACCGCCTCCCATAAGCTTCGACACAAACTCCACTGGGACTCGGTCTTTGACATCGGTCAGTTGAAATGTTGCCTGGACAAGACGAAAACCACCTGGTAACGACAGTGATTGACAGAGTCCAACATTGACCCACCAGCGGGACTGGTGTCCTAGAGAACTTCACCTGAGCTTTCGTGGAAGTCTGGCAGTAAAGGTAGAAGATGACACCAACCTACAAAAAGCCCTCAACTTCAATTTTTCTTCTTCTTTTGTGATAGCGCTTCTACCTCCAGGTACTGCAGCCCAATCAACATCCCCATAATAGAGAAACCTGTGATAGAGATACAGGATGAGTGGCAGAAAACACTGGACAAGAGATGAGGCGTCCCCTCAGCCCATAGCTGCATAGGGAGTTTTTCTGGGGTGTCATAGCTCCAGAGGAGAGTTTGCAGGGGCAGAAGAGCTCTACTTACTTGCTACCATGAGGGGTGCCATAACTCCAATTGTCAAGGCTGCAGTGTGATATATGAAGACCTCGGAGAGGAAGTGAGCAAGGGCCAAAAAGAAGGTAAAGAGTGTGATGTGATAGAGGCTGTTGAAGAGCAGAAAAAAGCAGGTTATCATATCATACTACGGGCACGAATATGGCTGAGTGGAAAAAAAAAGGCAAGCCTGCATGCTGCCCCATCTGGTCTCACTGGCAACACAGAGGGGACTTTGTCCCTTGCCTAACGAGGTGTCCCTGGGCAACAGCTGAAAGGAGAATGGGGCAGCATGTTCAGTGGTACATTGGAAGTCACAGGTATTATCTGACCTGAAAGCAGGTGAAGAGGGGAGAGCATGAGTAGGGCACCAGTGAAATCAGAAGTATGTGCACACACAAAAATAAGGTGAAAACTGGATAAGCAGAGAACTAGGGTGGTAGGACTTGGCTGACTTCAGGCTGCATCACCCAGTGTCCTCACACCTGTGCTCTGCTACCCTCTATGGGCCACAGCTGTTGAAGCAGGTCCAAGAGATCCATGATAAAATTCCTCAAAGGAACAACTGATTCTTGGTAATTGGCATTGCCACCACCCCCTAAAAAGATATCGTTTATTTCCTGCACCTCCCTACCTCAGATAAGCCTAGGCAATCCAAGCACATACTGCCAGGTGAACAGTGACTTCTGCTGTGGGGCTGAGGGAAGCAGTGGCAAAAGCGTTTTAGCAACCTCCAATAAAGGCTTTGTCTAGAACAGACCTCAAGTCAGCTTGCATGGAAACCCCTCTCAGAAACACTTGTGTTAGCACAGGGAGAAATACCGTGTCTCCCACTCAGCCCCAGCTAAGAGTGTAGGAAAAAAAGCAACCGGTTAAGACCATTGCAATGGGGCACCTACACTGTCCCACTCTTTAGCTGAGCTGTCACAGTAAAAGAAGTATTGAGCACCAGTCACACCACAGCATTAGCAATTCCTTAATTACCAGAGCAGCAACGCCGTTCAGAAAATGCTTTCCAAGCTCAGAAATTTGTGACAGCAAGGGGTTCTCAGATCCACCAGTTTCTGACCGAGCTAAGAACAGAAATCAAAGGCACAGGCTGTCCCCACGGAGGCAGAAGCGGGCAGCAGCTATCACGCAAATCGCACACTGCAGGGGAATGCTGTCAACACTACAGAAAGCTCAGCAACAGCTTTTGATCCCCCACCTCCTCTGTGCCGCCCCCTAAGCTCAGGCTGTTACTAGCAAGCAAACCAATGGATTTCTGGGGTGCTGCTTTACATACGTCCTGTTACGGATGTCGATTGCGCAGAGGCAGCGGATGACTGACGACAGCAGGGTCCAGACGCCGAAGGTCCGAGCCTGGAGCCCGTTCACTGCGTAGGGAAGGAGGGAGCACATGGAGACCACGCACGGCCCTGCCTGCCACCCGCAGTCCCGCCGTGGAGGCGCACACTGGGGCAGCAGGCAGCTCCCGGGCCCCGGAGGTGGGACGCCGAGGAGAGCCCAAGGCCCACGGCAGGCGACCTCCGGGCACCGGGGCGGCCGGCGCAGCCCTTACCGAGGCCGGGGCTGGCGGTGTACAGCTTCTCCGAGAGGAAACCGTGATCGCGGAAGCTCTGCAGGGTATTCCCGGCGGCGATCACCGACACCATCACCAGCCAGCTGCGCAGCACGTTCAGGAACCGGCTCATCCTCCCGCCCGGCCCAGGACGAGTCCCCGCCCGTCACCGGCGGCGCTCCCTCCCGCGGCGGCACCGGGGCCCCGCCCGCGCCGCCGCCCAG
>VZTR01010308.1:75310-131067 GCA_013400775.1 Chaetops frenatus | reverse complement strand
CGGGCCGGGGACGCGCGTTACCGGTAAGCGCCCGAGTGGCTCTGACGGGCGGCTGCGGAATAGTCTGCTGGAAGGTGATGCTTCTTTCCGCACTCTGGTGGCTCGGAGGTGATGTTTGACAGGTCACTGGTGTTTAACCGGCTTGTTGATAGTCCCGTGAGAAATACGTGTACTGGCAGGAGGTGCAAGTTACCTGGTACCTCTCGCTGTCCTGCTCAGCTATGAGTTCCTGCCTTTAATCCTTATTGCAGGTAACTGCTCTTGCAGCTAGGACTGGGCTGTATGAAAACTCTCAGAGGAAATGCCAGTTGGGATGGCTAAAGATCTGGAGGAAATTGACTCATCCTCAGAGGAGGAAGAAGATGCTGTAGATGGACTAGAGTAAGTAGGAAAAACCCCTCTGAACTCTTTCTGTGTCTCTGTGCTTTCTGGTGGATCTGTAGCGGTTTGAAAAGACGGATGCATTCCTTACTGTCTTACCCTTCTGTCTATGAAGTGGAAGATGATTTGTTTGGGTTTCAAGCCTATGGGCAGGCTACCTTAATCTGCAGCCTAAAAGACCACCACATTCATCAGGGTTGGATGTGCAGCTTTTTTTGGCTGCTCTAAAGTTGATCGTTTCATGGATTTCTTTCTGTCAGGTTCCTAAAATGAGAGTGTTTTGATGGTATCTGTCCCTTTCTTTAGAATTTTTTTTTTTGCATGTGTGAGTCTTTTTTTTTTTTGTGTGTGTGTTTTTAGTTTGTTTTTTTTTTTCACTTTTACTGCTGCAGAGATTAGAAATCTGCTGTACAGTAGACTGATACACAGTGTTTTATGTCCTTTTTAAAAAACTGCCTTGTGGTAACTCATCTGATAGACTTCATATTTCTTACTAGTAGCGAGTCATAATGTTTGTTCCATCTTTGTTTAGTAACTTCTTTTAGCTTTGCCTGTGAAGGAATTGCTCCCTGCTTCTTTCCCATAGCAGAATCCCTTTTCTGTTTCACCTGGGCCTACTTCACTATGTCCTGTCAGGGATTTTTTTGGGTGCACATTGTGGCTGAGTGCCCAGCTGCGGACTGCAGTGACTTAAGATGTTTAGAGCAATGTTGCTTCACAGCAGGCAGTTGGCTTGGGTGTGCTAGATCCTCATGGGTGGGAAGGTCCAGAACTAACTTCACCTGGAATGTAACTGTAACAGTATGTCTGCATCAAGTGACCTGGGGTCATGCTAGGAGGGAATGACTGTCACCTGGAGGATTGAGCCTTGCTGCAAATCCTCAGGACAGGCTTAGTATAAACTCCTGTCCTGTTGCCTCAGCTCATTTGCCACTTACATAAGGCTCTGGCCCATAGTGTAAATTCTGGAAGTGTCTTGGGTTACACCCTAGTTGTAGATTTTTTTAAAATTATTTTTTAGAGGTACCAGAAGCAGTTGGGAGTGCTGTGAAGTTAATTTGTCTGGGTGATAATGGTAGTAACTTTGTTAAGAGGACCAAGGCTACCCTTAAGAGCCCTTGTCCTGGCATTGGAAAGTTGCCCTTTTATCTCTGTTCCTTTGTTCTAATTGTTGGAGGTGTTTTGTGTAGCTTCTCCAAACCTTTGGCAGACCATGATCTTTCATATTCTATAGACAAATGCTTTTGTGTATCTCTGTCAGTCTTTGTATTTCTTCTTGTTAGTGCAGATGGAGTTGTCTCTCCAACCCTTCAGTCTCTGTTTTCTGTTAACTTTTTATTTTTTTAAATTTCCTTGTGCTGTGGTAATAAACATGGAGTTTTATTTGCCTAGGGAGGTTGACAATTTTTCTTTGTGTGATCCTAGAATTTGATATAACAGGTTTTCAGTTTTTTTGGTGTGTCCTTAATTTCTCTGAGGAGATAATATTTCCCAGTGTAGTCTTGTTGCTTTGTACAGAACTGATCACTGCATCTCAGAGCCTGTAGCTTAAGTGGTGCACTGGGGGGCATCTTTCTTGAATTCTGGCCTTGCATTCCACTGTATCTGACAGGAATTGAAAGGGAAGAATACACAGCTTTATCCATTGTGTTGAGCCAAGTCTGTTCTGGACTCCCAAACTGTGCATTAGTGCTTTTTTTGTGCACTTCAGACTCCAGTATTACAGCCAGGTAGACTGCACGGATCTGTAGTTCTAAAATTGGAGGCTGGAACCTGCATTGCAAGGTCTGGTTGTGTGGATACCAGCAGTTGTGGTTTATTGTGAATTATAGATCTTGTTTTCAGGCTATAAATTCAGAGAACTGTAGCTTTGAAAGCTCATGAGGCTTCTCCTAAATTATACCCAGTAAAATAAATACAGAACTGAACAGGATTAAACAGGACTTGGACTGGCAAGACCAACTCAAACAGAGGGTGATCTGGAAGATTCCCTTTATAGCTGCGTACCAAGGCTGCTGTATTGTGTTTGTGTGGCCAGGTTTTGGTACTGGGAAGGCCACAGGAGTAGGTTCTGTGAGAAGTTGCTAGAAGCTTCCTCCCTATCTGACAGAGCCAGTGCTCCAATATGGACCCGCCACTGGTCAAGATGGAGCCCGGGAATGATGGTGGAAACACCACTGTGATAACATATTTATGAAGGAAAAAAAAAAGTTATTGCATGGGGGTACTAGTGCTCAGAGAAGAGAGGAGTGAGAATATGTGTCAAGAAGAACTCTGCAGCCACCAAGGTCAGAGGGCAAGGATGTGCTCCAGGTGCTGGAGCTGGGATTCCCTGCAGCCTGTGGTAAAGACCATGGTGAGGTAGCAGTGCCCCTGCAGCCCATGAAAATCTGTGGGAGTGCAGAGATCCACCTACAGCTCATGGAGGAGCCCCACACTGAAGCAGGTGGATGCCCAAAAGAAGGTTGGGATCCCATGGGAAGCTTGTGCTGGAACAGGCTCCTGGGAGGGACCTCCAGAGCCATGGAGAGAGGAGCCTACCCCGGAGCAGGTTTGCTGACAGGACTTGTGACCCCGTGGGAGACCCATGCTGCAGCTTTTCTTGAAGTACTGTACCCTGTGGAAAGGGGTGCATGCTGGAGCAGTTAGTGAAGAACTGTAGCCTGTGGTCAGAATTCATATTGGAGAAGTTTGTGAAGGACTGTCTGCACTGGGAGGGACCCTGTTCTGGAGCAGGGTATGGACTCTCCCTGAAGAGAAAGCAATGGCAGAAATGACATGTGATCAGCTGGCTGTAACCCTCATTCCACCTCTCCCTGCACTGCTGAGGGGAAGGAGGTAGAGATGACAGGAAGGAGGTAGAGATTCAGTGAATCCCGGGAAGGAGGGAGAGGTGGTGTGGTGGGAAGGTGTTTTTAAGATTTGATTTACTTCTCATTATCCTGCTCTGATTTTAGTCGGTACTAAGTTCGATTAGTTTCCACAAGTCAAATTTCTTTCACCTGTGACTGTAGTTGGTGAGTGATCCCTCCCTGCCTAAAACTCATGAGTCTTTTGGTAAATTTTTCCTCACCTGTCCAGCTGTGGAAAGGAATGATGGAACAGCTTTATAGGGTGCCTGGCATCTAGCCAGGGTGCAACCTGCAGCCACCACATGCCTGGCATGTGTGTGTGTAAGTCAGCACAGGCAGGGCTTAGGAACCACCACAAAACTGTGGCTGAAAGGCCAAGTGTAAATTTCTTTTCATTACCTTGCTCACTGGGGGACCCCCAAAGCAGCATCAGAGGCACACAGGCAGGCAGGCAGGCAGGGAGGCGCTATGGATGTTGTCCCTTGCTAGAGGATCATGGAGGCTGCTGCTCTCACCTGTTTTTCAGGGATTCTTGCAGGTGCATTTTACCACTGTGCTTTGACCTTTCCCACAGTAGGGCAGGAATCTCAAGCATGTTTGATAGGGTGCCTTAAATTCTATTGCAGTCCTGTGTTATCTGACCTCAGATGTTCTACTTGTGAAACACACAAAGACAGACAACAGTTAGAATGTTGCATGTATTTTTCTACACCCAAGCTGTAAGTCACTTAGGCATGTTTACAGTCCTCCTCACCAATCTTTCACTCTTTTTCCCGGTGTGTTTGCTTATGTCCTGTCCACAGGCTAGGTGGTGGGTAAGTATGGAGAGCTGCTGTGTTGGTTTTGTAAGTAACTGGTGCATGTGTGAAGCTCAGCAGTTGCTTCTGCTGACTGTCTTGTCATTTCAGGGGTCATCCATGTATCAGGTGGACCGGTGGTGGCTGCAGGCGGGTCCCTGTCTTGGTGTTTCATGCTGAAGCCATTCTGACTAAGGACAGCTACCTCCGTCTAATTGGAGGTGAGTGCCACTGCGTGCCAGCTTTTGGCTTGAAGGCAGAGGTGAAAGTCTCTTGCCTAATGTTCACTTTGTGGTAGGAAGAGGACATGGTAGGAAAGAAATTAGAATCCTCTCTAGTCTCTGACCACTGAGACATTTGCAGAATCACTGGGTTGGAAGAGACCGCCAAGATCATCAAGTTCAACCCAACCCTAATACCTCAACTACACCCTGGCACCGAGTGCCACATCCAGTCTTGTCTTAAACACATCCAGGGATGGTGAATCCATCACCTCCCCAGGCAGACCATTCCAATACTTTATCACCCTTTCTGTAACAAACTTCAGAAATGCTTAATCCGTTGGTGAATGCTTGTAATGTCTTTGGACTGTCGTGTCTGTCCCTCCACTGGACTGTGATATGTTTTGAGTTGGAACTGTCTGTTTGCAAATTGAACTTGGAAGCCATGCTAGAACTTAGAACCAGAATACAAATTCACCGTAGCTAAGACCTTAAAATCAATCATTGCTATGAGTTTTGAGAGCATTTCACTGGGAAATAAAGCAGCCAGCCCCACAGTTGGACAATAATAAGCTGTAGTAAAAAATCTCTGAGTCTACACCCTCACAACCCTGAGAAGGCCATAAAGAGAATGATTGCTGGCAGCACTTGAGTTGGGAGACAAACCTGTCTAGTGTCAAATAAGGGAAAGCCTCTAAAGAGGCTGGGCTGTTACAGTCACTTTGGATTTGAAAAGTCAGTACTTGTGGGTGTGTACAGCTGGGAGCTTGTTCTGTATGTGCTGAGTTGGAGAAAAGCTAAAATCTACTCAGCTTCTTTTTGTGAAGGTGCTGACACTTCTTTCTTCTCTTGCTTTTTCCTTTCTTAGGTAATTGGTGCTTTTGTTTCTAATATCCTATCCAAGCAGAAATGCTTCTGGCTCATTGGGGTAAGGGGTGGAGAAGGTGATTTATGTGTGGAAACGCCTGGTCCTTTTCATGTGAGTTAAAAACATACTTGGATCGTGCCAGAAGCTGATGGTAATTATAACTCACATTTTTACTGGAGCGTAGGGTCTCTTCTGCTTTTTCTCACATGATTTAATGAGTTTACTGCTGAATAGTGCAACTTGTTAAATTTTCTCCAGCTTTGTCTCATTCCTGATTACGATACTTCTTACTTTTTTGACTTACTTTTGTTGGTAGAACATGTTTCCTGGAGTTTAATCTTCACTCTTTAATTCTCAGTTTGGATCAATTTGTAAACTGCCTTTTCTAGGCAGTTCTGTATTCTAGTATTGCAGTTTCTTTCTCTTCTGTCTTCGAACTCTTTTTTGGATTGCCACGTCCTTTTATCTTACAACTGACCTCTGGTTTTGCTACTTGTTTTTGGTTTATCTTATATGTCCAAGGCTGCTTAGTGCCTTTGTTTTTATGACTTTCTACTTGCATAGTGAGTTTATCTTTTTATTTCCTTGTACTATTTACTTTATTTCCTAATGTATTTGCAGTTATTTGTTGGAAGATTGATACAGGTGAATGAGATGTAAACAAAAATTCAGTGCTTTACTTCGGGTTTTCAGGATCTAAAAAGTGGTCACATAAGCTAGCCATGTCAATGAGGGGCATTAGACATGATTACTTTTAGCTAGGAAATACCGATATTGGAAAGAGAAAAAAGCTGAAATCATGTTTGGAGCGTTATAAAGCAGTCTGTATAATGGAATGTTTTTAAAAAAAAACCAATCTGGGTATTTGTTACACTGTCCTGTGCTTTATTTTTATATGATGGGGTTCTGTGATGCAACTATATTATAACTAAGGACTGATATAAGTCATTTCAGTGATGCATTTCAGTGAACCCTTTGCCTGTTATGTGCTGCTACTCTCTGTGAATTAAGTGCAGCTGTACTGTCTGAGTCCTTTTCTTTGGTAGCAACGAGTGACTTTGGTTCATTCTTCCAGGTGCAGACTCTAATGCCGTGTCTCTTTGCCTCTTCACAGAGCGCTTCCACATGTCCTACAAGATCGTGCGAACAGACAGCCGGCTGGTTCGGAGCATTCTGACTGCCCATGGATTCCATGAGGTGAGAGCAACGAACTTCTCACTTGATTCTGTGCTGGGCTGGGAGGTGATGATAATGTTTTCGGATTTTTTGTGGGGTTTGGTGGTTTTTTTTTTGTTTTTTTTTTTTTTTTTAATTCTGTAGGGTTAGAACCAAGAAGTTGTTGCAGTCCCCGTTGAGGTTTTTGGTTTTGTCTTTTAATGTACTCTGCTAGTCAGACTGAAAAATATGTCATGATTTTGCTCTCTCAAAGGAGAACCCATTAGTCTTAAGCCTGCAAAAATAGAGGAAAAGGAATGCTGAAATTTGGTCGTGTGTTTTCTCTTTTTACTTTTAAAGTGCCACACCCTTGGGAAGATCTGAAGGATTTAATCTCTCAGACTTTACAAGCTCTCAGAAGTATTGATGTCGTATTTCACACTTCTCTTCTACGGCCTGTCTTACTCTAAATAAAGTTCTATATGCAGCTAATGACAATTTGGGAGATGTATAGGGTTGATTTTTTTTCTGAATAACAGCAACTTAAAGAATTGATCTGACAAGTTTTGTGAAGAGATTTAAAATGCTTTACAAACTGTGTTTAAACAGGCTATGAAAATAACAAACTCACAACATTGTTTAGAAAAATTTGACATGGTTATTTCCCAGCATGGGAGTACCTTAGGGCAGCAGTTTGTCCATAGTTGCCCTTTTATTAGAGATAGTAGAGGAGGCTCTCTTAAGCTAGAGTTGCTTTGGCCTTGTAGATCTAGTGACAAAGTGGTGTTGCTTTTCATTAGTTCCATGTTTTTGTGTGTGGTGTTTTTTTATGTTGCTTTTTAGGTTCACCCTAATAGCAGCGACTATAACCTCATGTGGACAGGATCACACTTGAAGCCCTACTTGCTGCGTTCCCTTACAGATGTTCAGAAAGTCAATCATTTCCCTAGGTAAGGCCTTGATACCATGTTTTGTTTAACATCTCTGTGATGGTTTGCAAAAAATCTGAACAAAGATACCCCCCAAAAAATAGGTTATATATGGTACTGTAAAATCCCAACAGACTGGGGCAGTGTCACATGCTGTTTTCATTCTAAACGGCCTTTGGGGTTTTGAGGGGATAGTATATGAGTTAAAATACTTGTCTGTAGGCCAAATATTTGATTTTAAATTTTATTTTCTTTATTTGATGATAAATTATTTGTGACTTCAGGTTTTTAGTGAGGTAGTCCTATGTCCCCAGCTAAAGTTTGTAAGCACCATTATAACAGATTGCTGTGCTTCAGTCTGTCTTGGGAGTTGGAAGAAGTGCTACAAATGATACTGATACAGCCAGAGGCAGTAAAGCTTAAGAGTAATTGCAGGTTAAGGTTTAGACATCTCACAAAGCTACAAATACTTCAGTTAGTAGGACAAGGGGTTGCTGTAATGTTGGGGAAAAAGTAGATACAGTCTTTTGTTTTGGGACTCCAGGTCGTATGAACTGACACGAAAGGACAGGCTGTACAAGAATGTCTGTCGAATGCAGCTGGCCCATGGGTTCAAGACATTCCATATCTTACCTCAGACCTTTATTCTCCCAACAGAGTACCAGGACTTCTGCAGTAAGTGAATGGCTGGTGATGCCCAGACATAAAACAAAATAATGGGTTGTGAGGGGAAGAGAATTACTTTTAATATCCTAGCCTTTTGATCGTGCCAGTGGTTAAGGCAGCAAAATTAGAGGAAACTGGGAAGACAGTAGAAAAGGGCCACATGATTTCTTTCTGTTAATTTCTACTCTGCTGTTTGGTCTGTGCCTGTGTAAGTTTTCAAAATGCTGATGTGGGCTTAAGACTCCAAAATTGAGGAGCTTTTATGTGCATGGTGTTGTTGTTGACCAGCTTCACAATATCCCTGCCTGATGCCTGGGGGTAGTGAAGAGAGAAGTACCAAAAGGAGGCATAGGGCAGAAGAACTAATCTATCAGAGCAGCAGGAGGGGCTTCAGGGTGGGACTGCAATAATTGCAGTGATTCCAAAGGGATAAAATAACACATTGGAAAAGCAGACTTTGATCTCCTGGTGGAGTTCTCTAAAGCCTTTACCATAGGCAGCATTCTTGATTCTTGCTCTCCTGTTATAATAAGCAGAATGGAAAATGTTGCAGACTTGTGCTGTTTTCTTTTAACCAGATACCTATTCTAAGGACAGAGGCCCATGGATAGTGAAGCCTGTGGCTTCTTCCAGAGGTCGAGGTGTCTACCTGATAAATAATGTAAGTGTTCATTAAAAGGACTGCTCTTCAGTAACACTGTCTTCAAAACTATGTCAGCCTCCAGGCAAGAGGCATGGAGGCATCTAACTGGACACTGGCCTTACTTTGAATTTCAGCCATATATTGGTGAGCAGTTCAACAGCCCTGAGCAGCTTGGAATGCCTGCGTGGGCCTGTGCTGTGTAACAAAATGCAGTCTATCTCTTTGTATGCTGTGCTTATCTTGCAATCTACCTTCAAGACTTAGCTTATTAGGAGCAAGTTTATACTCCCTGAGACAGTTTGGGAAAGCTGTGCTGCTTCAAGCTCTCTTTGTGGCTGACAGTATGCTGACCTTGTGGAGATTGCCAGAACTCTCTCCTCAGCTGTTTTCCTGTGTGACCTAAACAGTCCTCAAACAGACCCCTTGTCTCCCACTTCCCCATGGAAAAGACCAGTTTAAGTGAAGCTTGATAAAGTAGGAAGTGTATCAGTCTTAAAGCAATGTTATCTAAAGGCCACTGTGTCCATCCTGAGGTGTAATGGGGGTAGATATTTGAAATCAGTGTGCAGGTTTTAGTGTCTTTTGCTCTTTGTGGGCTTTGCAGGGAATTAGGTTGTCATAGGTAACAAATACATCTGAACTGGAGCCAAACACATGAGGGGATTCCAATAAATACGTTCAACAGCAAAATGACTGTTGAGTCATTTTGTTTTCACTCACTCGAACCCCTTTAGCCTTCCCTGCACTGAAGGGGTGATGCTGCCTCATCTGTTCTCTGCTTGGATCATTTCCCATAAAACAAGGGAGCAATCTGCCAAGTGTATGAGGTAAGTATTTCCAGAGCTACACTCAGTTTTTTCTTTGCTTGCAAGGGAGGAATAAGCTCAGGCTCACATGGCAGTTGGCCATGACCTGGGGAAAATACCCCTTTGGGACCAATATCCCTTTGTGTGTTTCTGTTTGAGAAACACTGCAGCTAGTTTGGCCCACAGACCAGTTTCCTCCAGTATGATGCCATTAAAAGAGTGTCTTTTAGAATCTCGTCACAAAAGTTTTTGAAAACAACAACAATAACCCTTCCAAACAAATAACAAACCTTTGCATTTCCCTGATCCATATAGAATGGTCTGTCACTTTTGTGTGATATTCTGAGGGAAGTTCAGCTTGTTCTATCACGTTCTATATAAGCTCTTTATATGCTTAGGTTTTCTGCTCTTGATGCTGATGTTGTGGCTGAATACATGCAAAATTGAATAAAGGCAGAATCCTGTGATTCTCTTGCCTCTTTTGCAAACTGAAGGCAGAAAAATGTTGTGCAGAAAACTAGTTACAAGAGAGGCTTGCATACAGCAAAAAGTGGAAGCTTTTTCAACAGGCCCCATGACTTTGTAATGACTATTTGTCATAGTTGGAGCTTCCTGTTCTGACCTACAAGTGTAGCTTCTTTTGGGTACAGGAGCTCCTGCTGTGAAATAAAACTCAGTAGAAGGTAGGCAAAAAGATTGGATTCCACCCCAGGATGTAGTTACAAAGATCACAAGTTGAGTAATTCTCTTCACTTGTGACTTCCTCACCAACTGTAGTTCCATACTCCTTCCTGGGTCTTCTAAACCCCTTCTCCATGTGCTTGGTTAAACCCCTGAGAAGCAAACAGAGTAACAGTTACTTCTTAGATGTGTTGTTTTTTGTTTGTTTTTTTTTTTTCCTCTGCCTATTTTACATCATTGACATGGGGCTGTTAAATCTGTATGCTACTCTGAGTATTTTACTGGAAAATTCAATGAGCAGGGTTTTTTTGGCAATGGAATAATTCCTAGACTTTAGGATCTAATTACCTTAAATGTACTGTGACTGACAGTTATATTGTTTCATTTTGGTTTTATTTCTTCCTTCCCCAGACATAGTAATTGGTACAGGGTGGCTAGGATGGGTAGGCAGGAAAAAATGGTGGATTTGATCTAATTTCTTCTTATTCCTTATATCTCTGTTTTTTCACTCTTAAATTCTCTGTTCTTCTGCAGCCAAGCCAAATTGTAGTGGAAGACAACATCTTGGTGTCTCGTTACATCAGCAATCCCTTGCTCATAGATGGTGAGTGTGCTTAGGAATTGCTTTTCTCCCTTCCCCCAACCCTGCATTTGAGGCTCTCTGCAACCTTTGCAGCAGTTCAGTTGAATAATTGAGTGGTCTAGCTTGGTCTAGCATCAGACAAACGTAACTAGAGAATTCATTAAAAGCTGGAAGCTTTTCAACTGGGATCACTTCAGGCACCTATGTCAGCAGCAGATAATGGTTTATTGCTCTCAGAGTCTGTCGAAATTCCTCAACTAGTTATGATGTCTGAAAGATATTTGCAGTCACTAACTCTTGACAACTGTATTTCAGATTTCAAGTTCGATGTGCGTCTCTATGTTCTGGTTACATCCTACGATCCACTTGTCGTCTATCTCTACGAGGAAGGATTGGCCAGGTATGGGAGAAATCTCCTTTTTCCATGTACCTGCACTTGGTGATCCAGACATTTCTTGGCTTGCCTCTCTACTCTGAAACAACAGTAAGATGAAGAAAGTGCCAGTTAGGGAGTTCTGCAGAGTTTAAATAGATGATACTTCATCGTGCTGTGTCCTAGCAGGTTTCTTCATATAGATTATAGGGTCTTGAGTGAGGGATTTTATTGTTTTTACATATAATTAATAAAGGAGGTTTTCAGCTCTCAAGGGTTGAATGGCCAAACAGATCATCATTGGCATGTTCATTCTCAAGGCTGAGTTCTTCTTGAAACTTGGGTTCATTGATAGCTTTGTACCTCTTCTCCATTCTCCGAGGGGAAGGGAATCCAAGCTCACTCAAATTTATCCTCAAGAAAAGTAGTTGGAGACCTATTAATGACTGTACTGGTGTTTGTTTTAATACTTTCAATGACTCTTCTAAATTTTAGGTCAGCATTTGTATTTTCTGCAGTATCCTCTAGGTGGTTTTAGTCTAGTTCACTGCTTTTAGCCCGCAAGATAACAATTTTCCTTTGCACGTAAGTCATGAAAAATACCTAAGACTCCCTAGAATCAACACTTGTCTACCAAAAATAACTGTTTTTCTTCATCACAGAAGTTCAGCAAAATATTTGCAGCAAATAGATTTGAAGCAATTACCCCTTTGAATTCCCAGAAGATCAGACTTTTAGCTGTAGTGATGTTAGAAAAAAGAGCACCACATGACTGTCTTCACCAACAGTTTTAAGTCATGCTGTATCTTTCTTACAAGCACATCTGATGTACTCATAATATCTCTAGAGTTCATGTGGGACATGGCTCTGACTTGGGTAGATGCTGAATCCAAAGTACCTTTGTCTCAAGAAGATAATGAAGCCTAAAGGATACATAAATAATCATCTCACAAGAAGTATCCATTAAATCGATGAACACCCTTCAGGTGTGTTTTGATGTGCTTGTTCTGCTCGCAAAGATAAAGTGAACACATTTTTTTCCCTAAAAGGAGGTGGAAAGGGGAAGGTTGTCTTCATAAGTGGAAAACTTGACAACTATATTCATGTTAGACAGGGAGCCTTAAACATGCCAGGCATGCATTACTCTTCTCTTGGGAGCTGGCAACTAAACTGTTAGCTGCTAATATTGCATGTTTTTGGAAAGTGAAGAGGGAAACAAGATAGCTTGGATTTCCAGCATGTTCTCAGAATGGGCAGCATTCAGCAGGCCTTCAAAAATAGGATTTGTGCCATCACGAGTATCTTAAAGGTGGTTCTGCTGATCTTCTAACAAAGGTGTTTACTTCTGGAAAAATCCATCTGTATAAACACAGGTGTTCTACTCTGAGGATAAGTGTGCATTTTTTGCCAGTAGAGTAACAAATATTGCTTGAGGGTAAGAGTGGGGAAATCCATATCTGGGTATCCTTTCAGAAGCATCAGTCTCAACAATTCTGGACTCTCAGTCTTGCTAAGATCTCTGACAGCAATGCTTGCAAATGGCTTTTCAATGTTCTGAAACCCTTAGCAGTTTTATGTGTGTTTAGATTCCATTTGTTTAAGCTATAATCAAATCTGGTGCACATGGTGTGGACACACATGGCAAGTGGAACATACATCTACAGGACACCACAGTATTACTAATTAAAGTTTTCCTTTCTTTGCAATTGCATCCCATCCTTCAACTTTCTGTGAGAGGTAGATAGTACATGGAGACTCAATGTGGCACTAGGTATCTTAATGCTGCTTTGTGGTATGGTCAGCTCTACCAGTACAGCTATGGAAGAGGTGTAGAGGAAACGAAAATAATGAGCTGAAAATAACTCTGGACTCTGTAGAGTAGCTCTGGTTCTGCTACTAAACTTCAACTACCCACTGAGCAGTTTCAGCTGAAATGTCAGCTATGGCTAAAGACTTGTAGTTGAATGCTTTCACATGATAGCTGTAAGTTTATTGCAGACAGTATCTTTAATTATTCTTAAGCTTTTCACATCTACTGTGGCTGTACAGCTGGTATGTTCATGCAGCAAGTGCTGACAATCTCTCTTTGGAGAACAACACTCAAGGTGAGCAGAGGCTGATAAAACTTCGGGTGGGCTCTTCTGTGTGGCCTCCAGATGGCACTAGTGGTCTTTAGTTGTAGCGATTTGTATTTTCCCCCATATCTTTCATTTGCAGATCCAGTTGGTGAGAAGGAAAGAACCTGGAGCTACTGGATTATGGCTTCCTGTTTAGCTGTTTTGCCATTCATTTTACAGTGTGAATTACGTGCTGGGAGAGAGCATTGTATTGCCTCACATAGTGTAATGCTTTGGTTTAAAGCTGGGACAAAAGTTTAGCTCTGCACGGAGAGGGAAATGTTTTAACCTTGGGGAGCAGAAGCTGTTTTTGATACTTGGCCTAAGAAAAAAAACCCCATGCAGCTTAAGGGTAGAAGCAGTTTCTAGCAGAGAACTGGGAGGTAATGTCAGGATCTGGATTCAAAGGTGGTATAGAAGCAACCTAAGGTGAAAAATACCAGCAGAACAAAGCAATCTGGTTTTGAAACCTCAGCTAGTGCTTATGGTGCACTATGCTGACTTCCATGTTTTGAATTTGCTTTCTGAAGGCAGATAGTCTCTGAAGTATAGTGAGGATGACCTGGCTTGGTCTTTTAATTTTTTTTTTCTTCATTTTCTTAGTCTGTCTGAAAGGTCATGTTCCTGTCTGGTGTTGTGCTTTGCATATTCCAAGAGGAACCTCACTGTTTCAGTAAACTTGGTGGCCTCCACCACAAGAGGAGTGCTATCAGGAAACCATAAGATGTAATGATCTTTACAAGGAACAGGCTTGGTATAACAAATATTTGTGATGTATGACTAGATATTTCCTTAGGCCTTGTTTCTTCTGGCAGAGCTAGACTTGTCATGACATGGTCTAGAGTGGAATTTGAGGCTTCAGAGCAGAGGAGAAGTAAGAGATTGTAGATCCAGCATTTTTACACCTTCTATTTCACTTTCCAAGTTCCATCTGAAGGAGATAGGAAGGGTATGTACCCAGATGTGTGTAACAAAGCCTTCAGCTGCTGTGCTGGAAGTACTAAAGAACTATTTGGTTTGCCCTGGCCAAAGTTCTCTCTCTCTTTTTTATTAATTTTTTTTTTTGAAATGCAGTTTTTCAGGAAGATAATGACTTCAAAATGTTTGTGTTGAGGTTGTTTTTGTTTTGTTTTTTTTTTGTGTAGGTTTTGTTTTTGTTTTTTTTTTTTTCCTTTTGGTTTGGTTTTTTTGGATTTTTTGTTTGAGTAGGTTCCTTTTCTAGCTATTTCCACCCCACTCCATGTGGAATAAGCTGTATAAGGGGACAGAGCCTCAAATGAACAGAGTCAACTACCAGACTTCTGGAGAGTTATTAAGAGTGCTGTCAGTGAATGTGCTCTGTTTTTATCTTTTGTTACAATACAACTTTTCTAGTAGTGCCTCCCTCGAACTCTGTCAAAACTCCTTGCATATTTTGTGCCTGCTGCACCTCTAGAAGGAACACTGCTAATAGGTTCATTTGGAGATATTCAGTGATCTGTTTGGAGGGAGTGGACTGGGCTGGGGATTTTTTTTCTGTTACTTGAGGCTTGAAACAAGACTGAAGCTTTGCGTAAGACATCAAGCAGCACTGGGTGACTTAAGATCCTCCTGTTGGATTGAAAAGTGTGTTGAACACTTTTCTAGTACATATTAAAAAAACTAGACACAGTGTGCTGCCATACATCTGTTAAATTGGCAGATATTTAGTAACTTTGTACTGGAAAGGACAATTACAATCTAGATTGGTTGTCTGTGATCACAGCCTGGAGAATTGCAGCTGGGACCTTTGCACTGAAGGTACAGGTTTGGAAAATGAGATGGTCATGGCAAGCTTGGTCCAGGTTTGCCTAGAGGGTATAACTCTGTCATCTGATCATACATTAAAAATCTTGGTAGTTTTATTTATCTGAGATTTCCAAAACGGGCGGCGTAATATATTTATTGACATACCTTTTATATCTTAGCTTGAATAGTATGTACATTGTAAATAAACTACAGTCTTAATTAGAAACTTGGACATGCTTTTGAAGGTGACTCACCAAGCCCAGTTATGTGGGAGTCCCAAGGCTTCTCTTAGAGCCAGCGGCTGAATTGGTGGATTATGCTGGTTTTTGGAGGGGCATGCATGTAAGTAGAGAATAACAAGTCTAATTTGTGCCTGAAGCACAGCTGAAGAGAACATAGGGCCAGGATTAGCTTGTGCTGTTTGTGAGCCTTCCCTGTTTTGCTAGCTCTCTCCTGTTTGACTTCCCCTCCTTCTGTGTGGGACAGAAAGGAGCCTGGTGGACCTCTCTTGCTTGGTGCCTGCAGGCATCATCTGGGCTCAGCACATAGTGTGGGGAACTCATAGTGAAATGGCTCCTTGTTTTGGGGAGACTTCTCAATAGACTGCTTTTTCTCCTAAACCATGTTGAGACAGCCCTATTTCTGAGCTTGAATAGCTGCAAGGGTTGTAGACCATCAGGAACTTGATATTCAGATTTACACTAAATTTTAATAATAGATTAGAGAAAAAGAAAAAGGAAAACTGAGCTGAAACCCAAACTTGTTGCAAAAGGCCCAAGGAGCAGCAGCCGGGGGAGACTTCCAGTGGTACACAGGGGTTCACTCTGCAGTTAGACCTGCCACTAGCTGCCATGCTGCCACCTGAGCTCACACCACTCAGCCTTGTGACATCCTTCCTTCAGTAGCCTGGCTTTCAAATTGACACTGGCTCGTCTGGGATATTCACCATTTCTGTGCTGGATTCCTGTGGTTTCCAAAGAATTCAGGTGCTTGCTTTGAGCCAAGGAATTCACATTAGCTCACAGGCTGTGCTTAGGCCAGAGCTGGCTGAGCCAGCTGCAGCAGCCCCATCCCTCTTGCAGTAACCCCTGCCCAGCTGCCTCCATTCCTTAGGGAGCACAACTCATTTATTTCTGCATGGACACCTGGGATCAGGCTACAGCCACTTCAGTAGTTGCCCCATGCAGAAGCTGTGGAGCAGTGTTATTCACTAGATGTACCTGCTGGGATAGTGGCCAGTGGACAGTGCATCAAGCCAGAATGCTTTATGTTGCTTCCTTACTTTTTAATTAAGATAATCAGATCCAGATCTCTGAGGTGAATAACTGCTTAATCACTGAGGTGTATAACTACATGACCCTACTCTTGTGCTTAACAGACAAGCTACTAAGCAGTTGTTAAAGCTGGTCAGCTCTTGCTGACAGTCTGTACAATAAGAAACTAGAGAATGTGAGAAACAGAACATGAGAGGTTCACCAAATCACAGAGTGGCTGAGGTTGGAAGGGATCTGGCCTAACCCCATGCTCAAGTGGGGCCATCTAGGCCTAGTTGCCCAGGACCATGCCATGTCCAGATGGCTTTCGAATATCTCCAAGAAGGGAGACTCCACAACCTCTCTGGGCAACCTGTGCCAGTGCTTGGTCACCCTCATGGTGTTTTCTTGTGCTCTGAAGGTTCAAAATCGTGTTTATGGCAATGCATAAATTGAGAACGTGCAAATTTGTTGTGAAAAGATTAAAACAGTATTTATTTTCCCCCCTTTTTCTGCAGACATATAGTAAAACTGCACCTGGATCTTGTTCTTTAACATGGAACTGTTCGAGTAATTTTATTCGGCTTTGATTAGAGAAACTGCCATCATAGAGGTGTCACCAAAACATCTTTTTATGCTTAGTAATTCCCTTACAAGCTTTAGCTCCTGTTCATACTCAATTGCTAACTGACATATCAGGTGGATGCTGTGAAACATTAATGTTGGAAGTAGGGGGATTGTGATGATCTTCAGAATTTTGTTTTCTGTCCTGTACTGTAAGGGAACTATGTTCCCTAAACAAAGTGGCAGCTAATAGACTAACAGGGAGGCTAAAGTCTATTGCATGGTGAGGAATGAGGGGCTAGGAAAGTGACTCCAAGCATAAAACGTGAGGAGCATGCTTGTAAAAGCACTACACTGATTATTTCCAGGACATTTATGCAGGAACTCTGTGTGCAGTCCTGGAAAAGTCTATCATAATGTGTGCTTTTATTGTAGCACTCATTTGAGAGAAGAGGGATTAACTATTCTTTCCTTCTTCCCACTCCAGAGTCTTTCCCCTTCTCTTCTTCCTTTCCCAGGCTCTGACTAGATGCCTCAAATAAGCATTCCAGAGTTGTCAAGTTTCATGCAAAACAATGTAGCATCTTCTGTAAATATTTAATGATCCAGTTTACATGTTTCTGAAATGACTTGCAAACTTTACCTTGTGGTTAATTCATTTCCTGAAGTAATGCTGGAGATAAGGCTAAGAGCATTGTACAATCCCTTGGGTAATGAATGTCCTGCCTGAAACTGTGACATTAAAAGGGTAGCTGTTTGGGTTAAGGCAGTGTAGGGATGTGGGTTAGGGGCCAAAGTTTGGTGTGGTGGATTTGGGGATTTTTCAGTGTGAGGGCTGACATGTTTTGTAGACTGCTAGGTGAGCAGGGAAGAGGCTTGTGTGGCACTTGTGGAGAAGGTGACCTATTGCAGGTGGAGCTTGAGTGTGGTTATTAGGCTTTTAATGAACTCTTTCATTAAACAAAGGGAAGGAAGACTGGAATCTGTCAGTGTCTGAACGTAAAAGGTGAAGCTGAAACACGACAGGGAGGCAGAGAGCTGGGATGTCTCTAGATGTTATACTGTTAGTCTGGAGGTTGAGAGTAGTTCGGGAGTCTTAAGGAATTAGTGAGGATTTTTCCCTTAATTTTCTTTCTGTGCTGCCCAGACCACCTGCTGCTGCTACTGCCACCTTCTGCTTGCTTTTGATTGCTCTTTCTTCCTCTCTGATCCAAGACAAAGTGCAGCCAGAGGGAAGAGAGATGCGTTGTTGGGGAAGGAGAGCTGTGTGGCAGTGTGTAGTTGCTGGTACAGAGAAGGTTGCTGCCTTGATCCAAGCTGGCATACACCTGCATGTCTGGGCTGTGACCAGCTGAGACATGAGCAGATGTATCAGAACAGTGGAATGTATGAGTGTCACTTCTCTCTTCTAAGGTTTGAATTCACGAATGAAGGGCATCTCCTCTGTCCTGCTGGGGAAAGAGAAGCTTTGCAGTGAAAGGGAGGGAGGCTGCCAGCACTGTTCCCAATGTGATTGCAGCTACTTCTGCTTGGGAGGCTGTAATACAGGCAGCAGTTTGTGTGGAAACTGAGCACTGCACAGGCAACCTCAGTTTAACCTTTCCTATTTCTAGCTGTAGTTTTAGGGTAGAAGCTTTCCTATAATATTTCTGCTGAGAGGCTTTTGGAACCTAATCTCTTATATACCATGTTAGAATGTGTCCTTTGTTTTCTTAATGTAGCCCTTTAATGAGACTTTAAAAGGACAAGATTCATTAGAAGGGGAGGATATTTGAGAGAATGGGACTGCAGTAAGGCCAGGTAAACAAGTTAACGAAAAGTGAGTATCTTTAGTATCACTTGCAGTTCATTTTTGACAGTGAGTACAAGCAGCACATAACATCAGCACATGGGAAGGTGCTTCCTATATTCTTGCTGCTGTGAGCTGTATTATCTCTGTTTAATACATATCTCAGAGATGACCCAGATTAATGCTGTCAGAGAGGACCATTCCTCCTGCATCTTCTGCTCCTGCACCCTCTTCAAGTACATTGGCAGGTGAAAGAAAGTTCAGTCATTCAACTTTGAAAACTGGTGGTTAGAACTTGTGTTATAGAGAAAGCACATCTGAATTCAGGCCAAAAGAGAGTTGATATTCTTCTGATGGTGGATACAGAACAGACATCCATTTCTTTCTTGGCTACCTGCATGATATTTCACATTGTTAGCAATAAGAACTGCTGGTTTAGATGAAATGGGGACAGAAGAATTCACTGAAGTGGCAGAAAACCTTCCTGTCTGACTAATAGTGGAAAATTTTACCTTTTCCCTAGTTTGTTTTTCCACTTGACAAGTCCTACAGGAAAATTCTATGTAAGAATTAAAAGCAGTGTGAATCCAGTTGTTGAACCACTCAGCCCACACACACTTTTATCAGCAATGCCTGTTAAGTGTGTTGGGTCTCTGCATTGCAAAGCCTATGGAGTAGTCCAGAACTTGGACAGGAACAGATCACAGTGGGGGAAAATGACAGCAGCTTCAAGCAGAGTAAGAAGAGATGCTATTAGTAAACAGAAGATAGTGTTTAGATGAGTTTCCCTTGATAAAACAGTCTTTTTTGGCTGAAGATGGGCCTCCATGTGTGGACAGTCCAGCCTCTGGTTTAGGAGTACTCTTGGATTCCTGTCTGATTGCAGGCTCCCACATAGCAGCATCCACGAGTAATGCTTTGGCTCAGAAACAGTCCTGTCCTGGCAGATGGGGATCTGGACTCATGTACTTGTGCCTTCATCACTCTTTGGCTGGATTATAGCAATCTGAGACACCTGAGCATGAAGCCTTTAGTGTTTAGAAAAATAGTTCCTGCCGAATATTGCAGCATGTGCTTGTGGTGAATTCTGTCACTAGGAAAACATGAGGCTTGCCCTTCGTTTTCTGTCCCTGCTTAGCATATATTTTTTGAATTGCTTTTAGGATCTTGGCCCTTATCTTTTAAGTAACAGATATTCTATTCTTAGTAGTGGCCCAGAATGAAAGTGGAAAAGAGCGTTGCCCTGGAATGAAGTCATCTTCTAAAAGATTATAAGATTCCTCAGGAGTTTATTCTAATTTCAAGTTAACACCTAGAAAATTTTACAAGCATTGTTTCTCTACTTTTCACTATTACTGTAAAGCCTTTTCTTATGACCTTGGTTTCTCTAAAATAATGGTAAATTCCTGCTGAAGCAAGAGATTCTGTAGCCTGCAAGTCTCTTGTCCTTCCTGGAGAGAACCAAGTGTGGTGGATGAGCAGCATACTTACTACAGTGGAAGAAAGATCCAATAAAGTGTACTCTGAAGAGCTGTGGAACTGTAGGGTACTGAAGGTAATTGTGGCTGGTATTTCAGAGGTAGTAACACACTTCCATCTCAAGCAAGTGCAAAACACAGAAGTGAAAGGAGTGTGGGCTATTTGCTAGCAGTGTACTTCTGATCTGTTACTATTCTGACATCCAGAGACTATTGATAGGAGCTCTAGAAATAGCTTGGGTTTTCCATTTACAGGTTTGCACTTAGCATGAGGCTGATCAAACCAGCTCTGGGTGAATGTATTAAGCATTGGATTATGTTGTTTAAAGCTTGGGCTTTTTTGATAGTAGATGTAAGTGGTTCAGTGTTTTGGAGGTTTTTGGTGCATTGCTGAAGTTGCCCATAATGTCCTTCAAGATAATAGCACTCTAGTAAAAGAGGAAGCTTAGGTACTGGGAGCTCTAGAACACAGTGAAATATCTTCTGAATAGACAGTCCTCATGGAAGTGTAAAATTCTGAGCATGAAGCTCAGACCACCTAATAATTAAAGATGGTCTCTTTAGAAGGAAGCTAATGCAAGCATTTTTGAAGGTACAGAAATACTGGTGCTCAGAGTATTGTCTGTGTCTGCCAAGGGTTCCTAGTCTCTTATTTGAGGATGAAAAATTAAAACCATAAGCTGAAAAGCATGGTGAACCTAATTGCCCTCTGTTGGGAAGTACCAAGGGAGTCCTGCCGTGAAATGGCTTTCTGATTGTGTCTAAAAGTATATTTCAACAAATACTTGTAGTATGCTGCCAGTAAATGATTGTTAAGATGGAGATGATGAAATCATAATTAAGAACAAAGTATATGACAGGTCTTTTGTCACTATTTTCAAAACAGAAGTGCTAAATCCAGGAAACTTGCAATTAAACTGAAAAGAAATTCAAATACTTTAAGCTGTGGAAATATGTGGAAAGGGGATCCAAACTTCCAAATGCTTTTGTTGCCAACTGCTCTGACCTCATACGTAGTTAAAGCTGAGAAAAATATGGTGCAAAATACTTTTCACTCTTTCAGCCTTGCCACTTAAAATAAGCTATATCATGGGGGAGTTTTTTCCCCCCCTGCTTCCACGTGTGTATTTAAGGATAAATTTAAGCATTTTCATGATTTTGCTGGTATAGTTTTTATGGCAACAGGTATTTCTCAAAATGGCTACCAAGTGAGGGCAGTAGTGGCATTGTTTTAACTGAGAAATAAGATCTTTGTTTTTTGGCAGTTCTTTCTAAGGGAAGGATTTTTTTTTTTTTTGTGTAACTTGTTAGCTGTCTTTGTGTAGTTCAGCTTCTTCTGAGCTATGGGAAATTACTGGGGAAGGATGAAGAAAGATGACTATTAAAGAAAAAAATTGGAGATGCATTCTTTTCTGGACCTTATTTCATTTCATAATGAGATGATCCAACTTTTTCTCCCTCTGCCATTTTTCCTGAATCCTGTCTCCTTTTTCCTGCATTGAGGCTTCCCCCATTTTTACTACTCCCCTTTTTATGCAGCTGACCCTGCTCTCCTTGGTACACACTTTTCCTCTTGCTGGGGCTTCTTTGGATAGCATTTGTTTGACTCTCCCCTTATCCTTTCTTACTCCTCTTACCTCTTTTGAGACATTGACATCTTAAGCTCTTGTGGTACAGGAGGACTGTCAGAGTGAAGGTGTTTCTTCTCTTGTTGATTTTTTTGTTGTTGTTTGGGGTTTCTTTGAACTGGAACATGCTGTTACGAACTATGGTAATTATCAGTGGCTCATACTGGTCATTCTACCTACCAGGTGCTCTGGATTCTGCCCTCAATTTTTTAAAATTTATTTTTCTCCAAAGTCTGAGGCCTAAAATATGTATTGAATCAAGATTACATGTAGTATAAGAAAATGATTGCAGTTGGGCGAGATTATTCTTGTAGGTCCTTTCCAACTGCAACTATCCTTTTACATTAAATTCACATTCTGTTACATTATTTTTTGCTTGATGTGTCCTTTGAGGATAAGCTGTATTTCTTGTGAGGAAATGTTGCATTTGATGAAGTCTCATTACATGCATTCTCTCCCTAGGTGTTGCTGTTGAGTGGTCTGTGTGGTAGTCTGTGATTTGTAGTGACATGCTTGCTGTATCTAGCAAGAATGCCACTTGTTCAAGAAATACTGTGCATTTTTATTCCTCTTTACAGATTTGCAACAGTGAGGTATGACCAGGCATCCAAGAACATCAAAAACCAGTTCATGCATCTGACCAACTACAGTGTCAATAAGAAGAGTGGAGATTATGTCAGGTACTTGGCTGGAAAATGGAACTTGTTCTCTAGAGGTTGGATCAGTTTACCTAAGTTGGTCTAATGCTGATCCATAGAGGTGGGCCAGTGATGTCAATCTCCTTCTTTCATTTATTTTTAGCTGTGATGATCCTGAAGTAGAGGATTATGGAAACAAGTGGAGCATGAGTGCAATGCTGAGGTACTTAAAACAAGAGGGGAGAGACACTGCAGGTCAGTAAAAATCTTGTTCTTTTATTTCTTTGTTGGATCTTGATCATGTCATTAGCGTGAATTCTAAGAAGTCAAGGAAGAGCCCCAGCGAGTCCCATTTAGCACCAGAGCAGGGTGGAGGGAAGCATTGTTCCTTACTCACTAGAGCTGTGCATTTATTCCCTATCCCCAGAGATAAGGCCTAACCCCTTCCTTTTTGCAACTAGTATTCTGAGACTTTCTCAGGGTGTGTTTCTTAATATTTTACCTACATTTCCCCTTTCTCAAGGTTCATTCCATTCCTTCTAAAAGCTTCCCTCCCTCTACTGCTCCCATGGCCTGTTCAGTCTGATGAGTGACCAGCCTCTGGACAGCTGTGCCAGTTTGAGTGACTCTTGGATGTGGTGTCATCTTTCCATGGCTCAGGTTTTTGCTGAGTGTTTTCATTTAGTCTGTGTTTCATATAAAATAGCTCCCTCTTCCACACCTTTGCCAGGTCTGCTGGGAGTAACTGCACCTGCAGAGCAGAATCTGGATATATCCTGTAAGGGATAAATTACCCTTACAGGAATACTGAGTGATACTGAGGCATCAGTAAAATTGCTGGTAGCAGCTATGGCCCATATTGCAAATGTTGCCAAGGAGCATTTGAATGTTGGAGAAAGGGGTTTGAATCTGGCTTTCAGATGGAAGGAGATCTTTTTTTTCCATCATGTGCGTGCATGGCTGTCCAATCCCTTGCACCATATGTGTCCAGCAAGCTGTGAATGCTTAGTTATTAATATTGATATATCTCCATGCTTCACCCCAACCTCAAGTATAAAATATACACTCTTAATAATTAGGCAAACTGTTGAACAATGCAAGCAGATGTCTTTAACTATCCCTCACAAAAATTCTTGCACCTTTCTCTGATGCATCTGGTTCTGGTCATAGAGAGGTGAATACTGGCTGAAGAGGGCTGGCCTTGTCTGGGCAGGCAGGGATTTTGTGCTCTGGGTTGTTTATGTGTGCTGGGATGTTTCCATGCTGTGTTGGTTTCACTTAGTTGTTTTCTGGTACAGAAGTTCACATCTGAATTTGCTTGCATGCTCATTCTGTAATTGTTCAGGTCCCTGCATGTCATCATCTGAGCATGAGAAATAGTAGTTGTAGACCTAAAGTAAACTCTCTACTCAAGTGGTTTCTGGAAGATATTCTTTGAAGCAGGGATTGCCAAATGTCTGTGTGGATTTGCTTGTGCTCCCTTTGAGGGGTGGGAAAGGCTGTCATTTCATCCTGACTAACTTTTGAGACTATGACTCCGGTATTTGTTCTTTTCTCCCTCCTCTCACTTCTCTATTGCTCGTCCTTGAAAACAAAACCAGTGTGGTGTTCTTTCTATTGCATGACTCATCCCAAGTCCAGTGTAGAATCCAGGTCTATGTCTAATGTTCATCTTTTCTTGCCTTTTGCTTCCTCTGTCTGCTTAGATTGCTGTTCCTGAGCTCCATTCACAGGCTCATGCAGGAGCTGGAGAGTGCTTTCTTACTGTGGGTTATCTATAGGTCAGCAGGACTGGGAGCTGTCACCACTCACAACATTTTGAAAATATTTATGAATTTTTGTCTGGGAACAGCTGCTTTAGAGGAAGGTGCAGTGTCACAGAACAGTTATCGCATAACAGTTCACAAGGAAAACTGTAATATCTCGGTGCTATGGCTTATGCTTTGTAGTTTAAGGGCTTATTTCACTAACCCACTCTTGTTTAATCCTTCCTCTGAGTGGGCAGTGGTCAGACTCCAGCTGACTTGTGCTGGTGTGTTTGCCATGTGTTTCTGCTTACCTGCACTGTACACATACTCACATTTATCATTCTCACATTCTCATTTGTGAGTGTTTTTGCACTGGGATACTTAAGCATGTCTCTATATACTTAGGCTTGCATGGATTTCCAAGCATCATTGCTTTGTCATCCGTAGGGTCTCATGTGTGTTGATTCACAAAGGCATATTCTCACGCTTTTCTGGATATTATGTGTTACTTCACAATCTACTTTTTGCCTTTTTCCTCCTCCCCCGCTCCCTTCCTTGCAGCACTGATGGCCAACGTGGAGGACCTGATTATCAAGACTCTCGTTTCTGCTGAGCTGTCCATCGCCTCAGCTTGTAAAAGTTTTCTTTCACATCGTGGCAGCTGCTTTGGTAAGATTCTGGGGACATTTTTGTTGATTACTTGTTGAGTACTGTTTAGAACCTCCAGCTTTGTCATGCTAGAGACAAATATGCATTCCCTATTGCAAGGAAGAAATATGCATTCCCTATTTGCAAGGAAGCTGGATACTATTTTGGTTGTTTTGGTTTGGTCTTTTTTTTTTCCCCCTCAGCATAAGCCTCGGTGAGGGCAGGGGGCATCAAATATTAGTTAACTGTGAGTCAGTACCATCGATCAGAGTCTCGTGCAAGGAAATGAAAATGGGCTGATGAAAAATGACTTGAAAGGGAACTTGGGAAAGTGCTGGAAAGTTGGTGATTTACGAGTGCCCTTGCAAAGAATGGCTGTGGGTGATTCAACACGTTTTTAGACCATTTTCTATTTTCCCTCGAGCCGTCTAGCAGCGTAGTTTTGCATTTTGCTGCGCGCGTGTGAGGATGGGGAGAAGAGACGCGCGTGTGGCTGCGCCTGGAGTGGCGGCGGCGGCGGCGGCGGCTGGGCTGCNTCGTGTGGGTGCGTGCACACGAAGGTGAAGTCTCGGCGCTTAAACCAAAGGCCAAGCTTGGGTATTGGGGGTTATATTTACCTCTGTTTAGGTATTGCGGCTTATTTTTAAACTAGCTGTGGCAGGTAAATTAAATCCATTTGTGCGGTCCTTGCATTGCAGTTAGGTATTGGTAATTCTGCAGCTTTCAACGCTCTGGTTGTAAGTAAATGCAAGATGCATTTACTATCTGGTGTAAATGCATCTTTGGATGTTTGGGGTTGATAAGACAGCCAGGAATCAAGGAGCCATGATAGGTTGTTTAGTTCCATCCCAAAACTAGCTACCTTTCCCACCATAGTTTCTCCTGACTGACTCTGATGCCTTTGTTCAAAGTTGAAGGACCTGGTCATACATGGGGATTTATGAGTTAGTTAATAGTCTCAGAGAAATGGCACTTTATTGGCTGGTTAAAGAAAAGACACACCAAAAACACTTTAGCTGTCTCTTTTTTGGCTTTTCCCTTTTCCTTCCTCAGTTGTGTCTCTAGATTCCTCTGAGCTGTGTATATGGAAACTAATGTTCCTCATGTACTTTCTGCTGGGCCTGGCTCTGAGGTTATCCCACTTCCTGCTGCCTCCCCAGGGCTGCACTAACCACCCTCTCAGATGCTCCCCCACAAATAAACTGTTTTGTTCCATTTATTTCAGTGTAAACATGAATTAAGAGCTTCCCAGGAAAGAGAGCTTAAGTAGGAGCCATAGTGCTTCCCTGGGGAGACTTAGGCATTTCCAGAGCTCAGTGCTTTCTGCCACCTTCCCCCACAATTAAGTGGTGGTCCTTGTCTCAAGGATTTGAACTTCCATCATGCTGTATGGTTCATTTGTCATCTGTGTGTCTTGTTCTGACACTTTTTGGTTGTACCACTTTTAACCTTGTTATAAATACTCAGTTTCATAGCTGGAAATATTGATAGCTGTTAGCATGAAGGAGAAAACTGGGAATGAAGATTTCAAGGAAGCATGTAGAGTCTCACAAGAGCTTTTTTTTGTTGTTGTTCTGAGCTGAGAACAATGAAACTGAGTATGTGTCCTGAGAAGGGCTGATCATGTGAAGAGTATCTCAGACTTCTGAAATTCAGATACAGAGATGGGTCTTGGTTGGAAAACTTCTAAAAGATATAACTTAAGTTGTATTCTACTCTAGTGCTTCTAATGCCGTCGTAGGGAGTAGAACTCCTATACAATTGCCACTTTCTTCCTGAAGATTAAATCAAGAGTACCTATTTATCCAAAAGAGGTTGCCCACTTTATTTCTCTAACAGTTTAGTACTGCTGTGGTCCTTCAGTTCTTTCAGATGTAAATGTTTTTATATGTAATATACTTGTTTCCTAGATTTAAAGGAAGAGAATTTATTCATGGTTTCTTCATTTCCTAACATAAGACTGGTGAGACAAGCTGATTCCTGCTACCAGTTCTTGCTTAGAAAGGGAGAGTGATATGTCAGGATGGTCTTTTTTTTCTGATGTCAAAACAGTACTGGTGACAGTTTGTGTAAAGAGTGTAGTGAGTTCCATTTTGGCCCTGTAATGTGAGCTATATACTGCGTTCTAGTAATAATCAGTTTTCAGAGGACTTGGAATGCTCAATTTTGTTTCTCTGAAGTGCATCACAGAAACACTGCAAGTACTACATGATTCTGTTGCCTTGTTCATGTGCTGTTATTAAGAAAGTGATCCCAAAGCTCTGTTTTGTTCTTTGTGACTAGCTTATGTAAAACTAAGCTCCTAGTAGAAAATGTTTTAACCAGTAAGTAACTCCAGAGGAGGGCATGCTGCAACTCTCCAAATCACTGCACTGTCCTGATGCTGGTCACCAACTGGTTACCTCTGGAGCCTTCTTTAAGAGAAAGCTAGATTCTGCACTTATTTGAGGGAAATGTGGGAACAGGAGGTGCAATAGGGCTGCATATGCCCAAGCTGATTACAGGCTGCATTTTTCTCCCTCCTGAAGTCAGCACTTCTGGGTAGGCTAGAAAAGGCAGTAAGACCTGCTTTCAGGCAGAATGCAGAATCTCCCTGTGGGATGGTTTAGTAGGATATGAAATGAAGGCAGTTGGATGCAGCACATATTTTTGCCAGCAGCCAGTGTAGCACCATTTTCTGCACTCACTGAAATGTGAGCCTAAAGAAGCAACAGATTGAAGTCCTCTTGTTTAATTTACAGTGCTGGTAAACCCAGCTGTGACACTGTTGAGCTTGTCTGCCAATCAGGAGGGCAGGCCAGGATAGGGTAATGGGCATATTGATCCCACCAAAGCAATGAGTTTCTTATTTAGCTGCTTCTGTGTCCTAAGGCTTTTGCTTCTAATCACATCTATCTTGAGATAAAAGCAAACAATAAATTATTATATGACTTGAGTGGTGCTGACCTGGAGCTAAGTGCTTTAAGAAGTCTTTGTGCTGAATCACCAGTTTCTCAACTGCCTATGTTGCTGTTTTTCATGAATATTTAACTTTCTTAGTAGTGGCAGTGACCTATTTGGGGGAAGCCTTTTGTAGTTTTGAACAGTGCTGACCTGCTCCATTATGACTTTTGCAGGGCACTAAAACTTTGAGATTCTTAAGGAATTTCTGTACATACTTACTTGATGTGAGATGAGTCCATGCTCAGTGACTTCAGTTAGCCATCCTTGTACCATACATATTTCCTATGTTTTTCTGGTTTCTTACGTGACATGCCACAGAAACGCCGAACAGGGATTCCCTACCATTACCTTTTTTTTGCAAAGTTTAATCCATTCTATTTTTATAGCCTTACCATCAGTCTTTGCTTTGAAGCCAGTATGGAGGGTCTATCCTTGCACTGTTTTTCTTACTTATCACTTCATGGCTCTAAATGATACCTATCTGATATTGCTGTGATTTAGTTATCAGGGCTCAGTTTCAAGATCCCTGTTTCTGCAGAAGCTTTCTGTTTGTTTAGGAAGTTGTTCTCAGCTTGGTAGCACCAGTTTTCTTTCTCAGAATGCTGGGGCAGACCTAAAAAGCTTTTACGGCTGTTTTTGGGAGACATAGGAAATGACCAGCATTGTCAATTTATCGTCAGTGGACTTGTGTTACCAAAGTCAGGATCAACCCTGGCTTCTCATTCTGTCTTCTGCTGCCACTGGTTCTTGTGGTGGCATTAAGGTATTCAGCAGATAGATGACATGAAAGTAAGGAACACCAGGTTATTCTTGTCACATGGCTTTCTTGGGGCTAAGGTTCTTGAAGTGTAAGAGCTTAAAATCAGAAGAACTTGGGCTGATGAGGTTAGGAAACATGCTCTCTTTATCCTTCACCTCATGTACCCATCTATAGAGTCAGATGACTTTTATTTTGGTCTACCTACTACTATATTTTGTTAATTTGGGCACTTTTTTTTGTTGAGGACCAAGTAGCTGAACATCTACTCTTATGCTCCTCAGTGTTACAAGGGAAGTTAAGTGATGTCCTGCAGGGATTACTGGCATATTAACCTCTTTGCTCACTCTGGTATCACACACTGGGTTGAACAAGTTTATACCTCGTGGGTGATAATTTATTTACTCAGTGAGATTAGGATTATAAAGGCAGCCCAATTTGCACCAAGACTCCCATTCTTTGATGTTAGCCTTGAAGATGGCCTTATTAACTTTTCTGATTTCAGAGTTGAAGGATTATTCTGAGTCTGATTTTGCTATAGAAGATGAGCTAAGCTCAGCTGTAATCTTTTCTTCACCAAAGAAAGCAGTGGTTTATGTCATATGATTTAGTCTGAGGGAGTCGTGTGAGGAGCAGAGTTGGACTCAGTGATCCTTACGGGTTCTTCCCCACTGAAGTTATTCTCTGACTCTATGGATGTACCCTGAAATTAATCCACTTTTGAAGACTTTTATTGAGAACACGAATAATTGTCCTTCAGGCTTCAGTAGAAGTAAAGCAAGTTCTCTGCAGAGAAGTGTTCTTATGAGTGATGGGCTTTCTCTGGTTACCTAGAGTGCAGAAGGTGCCTCAGAGGGAGACAGTCACACATTTGGCCAAGCTGGTATGACAAACTGGCAGATGAAAGCTGCATCTCATGAAGTAGACTAGAACACTAACATGTGGAATAATTTAGTCCCCTCTTGTTGGGTCCTTTTCTGTAATAACACAGAGACGAAACCTTTCTCTGTTAAAATAAAGTTCCCCTTAAAAGAGAAATAAACCCTTATATAAGAACAGAAAGAGTAGGAAGGAAAAATGGAAGACTTGAATTTCTGTGACAAAGGTGTAGTTCCTTGCATTAGAAATGTCTGTAAATATGCTCCTGCATAAAACCAGGAGATGAGTTTTTATTGCAGTATCAGAGGAGTTATGTGCTGTGCAATTTTTTTTTTCCCCACTGTGTGTGTCCATCTGTAACTTCAGGTTGTCTCCATTTAACTGCAGAGTATGTACTTTGCAGTAAAGCTTTTTTTTCTCCAGGGAACAAGCTGCAAAGAAAGACCACAATTACAGTCACCCTTTAGGAACTAAGCTTATTTATGCTATGCAAAATCATGAAAAATTTGCTTGTGCTACTGTGCCATCACTTGTGACTTAGTTTCTATACTTACAGAGAATAACAAATTCTTTGGGCATATTTTGTAAGAGAGAGTGCTGGTGCAGTCTTGGAGAGAATTATAAAATAAACTTGGAATACATGGGAGTTTACCAGAGCCAAAAAGCCTGAGACTATCTCTCTAGCCTTCATCTTAGTCTAGATAATGTCATTGGCAAAAAAATCTCTGGCTGAACTGTGGCTGTTAGACTGCACTCTGAAGCTAGGCCTTCTTTTGGGAGGATGGGAAACTCAGCAATGACTTCTCCATGGGTATTAGAGAAGGAAGAGGCAGGCTGCTCCTGCTGCATCTTAGAAACATTTGGTATCTCCTGATATAATTCCAGTCTTTAGCAAACTGCAGGGATGAAACATGTTTTTGTGGATTGTAGTGGCAAGAGAAGGCACTATGGAAACTTGGTATCATAGTTTCTTCTTAGTTCCTCTCTTAGTAACAATAGTGGCACTAGGTGGCTTGTCCTGAACCTACCGTTGCCACAGTGTGAGGCGTGTTTTTCAGTCGTTGTTCTCTTTACTCTCTCTGCAGAGGGAAATGGCAGCCTTGCTGAAGTTGGTAAATGCAGAGGATATACTTTTGATCATCCTATGCTCGTGTGACTCCACATCTTTGTCCTGCCTATGTATTTATTTTATCAAGCCGTAGTGGAGTTTCGCAGTGGAAAGGGTACTACGACTACGGTGTTTTATCTAGGAAGCACATTTTCCAAATGTGGAAGAGGGCCAGAAAGATATTTCTAGGTAAATTTCTGACTGTTGAGCAGACCTTTGTGCTGAGCCCTGTGTGGAATCGGTGAGGCTTGATTCAGTTGCCAGAACATGGATATTACATAGGTCCTGATGCCCTGAGGCAGCAGAGACATCTGTCTCGGACTTGTAGATATGACTCAGAATATGTGAAACTTGGGGCATTATGGAGCAAAAGGGGAGACTTACTTGGAGCTCCTAAGTCATTGCAAAGTGGCATTAGAGTCTCTGTTTAACAATGGGATTGAGTCAACAGGGATACCCTGAAGAACTTACTGTCCTAATAAATAAGGCAGACACAAGGGAAAGGAATGTGAAGCTCCAGCAGCATGGGTAGAGCTAGTTGAGGTCGAGAGGTTTCCCATGTGTATTTGTAAAAGTGGACAGAATGAGTAACTGGGTGGAAAAGATGGAGTTTTAAGGAGCAAGTGATTTGCAAGAGAATTGTGTGGGAGAGGAGGACAAAGTCAGAGGAGCCAAAATACTAGGAAGGGGCCTCTGAGGGGCCAAGGGAGGGAATGGCCAGCAGCAAAAGAAGCAGGAGCTAGTCAAAACAAAATGTGCTGCTTCCTGATTGGGGCTGGGAGGTTGCAGACCAGCAGCTGCTGCAGGCCCACTCATTGCTTCTCTGCCTTGGGCATGAGCTGCTGACCCACTGGAGTTTTCTGTGCTGTTAATAGTCATGGGTCTTCAACAAACCTGAGATTGTACTTTGAAATAATGTATTAAAGTGATCAGAAGTTTCTCCTGGTCAGAATGCTTTGCTAATGTTTACACTTACAATCCCCACCTTCTCCTTTTCCCTCTACTGCAGCCATTCCTCTCTGGGGAGAAAGAGAGCTAAATGTAGATTCAGCCTCATTTCTTTGGAGTGAACCAACTCTTTAACTCTCCGCTGTTTTGTTTCCCATTCAGTGTCTGGCTGCAGACTCTAGAAGAGTGAGCAGGCAATGCTCACTCTTCTGCCATTTCCCCCCTTCCAAGCCTTCCCCCTCCAGCTCATTAACTTCCCATTATAAGCTACATGAGCTTTTGCACAGCTGTCTGCATAGGAAGATCTTGTCAAGTGCTCCAGCTCTCCAGAGCCAGCATCAATGTCAGGCAGGCGACAAAAGGCCAAGGCCAGAATTCAAGGAAAGAAACATGGCAAAGAAGTTCTGCTTTTATTTTAGGCACTAGGGAACTGGATAATTCCATGAAAACCTTCTCTGCCAACAGAATACTCCGTTTTGTAGTGTTTAAATAAAAAAATTTGCTTAAGTTGCTCTGATGATTATTAAGTGTATTTCTTAATGCTGGAGGAGGGATTTTCATTAATGCCAACTTCTGATTTACACTCATCTTTGTGTAGCATCCTTCTGGCAACTCTTTCCAAACCAGAGAAATCGGATATAGAGAGTGAAATTGTAAAATCAGATTTGGAATCAATCTAACCTGTGTAGAGCTGAACACATGTAGCAGATGTAATATGTTATGAATGTTTTAGAACCTAAGGAAAAAAATATTCCTGTTGTGGTTTGCTGTGAAGTGGCAAGTTGTCAATAAGCTAAAAAGTTATGGGAGGTTGTCCGTGTAGATGGAGTTGCTGAGGAGAAGTCTGCTGTAACCCTATGGGGATATTGCAGAAAACATACAGGAATAATTGTACTGAAGAGAAGCTGATGCTTGAAAGAAGCCAGATTTTCTCTAGCTAACTGGAACAATGAATAAAGGGATTAAAAAGTGGAAAGGAGAATGAAGTTTTGCTGTTTCCAGGATCCAGTGGAAGAAGTACATTGAAACTGCTGTGCTTGTGTCAATTCTGTGTGAAAGCAAGTAGAAGAGTTCTGTGTGAACTACAGTTTGCGGGCAGTAAAGAATTTTTTTCTTTTTCTATATAACACTTTCCTAATTTTTTTGTTCCCCTCTTTACCCCACAAGCAGAATATATTTAAGTTTGATTCTGAGGAAGTGAAAATTGCCACTTGATGAATGTTATTATTTGTTCATCCCTAGAAAGTTTACTGGATTTCACATATATAATTTAGATAGAAATGACCTGGTAGAGACTAATGTTGGACCTTACCTGAATGCTTAAAGATGTAGTAAGATGAACTTAGTGTCTGCTATGTTTTCAGAGCTATATGGTTTTGATGTCCTTATTGATGACACTCTGAAACCCTGGCTGTTGGAAGTGAACCTGTCCCCATCATTGGCCTGGTAAGTGATTCCCAATTTAATATGAGGCAGGGACTGTTGATGGAGATGGTTGTCTTTGAAACTTGTGGTCCTAGGAGGGCATGATGTCATGATGCCTGCAGATTTTGTTCCACAGCTGATTGGCAAAGAGGATGCTCCTTTGCTTTTTTTCCTTTGGATAGACAACCTTTTTGCAGCAATAGGTTTTGAAAAGAGCCCGGTTGGGATTCCATTTACTTTTTAATTATTTCTCTTCCGTTGTCATTGTTAACGCTTCATAATCTCCCATCATAGATAAATTTTGGAGCTCTGTCAGACTATTGTGTTGGGTTTCAATCTTCTTGGCTGATGGAGGCTTTAAGATTTTGGAGTCCAAGCAGGGTTCAATCAGGTATGCTTTACTTGAGTACATAGATGAGTGCTTGGGCTCAAATGTTCAGTCTAGTACTCTAATTCGATAAATTGAAAAGACTGAGTATTGACTTGGCCCTTATGCTGACTTTTCATACTCTAATGGAAATTGAGGATTTATTTTTGTAGGTCTCTCAGCTATGATTTTATGTGGAAGAGGCATAGTTAAGTGTGGTTTTTAAGAATTCTACAGTAGCAACTTTTATCTTCTTCATGGAATGTAGCATACATGCATTCAAAGAAAATGTTTCTAGCCCCTAGGAGAGTTTAAACGAAGCTGTATGTGTCTGCATTAGGACACTAAAAGCTCTGCAAAAAGGATAAACAGATTAATCTGTTGCTCTCTGATCTTTACCTATGTATGTGAGAATCACCTAGATTTCTTCCCGTGTTGTTTTTGCCTCTGTTAAGAAGGCAGAGAAACTGTATTGGGAGATATACTGAATACTGATGCATTCCTTTCATTTAATGCCAGACAAATAATTCATATTATCTTCTGTTGCATGTGTGGACAGTGATGCTCCTTTGGACCTGAAGATCAAAGCTAGCATGCTCTCAGATATGTTCACTCTTGTAGGTGAGTGAAACAAAAAAATCCTTCAGTCTTGCCCTCATATAAAACCAGTAAAAGGTAGGTTTATGTGCTGCATGTTACTAGATGAGCATAATAGAGGTGAACTCCAGTTAAGGAGGGCAACTGTATTTAGGACTGAGAAGTGATATATGGACATTTCAACTTCAGACTAGTCTGTCTGTGTGTGATGCTTAGGTGGTTTTAAGAATCCCTGATTTGGTATTTGAAGACACTACTCTCTTTAGCTTTTGGAGTTAGCGTTTTTTAGGTTGAATGTGTAGGCTTTGGTTGGGTTACTAGAATTGGAGTGCTGCCTGGTGCACAGTATCCCTTGCATCTCCATTCAGTTGCTTGATGCAATTTGCTCCAATACTGCAGGAAGTAGAATTGTCATCAGGTACCCTGCTTAGCTGTTTAAGAAACTAAGTCTATATCTGTGCTGCTATTCAGTAACCCATTTATTGATTTAAGTACTTGGTCTTGAAGCAAGTTACAGTTTTTATTCAATAAATGTAACACAATTAGTTGAGGATTAAACAAAGCAAGGTATATAAAGAGAAAAGCATCCTTATTGGTCCTTGGCCAGGGACAAGAAGGTAGACTTAAGGCTATAGACTAAGATTGTTAACAGGAATGCTAGATTTATATTTCAGGGTTTGTCTGTCTTAAAGTTCTCATGTGGCTCTTGGTGCCCGTAGGCTTCGTATGCCAGGATCCAGGCCAGCGGTCGAGCCGGGCCATTTATCATTCATCTGAATCTGTCGGAAGAAATCCGTACCAGAAGCTGCAGGTGAGTGACTTCTACAAGCCTTGGCTGAGGAGCATAGGGGGAAGTAATTCTCACTGAATTTGACTCACAGATGAGAGAGGTAGTGAGTGGAATTATCTGGATTTCTAGCGTAACTATGGAAGATGACATTTTTAACTGTGGGGGTGGTGAGGCGCTGAAACGTGTTGCCCAAAGAGTTTGTGGACTCTGTATCCCTGGAGGTGTTCAAGACCAGGCTGGATGGGGCTTTGAGCACCCTGGGCTAGTGGAAACTTCCCTGCCCATGGCAGGGGAGTTGTATCTAGATGACCTTTAAAGTCTTTCCAACCCAAACCATTCTATGGTTCTCAGTGACTCAGGGGATACCCCTGAGTTCTGGGCTGTTCAGCCACTTTGATTTTCTTGTGGACAACAAGCTTCCAGAACCCTAGAGCTTTATGAATGTCTCCAAGACCTCCTTCTAGGTGAACAACTTCTTACATTTGAAGCTTAGCGCTTCTTTCCCATTCTCTTTTGAAATCTCACTTTCTTTCCCATGGATCGTTGGACTGAGGCCTCATGTGATTTGCTGTGACTGCCCCCTTGCCTTTTCTGTTGAGGTAGTGCTTTCTCAGCACTGTAATGTTGAAGGGCAGTTGTTCTCTATCTCTTTTTGTCTATGAAATGGATTCCATAAATATCTGTGGAAATGGAGCATTCACAAAAGGCACGGAGATCTGTTATGTCACTTGGACTTTCAACACATTTATCCTCAGGCAAATAGGCAGAGGATGTTCTCTGACATCTCCGCAGCTGGTGGTGCTGTGGTGGACATGCAACATGGCTGTGTAGCTCAAGTTCAGTTAGGAAATGACAAGTCATTTTTGTTCAGTGACAGTGTACTAAGACACTGTCCATTTTGGTGTAGGGAAAACTCACAGAAATTGCAATATTCCGTCTCTTGTAAAACTCAGTCTTTAGTTGCTGTGTGAGAGGTGAATAGCTGGTAAGATGGGATTTGAGTATCTTCAGGATGCATGTCTGAGTCTGAAACTTCGAAGACAAATATAATAGTGCTTTAAATACAGATCCCTCTGACTGTATAGGTGCTCTTTGTAGCAGACAAAAGGTACATGAGATAAATTAGGAACCATTCCAAAAAAAGTACCCTTCTTTCTTAATGTCATCAGATCCTGATGATTTGACAATATTATACAAGACAGTCTCAGAAAATTATGCTGTTGTAAAGCATTGAATTTTAAGGAGGCTGTAAACTTTGTTTTGCTTTAAAAATACCCAGGAAGAGTTGTAAGGCTGGCCAGTTGAAAAGTGCAAAGATTCATATGACAGAGCATTGGTTATGAGATGGGATTAGGGTGGTTCCCCTAACCTGTGTTTAACAGGAACAGGTTTGTAATCCAGTGATAAAGTTTTACAGCATTTTTTTCTTGAGTACCTAAGTGGAAATGCCATGGCTAAATAGGTATTTAGATCTTTCCATGGTCCCAGAATGTTTTAGCTTGTACTTTACTGAACACATTTGATCTTAGATTTTTGGGTCTTTAATTCCAATTCTCTATTGCAAAGGGTATATGTAATGTCTTTTTTTCCTACCTCCTTCATGATGTCTTCAGGTTTTGATCATTCACATAGGCCATCTTTAACCATTGTAAAAGTTGTTGCTTGGAAAAGAACTGTTGGTAGCAGTGCTCTTGAGAGTTTTCTTGAATAACTATCTTGAGATGATTACCCTTTTTTCTGAGTTTAACCAGACTGGACTGCCAGTTTCTTGTGCAATTTCTTTGGTTGGAGTCTGAGCATTTCTCCCTCCAGGGAAAAGGACAGTTTAGCTGCTTCCTTTGTAACTTCGTGTTGATTTGGGTTGGGGCTCTTTCAATTAATCGTAAGCAATGAAGGGACCTGGATCTGTTTTGAATAGACCAACTGTAGATAAGAACTTGTCAGTAGTACTGCTAGAAATGATAGATAAGTCTCCCGAGAATCACTTCTAACAGCATTTGCTCCTCTTGGGTGTTGGAGCAGAGGAAGATAGCCTGAATACCACTGAAAGCAAGAAAAATCTAAGCTCAAATGATGATTGTTTTCTTTTGAACCTGCCCCTGTCCTTAAACTGGTTTTGCTTGTAGGCCTGATACCAGGTAAGTAATAGAGGGTACTTCTTGACATTCCGATGTTTCTACACCTGTGTTAGAGTATTAAATAGTATCTTGTTTCTCCACAGGAACTGGCATACTGTTGAGATATTTAAATGAAATTACTTGCAAAATTACTGGATTTTTNGTGCATGACTATTAAATATTTTTCTATGGGTGACTCTTATCTTACAGAACCATGAATTTTTGTCATCACACTTGAGTTCAGGATGCTTTTGAAAACCGTATGTCCAGATGCATTCTGCACAGTTGAGCCCATCTGAGGTTAGAAAGGGTGCTGTGTTTGGAATGGGGACAGGATACATTTGTGCAGGATATGAGGAAGATCTGAACTGAGATGATATAAGTGGTCAGCTTTATCTCTGGACTTCAGTTATCATAGAAGGATTTGGATTGGAAGGTACCTTAAAGATTATCAAATTCCAACCCCACTGCAATGGACAGGAACACCTTCCACTAGACCAGACTGTTCCAGCCCCATCCAGCTGTCTTTGAACAGTTCCAGGGTTGGGGCATCCACAACTTCTCTGACCAAACTGTTCCAGTGCCTCACCACCCTTTGCTTATACTGTTTTGTTTAGGGAGCTTGCCAGTCCTCAACAACTCAGGCAGGGATCATAGTGTCTTGGAGAACACAAGATTTTTATTCTCTTTGTGTGTCTCTTGCAGCGTCCTGTGTCTGCACAGTCACAAACAGCAAATGGCAGATTTGTAAGTACCCTTCAGCAACCCCTCACCTGTATAAGGGCTACAGTTTCAAATGTTACTGTGTACAGTGCTCTTGGCATAATTACTCCCCAAATATATTTTACAGTTACAGGAGCCTGGGGCAGGGGCTGGGGGGTGAAGGGGGAGTCAACATGAAAAGAGGAGATGGCACCAGCATGTTTCCTTGTGGTAAAAGCAAATGTTGAAAAAAACATTTACATCACTTCTAGCAGCTTAAAAAAAATAGGTGAAGTGGGCTGAGAGTCAAGGTCAGCTGGATCAAATCCCTCAAAGTAAAATTTTAAGACTACAAGTCTGAATGATAAGGTAAGCACAGGAGAATCTATGCAGACAAAATTCAGGTGGCCCTACAGGAGAAGTAATAATTTCCTGTGAAACGGTCCTCTGAAGGTCACTGCAAAAATTTGAGTGAACTGGGTCAAAATAGATGCAGAGAAAAGAAGGATTTCATAATGGAAAAAATGGGACTATTGTTAGCCTAAGTGAGACTGATCTACCTTTCTAAATGTTATGTTTGTCACCCTTCTTGCAAGCCATATAGACAAATCAATATTAGTTTACAATTCTAAGCACCTGGCTGTGTGGGAACATGTTAGGCATTATTTTGCTGCCTGCTGGCCCACAAATATAGTAGGATTTTTTTTTTTTTAATGGAGTTTCCCCATCACAAAGGGAAGATAGGACAGATGAAATCATCTTGAGAACCTAATTCAGTCAATTCACTGCTGCTTGTCATTCTGTGTAAGTTTAGCTGAGGCTCAGAGGAAAGAGTCTTACTGAATAATGAAGTTTTGTAGAGAATAGGAAGGATCTTTGTGCCAACTGCTGTCAGTGCTTATTAAATTAGAATCATGATTTGGGAACCAAGGATACTTGGAGAATTTGGAGATAGACCAGAGTGGCTGGATTGGGTCAAAGAGGAAACAAGATCTTCATGAAGTTCGAGGCATTTCTGTGGTACAGCCAGAGGGTATTCTGTAGTGAAATATGGAAAAAACTGTTGGTGCAGGAAGTCCAGCAAAGATAGATTTTTCTCTAGCATTTTGACAGCAATGTAGTTTTGTTCTCAGGGAGGAATCAGAGCTGCCAATACACAGACATATATTTACTGTTTGTAATCAATGAAATCGTCTGTGTTGTATTGAGACAATGGAGATGATTTCATGGAAGTGTTTTCTTAGTTAAGCAGATCGTTTAATAGGATGCAGAATTTCCTGTAATATTCTTTTTGAGCAGCAGTTCTCACATGATGATGGATTGTTATGGTAGTGCTAGGAAATGGTTTTTAAGAGAAGGTTACTTATCAGGAGATTTTAGAGAAAGTTGTTAAGCAACGTTTTTTAACTGTGGATTTGAAAAGGAAGAAAGCTTAGAAAGAAAGACTAAAGGTCTTTCAACTTAGTGCCATCTACAGCATCAAACAAACCCGTTTTATTGCTGGCTTTTTTATTTCTTCTGGAAATGTTTGTGTCTCCTGCCTTCTCATCCAGATTGTCTTGTTTTCTCTTTTTAATCAGTTTTAGTTAGGCTTAACGAAATATTTCAGCTGGTACCTGCTATGTCTGTTTTATCTTTGGATTTTTCTGTGCCAATCACTGCAGTATAACCTATTCTAGTGCAATGCCTGTTGCTTTTGCTGTTGCTTCATCTACAGATTCTGAATAGCTGCTTGCCATTTCTAGTGAAACGGAGAGAATGGAATTCAGTTCCAATAGTCTTTACAAATAAAGATGCATCCTGATCTTGCCATGGATTTTTTTTTTGTATCTGAGCAGTATGGGATATTCCCCTGGACTTATCCACCTTAAGGTTTCTGTCATGTTTTTCTCTTCTTTCTAGATTAAGGCTCTCTGTGCATTCTTTGCTCAGTATAGAGCTAAAGGAAACTTTGAATTTAGTAGAAATGCTTGAGACCTTCTCAGTAGACTCATATAGTGCTGTTTTTACAGAGGTAGTTTATCTAAACTGAGCCAAAGACCAGCTTAAATGTACTCGAGAACAAGATCAGAGATTTCTGTCTTGCTTGGATTTTAAAATTTTATAATCCTGATGATTTGAAGACATTTTGAATTACTGTCCTTTTTTTAGAATTGGCCAGGACTGCCCATCAGGCTAAAAATAAACTTAGTGACACTGTCTGCAAATTTCTGCTTTTCTTATTAAAAAAAAGAGTATATTTATGCAAATTTGCATGATGTATCTATGTACGTCTGCAGGATGTGTCTGTTAAGTGCAAGAAGTAGCAAATTGCCATCCAGCAGTAGAGTGACAAAAGAATAACAGGTGGTGAACTTTTCCCTACAACATTTATCTGGCGAGGGAATTACAGTTCTGTTGTTCCAGTGTAGCAGCACAGCTAGAACAGAGAATCATGGTTCTGGTATCCTTGATGTGTGAATCCAAGTGTATTTGGGTCCTTTGAATGCTGTCTCTAGTGCCCCTTGGGTGAGGATTTTTCTGTATGACTTCCTGACTTTGCTGCTTTTGGTATGTCTCCTGTTTTTCCAGAAGGGCCAGGGGTGTAAATACTGACACTGTTGCCTGAATTGTGCCTGCTGTGCTAAAATCCAAGAATCTCAATAATCACACTTAGTGCCATCTGGGGTGTGAACTCTTCAACAGCTGAAGTATGGAATTGTGAATTCTGGCTGTAGTGTTCTGGAGTGTAGATCCTGCTGGGAATGGGCTCCTGGAATTTGAATGTAGTTTTTTTAAATATAAAAATGGAGAGAGGAGGAAAACATCTGGATTCACACTCTCTCTACAGCGTACCCGTCCTCTGTCTGCCTGTGATGTTGAAGTTAAATGCTCGATGCCCTTAGGCAGGGAAAAAGCAACAGGAAGGCACAGCAACTCTGTGCTAGGCCTCACTATGGAGGAGGTAAGGAGGCTCTTTAATAAGCTTTTATTTACCTTGGCTTTCATGCAGTATGTGAGGTTATTTGTTCAACAAAGAGCAAGTGGGTGTATATGAAAAATGTGACAGAAGAAATACAATTTTTGAAGCAGAATTTGAGTTTTACTGCTGGTGTTGCCCTTACCTTCAATCATGCCAAGCAGATGTGCTTGAAGCAGTGATAGACTCTTTCAGAATTTAAATGCAAGATGAAATTCCTTAAGGATATCATTATCTACGCAGTCCATTTGCAGGACTGAATAGTCTTGTTTCCTGAAATTCAGAAATTTTTGGAAGGGTTATTTTTCATTGTTATCTGTTTGGCTGGCTATTTTCTTTTTTTTTTTTTAAATCAGATCAGAGTCCTTCGGCGAGTGAGAGAGGAAAATGAACGGAGAGGAGGCTTTGTCCGGATATTCCCTACCCCGTTAACCTGGGACCTTTATGGGTAAGAATGAAAATCTGATAGGATGGCACTGATGCTCTGTGTTGAGGGATATTCTGTGTTAGGTATGTGTAGACCAGCCATCTTGGCATTCAAAATGATGTACTGAAAGTTTTGGCAGAGTTTATTTTAGTGTGGAATATTCTTTTTTTCTGATCCATTGTTTTTATCAGCTGCTGTTTTGCGTAACTGCACCCCGTGGAAAGCTGTTGGACATTATTTCTGGTATTGCTTTTCTGTTAGAATAAAAGTGTTTTGCTTTCAGATTTTTACTTTTACATCCTCAAACTGCATACTGTGTACTCTTAGCATTAGGCCAAAAACACCCTATAGGACTCACACATTCTGAAAATTATACTATATTACACTTTCCTAAGTTTATTATTCCAGTTTGTAATGTTTTCTCTGTCTCTTGCATCACCAGGAACTTCAGCTCAGAAATGATAGCTCTCCTCCTTTTCTCTTTTCTGTTGTGGTACAGCATGTTGTCTGAATCCACTTCTGGCATGTTTTTTTAGAGGTCATTTATTTCTGTATTACACTGCCTTTCGTTGTGTTGAGCTCTGTCTTGATAATCCTGTATTTTTTTTTTTCCCCTAGATCTTTTCTAGAACACAAGACATCTATGAACTACATGCTGGCTACACGTCTGTTTAAGGACAGGTAGAAAGCTTTTCTGTTTGGGAGAGAGCTAAAGGGCACAAACAGTACAAAAAGGATTGGTTCCTCATTTACCCAATGTTATAAACACAAGTCTGGGATTTATAGGGATGATGATAATTGCACATCTCTTCTCGACTGTTGCTCATATATTTCTGTGTTGCTCTTCTGAAACCAAGGACAAAAAGGACAATACTAAAAAGGCATGGGGATCATTGGAGTACTAATATTACTACAGACATGAAAAACCTTCAAGCACTCTGTGGAGGGATTATAGGTGGTCCTGGCTTACCTTTTGTTTCAAATTTCAAGTCACGTTAAAGCTCATCTTTGTGTAAAGTAAGCCCTGAAACTGACTTCTCCAGTGCTTTAGTATCCCTGTGTCTTGACCTGTGCAATCATGATTTGATGATTCTTTTTCTGGGTTGTGGTTGGGTAGAAATGACAGTTCATGCCACGAGCTGGGCTTCCACTGACAGCTGTGCAGTGTCTTTCACTGTTACGTTTAATGCCCTTCCTTCTCAACAATTCTTCTTGTGCAAATTTGAGATCCACTATGAAGTAACTACCAAGTAAAGACAAGGTGGCTGAGAAAGGAGACAATATTTACAGAAGCTCTTCCTGCATCAGTGCTGAACAATTTTTTTTCTCTGTATATGCTCAGGGATGTATCTAAAGAGTAGTTCTAAATGTTGCCTTCTCCAGCTTAAGGCAGACAAATGCAAGCATCAGCTGTAGTACAGCTGCTCAGGGCTTCTCTTTTGGAGCCTCTTTTTTTCTGCTTTAAGATAGAACTCACAAGTAATTCTGTAAATAGGGTCATTCCATTGTACATGTGGAAGACTATGGAGGCTTTTTAATCAAAGCTGATACAGTATGGAGAGTAATTCTTGACCTTTTTCTCTTTGTAGGGGCAAGATGAAAAGAGACTTCACTGGGAGATCCCGGTAAATAGCTTCTTAATTAATTAATTTGTGCTTTGTAGGATTTATTCTAAATTTAGGTTTCCACAGCTTCGTCTTCCAAGTTGTGACTCAACACCTTTTCTACCTGAAATCCATGAAAATAATTTTAGAAACATAAATACAGTGAGAAAAGAATATGCCCACATTTGGAGAGGTCACGTTTTCATTGAACCTTAAAATTTCTCCTCATAGGCTTCTCACTTTGGTATTCCTGCCATATTGATAAGCCACATCATTGAGCTCTCAAAAGGTCTTGTAATGCACAAGGGTTTTGGATCTCATATACTCATCTATGCACTTTGTTAGATCTAAAAAGGTAAATGAAACAACAAGCATTTTCTATGCTTGTTTCCACTTATATCATAGAGAGCACTTTTCTGGATCTTTGTGCACTGGCAGAAAGTTGTTACTTTTGTACCTTTCCCTTAAGGAATCTGGCAGGGCTCCTCGTCCCTTGACTTAGGTATAACTTGTAGCAAGTTCAGCATTTTCCAGTTGTATTATGTTAAAATTCTTATAGCTGATCAGTGAAGAACAAGCTGTCTGCATAAATGTTTCAGACAACTGGGTTCATGTCCATGTGCTCTCTTTCCATTCCCCTTTGTTGTTTTGTGCTTTTGCAATTTCCTCTGTTAATTGTGCCCTGAGCTCTTGCATGATGGGCAGATGCTGCTTAGTCATGAAAGTGTGACACTTCCTGTATCACGAAGAATGTTTCTTGAAGAAATTTGAGCTACGAGGTCTCTTGTATCTCAAGGAGAGAAGGACAAGGGGAGACTGAGGGATATCTCTGTACTATGCTTCCCAGAGCAGGTCTCAATGGAAGGCTGGATATGAGGATGGAAGCTGTGGGCTCTCATGCTCTGTTTTATGAGAGGAAGCTTGTTTCACTGGAGTTACGGGAGCGTCGTCGATATTATGGCAAGAATAGAGCAGCACAGGCAAGACCATCAGGTATGCATGGCTAGAGTTTTAGATGAGCAGCTAGTCAAAAACAAGCAAGGAAAGAACTTTTTCAGTTGAAATGTGTGTGAATGGAGTTGTTCAGTTTCAAATATTAATAGTTTTCAGTTAATTCTATTTCTGACCTTCCTGTTTGTTTAGCACCTTGAATTTCATTCCCAACTTTCCATACCCCCACGTATATGATTAAAGGTCATCAGTGCTTACTTGGACATGAGCTTGTTGTTGCATTTTGGGTAAAGAATTCAACAGTATGTGTGCCTCTAATTCTTCAGCTTTTCAGAGAAAGATGGGACCTTTCAGGTTGGTTCTCCTAGACAGCTGTGACTCTAAGCTGTTGGGAAGAGAAATCTTTATCCAAGCTGATGTTAGAAAAACTTCGAAGGGGACAGAGGTGAATGTGCCCCACATTCACTTGACTTTTCCTGCCTTTATCTAAACTCTTTCTAATACCTGTGTGATACTGACTGCAGTAGGAGAGCTTGGATGTGACAAGGTGATTTTTGGTGCTGTGTTAAGGTATATGATCTTTACTGGCACATGTGGAAGTTTAGATTTGGTAGCTTTGTTTTATTTGACACACAACATAAAAGAATGTGTGTGTGTGTATATATATATCAAGTATGTGTGTATATATATCAGTATATATGTAAGAATCAGGATAAAATATAGGAAAATGTCTTTGCCTCTTTGATTTAGTGTGGGCATTCTTTTTTCCTTTGTAAGGTCAAAACAAGAATCTTGATATGTATTCTGTAATATTGGGAAAATGGGCTTCTCAACTGTTTGATGCACAAGCAGAAAGACAGAAAGAATATGAACCATCATACTGAAGATCCTCTTCTAAAATGGTGGTGTTCTGTCCTAGCAGAAGAGAGTTTAGGGGTATAAATAGTAGAACAGTCCTCTCTACTTTTTTGGTTTTTTCTTAACTGGCATAAGTGATTTCTCCTCTACTACAGGCACATCAGAACCAACCAAGCTGTCCCTCAAGTCAGATGCAGAAGGTGAGGAGGAAGAGGAGATGGATGCAGATGAAGATGAAGAGGTAGATAGAAGTGTTTGCTCTCTTTCGGACACTCAGGTGAAGAACAAGCCAAAAGTCTCTAACTCAGTGAAAACTACTTGTAAGGAGAGGTTACCAAAAAAACATGACAAGAAAACTGGTGAAGGAGAAGAGCTGTTTCTGCAAAAACCACAGTCAGAATCTCAGTTTAACTTGCTTCAGATTCTTCAAAAGCAAGGAAACTTGAGGTGAGAGCTTTCTGCATATTGCCTCTAGTTTTGACTTGAAGCTAATAGGAGTTAAAATATGGAGAATGCACGTTATGAGTGTGAAGAGATAAGAAGACCCTAGAAAAGGGGCCTGGATTTTTTGTGTAACTCTGGGCTGCCTTAACATCTTGTTTGCAGAGAAGGGAGACCATTGCAAAGTCTGATGGTTTACCTAAATACCTGACCTGTTGGATCAATGTAAAGCATGACCTATGGTGTCCATTGCTGTTCTTTAATCTGATGATGTAAGCTGTTCTTTGTCAGCTCAGGCTTCTAAAATGCTCCTTTGCCTTAATGCAGGCTGCCTGCTACTGAATTCTAAATTTTTTCTTCTCATTCTTTGCATTTGCCAAGAAGTAGTTATAAACATATGTTAAATTATCCAAGAAGGGTTGGATAGGAATATCTCAGTGCTGTCTCTCCATAAAATTAGTTTCCTGGTTTTTGTACTTTTACTTTTGATGATAGAATTTTTACCTCTGGTAGTAATCTTTGCTGAAGGTCATCACCTTCTGAGAGCAAGATTAGGAGGTAATTTGAGCTTTATATTGAGGGAAAATACCTCCTTGGATGTTGTTGAGTATGATGGTGTGGAATAGAGTATGTTCTGATGCACGACTCTGTTTCTTGGAAGAAAGAGATGTGCTCGAGGAGATTCTATAGAAAAACACAAAGCAGGGTCTTAACCAGATGTTTTGAAGTATGATCCTCCCCTTGAATGTGGGTAGCAAAACTATCTAATTGGAGATGGACAGAAAATGCAAAAAGAAAGCATGATCATATTAATCTCTGTAGGAAGACTTTACATCTTCTAGGCAAGAAGCAGCATTATGTGAAAAATGTCCAAAGGTAGGGAAAGTGTTTCTTGTCTTTACTTTCTTAGTTCAGTTTGAGAGAAATTATGGATTATTCAATGGCTTTGGGGATTGTTCTGATGTCTAATTGTGGCAAGGACATTTGCTGCTGTGACAGGGAAGATTCTGAAACCTCTTTGAGGATAAACATAGCAATGCTGTGTCTGTATCTGTGTATATATAGAACTGACTCCTGCCAAGAACATAAGCTCTGTCTGGTGTTCCTGGCAGAATCTTGCTCAGCACCCAGCACTGTTGGGATTCCCCACAGAAGGGTATGAGGCTTGTGGTGACCTCATGTTCCAGGATTGTGCTGAGCTTGGCCCCATCTGATCTGTCACTGATGTAAGCTTTGCTTGTGGGCTCAGCAGGCAGAGGAGCTGAAGTAATAAAATTTTCGTCCAAGAGAAACCAGGCCCATTCTAGTCAGTTTTTTTAAGTGGCAGGACTTGTCTCTCCTTTAGTCAGTCTGATGAGGAAATATCTTCCTCCTACACCTTGGGTGTTGCTGGTGAAGAAATGATAGTCAAAGGAGACTTGTTCCCCCAACTGTGCCATTCCCAAGGAAGTAGAATGAAAAGGAGGTTACTTTTTCCTGCATTTAAGGCCTCATGTTTCAATATTCCCCACACCAAAGGAGAGGCAGTGTTAAACAAAAACCTGCTTTAGTTTTCTATCGTAGAAGTATCAGGTGCAGGCCAAGATCTGTATTATTGTGTTGATGTTGATAATGGGGGCTCCTTATCAAGCACAAATCTTGAATGGTCATGAGATGTTTGAGTTGTACCTAAAGCAAACCTGACAGTCCTAGAGAGCTGAAGTGAGAGCCTTTTCTGATACACGGTGGCCTCATGTGGAGAGCATCAGTTCTCAGCTAGGATGCAGGGATTTCTCCCAGTGTTCCACACATGTAGAAGGAAAAGGTCAGTGTAGTACTTAGTCACTACACTGACTAAGTAGCTTACAGAGCAGCTCAGAGATGTTATAAGGCCTGCTGTGCATTCTGGAGTTCACTGAAGTTCCTGGAAGACAGAAATTGTAACCAGGTATTTTCATCATGTTTTAGTTGCTGCAGTACAGCTGTTCACAGAGGATGTTAGCTTGAGACTTTTGTGCACTTGTCATTGGATTAGCCCCTCTTTGGCCCCGTGTGACCTTCCAGAAGCATCAGAAGTTGATGATTAGGCTGATACATTGATACTTCCAATGTATTTTATTTTAACTTCAATTCTTACCTAAAGTGGTGTGTAAGTGCTGCTACAGTATGATTTCTGTGTAACACTGTAACATAATGTTCCTGAAATTTACAGACCTATAAACCAGAAAGACTTAATTGCTGCACAGAGTTTTTAATAGCATTTCAGGGACTTATGTACCTGGAGTCATAAGTGCCATATAAACACCTGAGAATATTCGTAAGAAGAGTACAAGTAGAAAAAAATAGGGTGAGGTTCCTCAGAAATCAGTCTGAGGCTGATATTAATAAACAGTTCAAGAACGACACAAAATGTACGAATGAGCTGATGAAATTTGCTGATGGAAAATATTTGGGAGTTAGAACCATGAGCAAAAAGTAGTGGACTAAATATGAGAAAAAATGGATGACCTCGAGGAGATAAATAACATAACTAGGATGAAATTCAGTAGCACAAAGTACAAGGGGATGCTTATAAGAACTAATAATTTACAGCAGAAGTTCTGTCAGCTGGGTGTTCATCAACTATAAATTAATTATAAGGAAAAATGTCTTGCATGCTGGTTGATCAGAGGAAGTTTGTGAAGCCCTAGCTCATGCATGCATGAAAACACCAAATGTGTTCCAGGGTTTATCACTTGGCATACTCCTGAGACTTCATGTGAGTATTGTACACAGACACTATCACCCCTATTCATGGAAATGATGACTGGAACACAGGTGGGGTGAGCTGCTGGTCTCATCATCTCACCATTGTGGGTGCTTTGTTAGAAGACTATCCACTGGCAGATATGGATAGTTCACACTAATAAAATGAAAACTATGAAAGGATGCAAAACCCTGTTAATAAAGACATTCAAGGTGGGAGACCCACCAGGGATTAAATTTAAGATACAGGACAATGTTGGAGAAAAAGCAATTATAAACTGCTCATAAGTGAAGCTGGGGTGGGTAGTAAGAGGAGGTTCCTGTTTATTAGAACAGTAATTTCTGAAATAATATTTCAGGAAAGTAATGGGTTCAAAACTCTAATTGGTTTTAAGATAAAACTTAAAATTTTACAGAACTTATTAGGAGACTTCCTGTGATAGAAAGGGAAATCTGTTGCTGACACTAAAGCCAGTCTGCTGCTACATAAAAAGCTTCTAGCAACTATGGGGAAAACTCTGAGGGAGAGCAGAATATTCAAGGATAGGGTTTAGACCAAGAGGACATTGAAGAGAATCAGGCAAAGCTTTCAGCAATTTCTCTCAGAGTAGATGCATATACTAAAGTGACTGCCATTGTGAGGGAATGAGAAGCTATGTGTCCCTCCCAGTTTTCTCCTCAGTTCATGCTTACAGCTTCCCAACATGTTCAGCCAGCTGCACAGCAGATTTTGCTGATGTTCCTTCATTCCTCGGTGGTGCCTTGCTCAATGAAATTTGGCTTGTATCCCTGAGCCAGCAGGGGAAGAGCTCACTTTCACAAATTTAATTCTTTCATTTCCAATGGGAATTACAGGGCCTTTGTTATAACTCTGGCACCAGTACCAAGCCCTTTGTTTATTTTATGGTCTGTTGTTGTGGTGTTCAAAATGTTTGTGAAAACAGAGGCCCAGTAGAGCCTTGAATTTGTTTTAAAAATACACAGTTTTGCTGATGTCCATGTTACTGGCTTTTAGAGGAGAGTAACCAAGGCTGTAAAAGGCAGGAAGAACATTGTATTTTTAGAAATTATCTTGAAGAGTGCCTGCTATCTTTTGTATCTCCTGCAATACCTACTCCATTTTGGTGAACTGAAGGTCTGTTTGAAAATGCTGATGGGGCGAAGGGGTCCTCCTTTCTCTGAGGTCCAACATCAGTGCACTTAGGAGGTCTTTGCTGACTGTACTTTGGTCCATAAGCTGTGCCTGACTGCTGTAACTCTTCCCATTCCTATTCTGAAGATAACTGATTGATTGTTTTTGTCCACAGCAAAATACAAGCTCGTACAGCTTTCTCTGCCTACCTCCAGCACGTTCAGCTCCGACTGATGAAGGAGGCTGGCGAACAGATCCAGAATCCTGTCTGGGCTGCCAAAGAGGATGAGCAAATGGTAAGAAGCTTTGTATTGGCCAGACTGAGAAGCCAAGTTAAAATCTACCTTGAGAGTTTTGAGGTCAGTTTTAATCCTTGCAAGTACAGAAGTCCAGCTGAGATGATAGTGGTTCATTTTTGTCTAGCTGCCACTGCTGTATTCTTAATATACAGTTGAAGATTGCTGACTGACCTAAGAGCAATGATAGATAGCTCTTAATGACTGGACTCTTGTTGACATTCAAGCTGCTCAGATCTCTTGTCAGTTCTCTTTTACTGATTTCTGAGCTTATCTGCTCTTGAATTCTTCTCTAGAAGACTCTTAAAGAGTGCTTGTTAGGATCTGGTTTCTGCTGCCTTAAGCAAAGCATTCATCTTCTCAAATACTACAGGTACCCAGTTAAGCTTTTTCTCTTATGTACTGTTGTAATATATCCAGCCATCTGTGTTTATGAATCTTACTTGCATTCTAGATAGAGGAAATTAAAGTAAAAGCCACTGAGAAGAGAAAGTAAAAGTGATGGATTTTTCTAGGCAGTATTTTAAAGTGCTGTGTTTGATGTGTATGCATTCTAAAAAGTGCAGCAAGCCCAGATCCCTTCACAAACCTTCCTAAAAGAGCTTTGTACAGAAGGCTCTTGTGCTTACTGCATATATTCTCACTGAGTGTGTGTTGCAGGGAAACAGCCAATGTAGTTCAGAGATAAAATTGTGTGTCAAGAATAATCATTCAAATCAGTGGAAAATGTTACCTCTGCTCTTTCCAAGTGGAAATTAAAACGGACTTTTTGAGAGTCACTTTGTCTGCTGTACTGTGAAGAATAATGTTTAAAATAACAGATCAAACCAGCCTGGAGTAATGGCAGTGAGAGGCGAGCTGTGAAATCCAATAGTTTGGCTGTGAGGCTGCTCATTTATGCATTAGCAGAGCTCCTAAGCAAAAGCACATCCATAGGTGAGACAGAAAGGGTTCAAAACACCCACAGGATGCATCTTGTCTTAGGATCTGCCTTGCCATATGTTTCCCCCACCAGAGGTCAAACAAACACCATGAGGGACTGGAATTACATGGCTGTAGATGTAGACGTCTATTGCTGTAGAGAGGATGGGGCAGCAGTCTGTATGCGTGTATATATATATATATATATATATGTATGTATGTATGTATGTATGTATGTATGTAAAAAATGATGAAATGGGGCTACCCACTCTAGTGGAGATCTCTGACCAAGATCCCCTTTCCTGTGGTACTGCTGAGAGAGTTTTATGCCAGTGTACTTGTTCACAGGCCTTCTTTAACACATTGAAGGTGGGTTTTTGGAAACATTCTCCTAAGATACTGGACTTTACAGGTTATTATGTGTCACTGCATTTTGCTGATTGGTTATATTTTTCCTTTATCTTGAGACAAACACTTCTTAAGCGTTCAAAATTCTGACCCACCTCAGGCAAGATACGCCACTGTTTTTCTCCCCCACACCGGATTTATAGGGCTGCATTAAAGCGCATCTTGCAGAATGCTTTTGCCTGCCAATTTCAGCTCATTTTCTCGGGACCATGAGTTTAGTTCCTGCCAGTCCTTTAGCTGCTGGAGTATGTATTTTCTTCTCCCCATATCTTGCAGATAGTGTGTTGTTAACTCCATCTCTCTTGCTTGCAGGAGCTCGTCATCCGCTTTCTGAAGCGAGCTGCCAGCAACCTCCGGCACTCCTTGAGGCTGCTGCTCCCCAGCCGCCACGTAGGACTAAAGGATCGTCGTCGTATCCTGGCCCGCCAGCTGGGAGAGTTCATACTCTGTTACAACAAGGTGACTTTTAATTCATTTTTAATTTTTTTTTTTTTGGTTTCTCTTTTCTTGTTACAAAGCGTCTCGTGCAGGCTGTTCCAAAGGCGCTCTTCTGTTACTTATGTGGTCTGTATGCAGCTGTGCATCCAATAATGGTACTTTGTTTGAATTGTCAGATAGATAATGTTATTACATAATATGTGCAGACCAGTAATGATCTTTGTAAAAAGAGGTGCTGAAATGAAGTGGAATTTAGCTGGCAGTTTGCTTTTTCTTTGCCTTATATTTGATTCTAGTGCTTTGTAATGCCTCTTCCCATTTCTTATTTTTATGGGGCTGCTTTAAAGATACTTTGTTTTATATGGAACACCATGAAATATGTATTTTTAATATTTACTTGGTATACCGAGGGACTGCTACTTGTCTGTACTAAGGTCCTCTGCATGCTCAGTGTTAAGGAGGTGTAGGTCCTAATTTAAGTAATTTTCATATCTTTAGATGTAGAAGGTGTTGTTCTTAGCATAGTGGTTTCAACCTAAGCTTTGTTCTGCAAGGGCAGCTTCCCCTTTCCTTTGCCCCCTAGCATTTCTTTGGTGTTAGAACAAGGGTAATTGAAATTCAGCTTTCAGAGGCTGCTGAGCAGAGGCCTCCAAGCTTCTACTCGTTGGGAGAGGATGTTCACTTATATTACCTTGTCAGAACTGACATCTGGTAACTTGATCTGTCTAAGCAAGGTTGGTATTGAACCAAATCTGTTCCAGGGAGTGTGTTGTATGCCTAATGCTCCCTGAAGTACTGTGTTAGGAGTAACCACAAAACACTTGGGTGGCTCTGTGGTGAGTGAAGAATGCAGCTGCTTTGGATATAATTTCCACTGAAATAGTATTCAAACATTAGGATTTTCTGCTAACTCCTTAGTAAATTCACAAAATAAAGCTGTGTAATGGGTAATAAATCAGTGCATAAACATATTTTCTCATTTAAAACAAGTGAGAACATATCAATTGAGGTTTCAGGGCATACATGTTTAAACCCTTGCGAGACTGTTAGGCTGTGAGGTTTTTTGATTTCTGATTCCAACATACAGACTTCTTTCATTGACTTGTAACTTCAGATTGAATAGGACTCCTACTAGCCATTATATATCATCTATAATGACACAGAAGAAAAGAATACAGCTCCAGCAAATTAAGTAAAACATACCACATATTATCCAGACATTTACTTAAGTAGTAAAGGCTAAAGATGTCCCAAACTGGCTTTTTTTTCCCTGTCTTGAATTTTGTTTCAAAAGATATGTCTGACCCTTTTTTCCTGGGAATGCTCAAGGTAACAGCAGGAAGAAATGAAGTGGAGGTCAAGTCTGGTCAGATAAAGCTTTTAAAGTGGTACTGGTATTTCAGAAAGGCCTGAAGGTTTTTTAATGAACAAAAATGTTTGTATCAATCCAACCTCTAGTGCCAACCAGCTCTACTGGTGTAAAATAGACCATTTATATCTGAAAACTTGCTCCCATTTTCATACACAAAGGCTTATAGTTTATTCCAGTATATTTCAGTGTATAAACACGTTTGCCATAGGCTGTACTGTTCTACTTTCTTAGCTTTTGCTAAAGCAGTGGGGTGTTGATATGTGTATAAGCCCTCAGCAATTTACTGCTTGACAAAAAAAATTAGCTCAAGAGAACTACTGGTTTATAGTAGAAAATCTGTTGATTTTCTACAGACATCCTTCAATTTCTTTAGGATTAATTTTATACTTTTTCCCTCCTTTCTTCTATCTGTCTACTTCTGGGACAAATGCACAAATAAAAGCTGTTTGGAGAAACTCTGTGGCAGAAACAACACCTAATTGGGGACCTATTATTTGTAAAGAATGATTTCATTTTTTTTCCCTATCATACTTCATTATGTTCTAGCAAAGAGTGTAGTTGAAGGAAAAGCACACATTTTTGAAGACTAGACCTTTTCTCAGCAAATCAGTTGTGTCTGGTGGAGGAATGAAGAGTTTAGTGTATGCTTAGGATATTGTCTCTGGGGCTCTCCATATTTGTTCATGTTGTTGCAAATAGCAATGTTCTTTTTTTCTTAGATCCCATGGAATTGTTTTTTGTATTCTTGGGGCTGTAGCTATGCCATGGAACATAGAGACACTTACTGATACTGCTTATTAACAGGAAACTGAGCAGATGGTTCAGAAACAATCAAAAAAGAAACAGGAAGAGGAGGAGGGAGTGAATCCTGAATGTTTTCAGAACTTCATTGCCAAAGCAAGGTAGGAATAGATTTTATTCCCTTTGATAAATGATCTCTCAGCCTTGAAGGTGATGGCACTGTTCTAAAGATGATTTGATTCATCTAAAGCCTCTAGATACCTTTATTGACTGTAGGACCTGTTCCTGCTGAGGGACAGAGAGCTTGTCTTCTCTTGTCTCTCTTCCAGCAACCAAACACTTGTAACATCAGCATCTGGTGCATAGAGAAGAACATACAATAGATGTTTTGACCATTAAGTAACTTCCCAAAGGACAGCAGTGGTTGCCCTGGCCTGTGTAGATTTCAAACTGCTGCTGGTGAGTTAATAGTTAATGGTCTTCTTTCCTGTGATGCTGGAGCAAGTAAGGTAGTACTTTGGAAGGAGAATGAAACCAGAACTGCTGCTCAGATGATCTTGAGGTGCTGTGGTTGAACATTTGTTATACCTCTGACTCAAGTTTCTACTCTCAGAAAAAAAATCTCATGCTTGCTGCCTCTCTTCAGGAATTTTCCAGGTCTGGATTTTCTAAGATGAGCAAGGAAGGGAGTTAGGCCTCTTATTTGGCCTGCTAAGGCAGTTCAGTGCAAGCAGTTATTTTCCCAATGGAAAAGCAGCATTTTCTATCAATGCACTTTATCTGCTTTAAACTTAAAAAAGAGTCTGGTAAGAAAAACATATTTCGAAAATAGTTAAGTATTCCTTAGGGCCTGTAGCATTGTATGAAAAACAATGGTAGTAGAACTATCTGACTATGGAGAGGTCTGAAATTATTCAGCAAACCACAGTTATGTTTTCAGAGTCTGATTCTTGAGCACAAAAAGCAATCCTTCTTGACTCCATTATTTGGTCAATAATGCCTGTATGGGCAAGAACCCCTGTCAATATCTGGTCAGAATTTACCTGCCTTTTTAATTCCCCTCTTCTGTTTTCCATGAAGATTGATGATCACTTCTTCTTTTACATGACTACTTATTAAGGTGTTCTTTCTTTTTCTGTTTGGATAGCACTAATAGTGAATGATTAGAAGGGGGTGGTAGTGGAGGCATCCTAAGTAAGTTCAGGTAGTTTCACAGTCTGTCTTGATACATTCTTAGGAAAGCAAGTATTTTACCTTTTGCTAATATTATTGATGGAGTCATTACTGCGACACATTTATAGGATTGCAGAAAAATCTTCAGATGAAGATGCCTGACTACCACACACCATAGGATCTACTGCTCTTGCTAAAAATGCATATTACATAGGCCCATGGCATGCTTTTGGTACTCTGACCATTTTGGCCACTGAAATGTCTGTTGTGTCCCAGGCAGGTCATTTTCCTTTTTGCCAGAAATGTTCAGAGACAGTTGCATGGAACAGAACTGCAAATTCTTCTGGTTTTGTGTTATTGGCTACCATGCCATCATGGCCTGATGCACAGGGCTGGAGATTTTTGCTGGGTTTGACTGAGTGATATAGAATAGTTTACCAATGATCAGACAATTTCTAGTGATGATCTTTCTGCTACCTATGAAGTATCAGGTATGTTTGAAAACTCTGATGTTTGACACTGCTTGGCACTGTGCTTCAAGCATAAATCAATGAACAAGTCATTTGGAGCCAAGCAAAGGGGATAGATTTCCACTTTGAGTGTTTGTTCTACAGTACAGCGAATGCAACAGTGGAGGAAATGGGTAATAAATGTTGCTTCTTAGTTGACATAGTCTCATTGACTCTCTAACTTTGGTATCACATGGATGTCACTGTATTTAGTTATACATATGCTATGACCATTGATTCTAAATGTCCTCAGTGCATTGTAAAAGCACATACTGATACTGGTAAATTAATTTAAAAGCTTAAAGCACCTTTCTACCAAGAACTTGTCATTATTGCATGTCCTCTTCAGTTCTGGGAGAAAAAGTGGAGTTTGGATCTTCAGTGTATGCTGCAAACCTCAATGTATCAGCTTTAGACATGGCTTTTACCAAAGCTTAGGCTATCTAATATTAATTACAACTGTGATATGCAGAGGATGTTTCGAAAGATTCTAACTGCTGCTCTGCTAATTTATATTCCTGTGTTACATTTTCTTGTAGAGTTGCTGGCTCTATGCTTTGGTGTTTGCCATGCCATACAGCCACTCACTGATGCTGAGGCAACACTATAAAGCAAAAGAAAAGCATGTTAGATACCAACCAACTGGAATTACAGCTTGCACAAACTCTAGTAAGAATGGCCAAGTAACTGATACTGATTTGGGACCAGTAGATGTTTAGGATATTGGGGCTATCTCACTTTGTTCTTATAAAGAAAATGAGAAACATATGCAAGTTTTGTGAGTTTCACAAAAATATTGACTGTTCTGTTGTCCTGCAGCTTTGGCTCATTAACAAGCTTTTGCCTTCTTTCCTCTTCTACTCCTACTGCTGAATAGAAACTACTAATTGTGACTATAAAACAGAGGCTGAGCTGAGTTCTCTCATGAGAAAATAGCTGCTTATTCTAAAGAGCACCTGAAGAAGATTCACAAATTTAGCTGTGAATGGAACCTCTCATGTTGAGCTAATCTCCCCAGATGTGTTTCAAGTATTCACTTGCCCTTTATTTATCAGGAAGGCTCCTGAATGCCTTGAATTTTCTACTGCATAAGAAGATGGTGTTTTAGTGTGAATCTCAGGTTTAACCAGGGCATGTTGCCTTCCTTCTGCTCATACCCTGTAGAACTGAGCAACCTTGTCTAGTGTCAGGTTTTTTTTTCCCCTCCACTCTTCAGTTTCCTTATTGTTTATTGTCTTTGATTGTTAATTACATGAATGTAGAAAAGCTTTGTGTCCTCACTCTATGGCCATTCTTCTCTCCTTATTGCAGTGAAAGTGACCTGGAAGAAGTACTGACATATTACACACACAAAAACAAATCAGCAAGTGTCTTCCTAGGAGCAAAATCCACGAGCACAAAGCACAGCAACAGCAGTCACCAGTCAGAGAAACAGCCCCAAGGTGGTAAGTTTTGCAGGCAGTTCTGAGATGATGTTGCCCAGACAAACCTATTTTAACTTAAGTCTGTGAAAAGAGAACAACTCCTCCACAAGTTACTCAGGTCTCTTGAGGTTGCATATCTTTTTCTTTTTTTTTTTTTTTTT
>VZTR01010308.1:9861-63146 GCA_013400775.1 Chaetops frenatus | reverse complement strand
CTCTGAAGGCTGAAGGAAGAAAAATAACTGACAGAATACACCAAAAAATTTTTCCCTTTTTTTTTTCCCCCTCCACATGGCAAGTTCTTAGCTCTTCCCTTCTGTTAGAGATTTCACAGATCTTGAAAGCCTTAGGGGGGTATCTGTGTTTGAGGAAGGCTTGGCAAGTGAAAGTACTTGTGACTATGGAAGCCAGGTAATGAAAGAAAAAGAACATTTAATTTTCAAGCTACTAGATAAAGTTGGCATTGCTGGATGAACAGTAAGTAATAAAATGGAGAATTAGGGATTGACTGAAGGGTCTTGAAGGATTCAAACTGGATAAACTTATGGATACATATGCTTACAGACCATATGGGTAAAAATAGATTGAAAGGCGAAGGAGAACACACTACAAAACATGAAACATTTTGCACATTTTCAGTTTTCAAGTGGAATGGTTCCCTCTTTGAGCTCATGATAGTGTCATCTTATCCTGTCTTACTCATCGAAATTTAAGGATTCTGGTCTGATCCTAAGGCAGAGGAGTAGTGATCTAATGTGTATCCTATCGTGGTCCTTGTCCAATCCTTCTTTAAACAAAAAGGTTCCTCAGTAAACAGTTTATTTACATATGCCTTTGTAACCTGTTGATAGGGTACATTGTGCTGAAAACTTTGTCCCCTCCTGTTTCTGAGTGTGAAAATGTTATCATTTTGAAGGTTTTTTTGCAAGAGGCAAAGTAGGCCTATGGTTACTGCATTCTTTTGGCATATCTCTTAGGCTTGGCATGTGAAATACAGCTTGAGCTCTGGACCCCTTTTCCTTCTCACCAGTCAAAAAGATCCAAATGGAACTGTGAGATGTGTGAACTGTGGAGGATGCAGTGCGACTCCAAGTAAGAGAAATGGTCTTTAGACTTTGTAGATCTCCAATCTCCACCGCTTTTTAGGCAACAAGATAGGACTGGCTTCTGCCAGAAAAGTGCTAACGCTGCCAACTGGAGAGGATTGAGTAGGTTATTTGTAGTGTATTGCTTGTTGTAACACGTTGACCAGTGAAACTTTGGATCTGCTGTTCAGGATGTTGGTAATGAAAATTTAAGTCACCTTTTCACTGTCTGCCAAGAGGGGCAGAGGAGCAACTTCTAGTGGTGATGTGTCCCTGTTCACCCTGGTTGACTCCTATAAACTAGCAAGAGAAGCATTCAGGCTTTCAGGAGGCTTTTCTTGAATCCATGAAGGCTGATCTGCCACATTCATTATTATTATTTTCTTTTTCTGATTGTTATAATTTATGGCTTTAGCTTATTTGAACCATTAGAGAAGATCAAAAAGAAAATACTAACTTTATTATAGAAAAAAAGATTATTGAATATCATAATGGGAAACTTTTGAAGGACTAGCATAATGTAGATTAGAAAAGTGAAAGATATTAAGCTCTTTTTCTGACTCTTTCTTTTGATTTCTTAGAAGTGCTATACAATGGGTCTTTATAAGCTGCTATTAATTGGAAGCAAATTCTATCCTAAATTTTTTATTTCTATCTGTACTTGGAGAGTTCATGTTTCATATTGAATTTTTAAAGCAGATAAACAAAACCAAACCCCTCAACTCCTATATTCAGCACATTGGGGTATCATTCTGTGTTGTGGCCTTGCTTTCAGTCTTAAATTTATTCAGAAATAAATTTCTCTGAATAAAGCATGACCATAGAGATCAGTTATTTTAAGCTTATGTGTCTCTGCTGTCAAGGCAAGTGTATTGTCATCATAAACTTACCTTGTAACATTTAAAAATAAAAGTAAATGTAAGAAAAGTGTTTCAGCATTATGCAATAATTTGTCTTTTGGCTTACTAGCATTATATTGAACTAAATATAACAGTACATGTACATACTGTTTCTAACACAGGTCTCTATTGATAAGGCTTTGGCAACCCACATGTTCTTCTCCCCTTCCCCCATTTTTTCATGTTATATCATAAACAGAAGTACATCAAGTGGGTTCTTTTCCTTCCATGAGGGCTTTTGGGGATTTGCTATATCACTGTGTTCATCAGTCAGCATGTTCCTTTCAGCTTATGATGTCTTTGCTGTGCCAGTCATTTTAAAAATTGTAGCAAAACTTTATGAATCCTTTCATGAGAGATATTAACTGTGTGTTGTCTTGCTTTTTACGAGCTTCACAAAGAATGTATAGATGTGACAAGAGATGTTTGAAAATTGGGATGTTTGAAGTGTACAGTGCAGCCTGCACAGGTCTCCTGTCATACTGTCAGTGTCAAGAAAAGTACTCCGAAGTCCATTACTGATAATGAAAAGCAGGCATCTTACCAAGCAGGAGAGTTTGGACCCACCTTGTTGCAACTCAATTTGAAAACTAACTTAATTCTTGTACATTAACACCAATAACCACCTTCTCTGCTGAGCCCCACTAGCCTTTCTAGGTTTTGGAGAGATTTTTTTATTTGTTTGGTTTTGCTCCATTAGTACAATTTCTGAAGCTACAAGCTCTTCTACATGGATATTTTGGTCCAGGTATTGTACATTAACTTTTACACCAAAGTACCAACTGATTTGCTGCTAAGTATTTGCCTCTGTAAAGGGAAGAATGCAGTTCCATCAGGTGCACAGGAAGAGTAGAAAATGAAACCACTGCTGAGCACAGATGTGTTGGAGGTGCCTCAGTAATCCTCCCAAACAACATCCTGGCCAGCTAGTTATAGCAGCTGAAATGTCTCAAAGCATGGCACAGTAACAAGCAGTAACACCTGTCTGGGTGGGCTGGGTGCAGCTAAACCTTATATTCTTGCTGTTGTTCTCTCTCTCTTTCTGAATCCTTTGCCTGTTTTTAATCCTGCTGTATTTAAACACCTGTCTATCTGGAATGTGTGAAATGTTGCTGCTACCCATGCTAAGCTATTTGCTCACCTGCTTAAAAAGACAGCTTTCAAATAAACAATGATACAGTATTGAAGAGGAAGGCATGTCACAGTAATGGAGTAGGACTGAGGTGGTAATTTGTCAGACTAAATGGTTCTTGGCACCAAGATGATGAGGAGAGAAAATTGGGTAAAGTCATCTTCATTTCACACATTGGATGTGTTAGCAAAGTTGTTACCACTGTTGCTGACAAGCTAAGAATTGTGTATAACCTATTTTATTTGCCATGTTGCCTTCTGTGTTTGCATCATTTACCATTCTTGCTTCTATTCAGACAATAAATTCTTTGTGACCAGCATCTGTCATTGTTAGGTATTTGTATAGTGCCTGGCACAATCAGAACTAAATCTAATTTGAAGCTTTCTGTTACTGCAATGAAGATGCTTTAAATTTTAACTAAATTTTACAGAACACAGCAACGCTAAGAGTGAGTTAGAGGCACCAAAATGACACCTAATACTGTTTTCCATATGAGGTGGATAACACTACCCATTCCTAAGCTTGCCTGGTAATGTCCCACTGTAAGATCTTGTCTTAAATTGCTCATAGTGTTCTGAAACTTTATTAATTTGAATTAATGTTTTCTGTGCTTATTGTTCAGTTTTCAGAACACTTTAGGCAAGGTGAAGTATTCTAGCCAAAACCAAGGCGGATCAAAAAAATAATTTGTGCACTTTAATATCTACAGAACTTTTCTTTTAAATCTCTCTATCTCCCATGCTTTGAAATAGCAATTTACAATTTAGGGTTTTGTTGAAGCTTGATTGCAGGGTAACTGTTTAAAAGGCTTCAGCTGAAATGTACTCAGCAAGACCTGCTAGACCTCCTCAGCTTCCTGAAGGTTCCCTCCACACTGAGGATGCTAAACTGAATTTCTCTGTATTTGCACCTCTAGTGTACTTTGGCTTGAGCTTCTGTTCTGCTGTGTTTTCAGTAACCTGGTCCATGCTGGGTTGGGGACCTGTCTGACTCGACTGCAGAATGAGTAGGAATTTTGCCAGGGTGTGGAGAACAGCTAGGCTATGGAGGCTGTGAAATTTGTATCTGGATATAATTTAGGAGAGGACACTGAGAACCATTCAGACAGAAGAACAGAAATGGATGCAGTGGTAGTGTGGTAAATGTGGTCCACTGAGCAGCCCACGTTCAAGGACTGAATGAACACAGAGGTTGGCAAAAGAAGTGGACTCGGGAGGGGAATAAAACCAGACCTACTAGGATATAGGACATGTGAGAAACCAGGAATGGAAGTGTGGAAAAACAGATGAAATATCTAGTCCTATGGAAAGTTCCAGAGCTGAAGTGGTGTGGGTCAGGGGCCAGAAGTAGTGGGGAAGCTAGGGTTGGAAGTCTGTAAGAATGAAACTGTAGTGAGTAAGACAAGAATGACACCTGAAATGCAGAAGCTGAGACTGACTGTGAGAATAATGACACACAAATGAGGAGCAAGAATGGGAAAGGATAAAGCTGAGAAGGGATGAGGTAGAAGTGGCTGCTTTTGGAGAAGTGGGCAGAAGCCTAGGGTATAACCACTAGAATTTAATCCTGTCCAGAACTTGAAGTAGGAGTTCTGAACTTACACAGTGCTTAGGTGCCTTGTACTAGTAAAACACAGGAGAAGCAACCTACTGTGTTGTCAATGGCAATGTTCATGGTCCAGAGTTCAGTGAGAGGACTGTGTGTAGTCCTGAGCAAGCCCATGTTAAGTACGAGTGTAGTGTATTGCAATGAAGATGGTATGTACTTGTTTGAGTAATTGCACACAAATTCTGTTAAAAGAGCATCGTTAAGATATGCTTAAGTCACACTTAAGTGCTTTAATAAGCATCACCTTTGATATCTGGAGCAGATGCAGGGCTAGTTGTTGGACACTTCTTTGTGTCTGTGTCTTATGTTTCGTTGGCTGTATGCCTTCCAATTGCTACAGAAGTGAGGAGGGCCAATACAGGAAAGTTAGGTTCACCATATGATCCTAGGCATCGGGCAGACATTGATGTTTCTACTGCTCCTAAAAAGTACCATGTGATCATGTAATTTAAGGTAGTTGTATGTCAGGGCCTGACTGGGACACCTTTGCAAAGTTGCCTTTTCAACTGTTGTATTGTTTTGTTACTTCTTTTTTTCAAAATGTAAACTGTTACACTGCTGTAGTAGATCCATTGCATTATGTATTTCTTCAACACATCAAGAGATAGTGTTTGCTTGCAGAGTTTTTGATCTTTCAAGAGTATAAGCAATGCAAGAAGAATGCTCATAGAAAGAAACGATGTTGTATGCTTAAAAACTCATAGATTTTAGAGCTTGATATTACAAATGTACATCTAACGTGATTTTTATGTGTTTGCTTGTGTGAATGCAGTACTTTTTAAGTGGTTGTGTGAGCAGTTTCCTTAATGTTTGGTTGAGTTTTGGTTTGAATTTTATATCCAAGGTACGTATGCTTTTGGGTTGTGTCTGTTTGTATAGAGAGGGGTAGAGACAGGACAGGTGCATGTGATTGGCTTACTGCCACAGCTCACGATGACTGGAGAGATGCTCTGGTCTCTGCTCAGTGAAAGCTGAGTTTCTAGCTTTTGATCAATGCGTGTGGAGTTAATTTTTCACATGGCAGGGACTTTTTTACTTTGGGAACTTTGCTCCATCTTTGTCCTTTTCCTCCTCTGTTCTTCTGTGAATGGAAGGGTTGTAATTTCATGCTGGCTCCTGAATCTATCTCAGGCATGGTGAATGTTGGTGTAATCTCTCACTGCTTTATACAACTAGCACAGTGTTTTTGCATTTGAAGATTTCAGTTTTCTAGCAGTTTCACTTCTCTTAGTATATACTCTATCCCATTTACTTAGTGATACCTTTTTCTCTTTTTTTGGCTTTTAATTGTTTCTGATAGTTTGTTTGGGTTTGTTTTTCTTTTGTTTCTTTTTTTTTTTTTTTTTGCCTCTTTAGTTAACAAACCTGGACTTGGCAAGTGGAGCTATAAGCAAGGGGAATGCAGCTGCCCCACAGAGCTACTGGTCACCACTCAACAAAAGAGGGCCACTGTGGCCTGTTCAGTCAGACACTCAGAGAGATGACAAAAGATCTGTCTCTTCAGCAGTCAGGTAAGTTAAAATTGCTGCTCTAGCGTTTTGAAGAGGAATGCCATGTACTCAGGAGCTCATTTATAATTTGTGTTTGGCTTCTTGCTCAGATGCAGGAGCGTGTCCAGAGAAGGGCAATGGAGCTTGTGAAGGGTCTGGAGCACAAGTCTTATGTGAAGCAGCTGAGGGAGCTGAGGTTGTTCAGCCTGGAGTAAAGGAGTCTTGGGGAGTGGCAGAGGGGGCACAATATTGCTCTGTACAAATCCCTGCAAGGAGGTTGTAGCAAGGTGTGTGTTGGTCTCTTCTCCCAAATAACAAATGATGGGACAAGAGGAAATGACCTCAAGTTCCATCAAGGGAAGTTTAGATTAGACATTAGGAAAAATCTATTCACCAGCAGAAATGGTTGTCAAGTATTGCAGCAGGCTGCCTGGGGAGGTGGTGGAGCCATCTGAGGGTTTTTAAAACACGTGTGGATGCAGTACTTAGGGACGTGGTTTAATGGTGGACTTGGTAGTGATAAGGTTAAGATCCTTGGACTTGAAGATCTTAGAAGGAGGATGTTTTCCAGCATAAACTATTCCATGATTCTAAGGGTTTAGTCATGGTTCTTCTCAGGCCTAGAAACTAGGCCTATGAAAGTAGCTATGTTCCCAGAACTGTCAAGTTCATGGTGAAATGAAGGCATAGATGAAGATCGTGGATGAGAAGGAAATGTCTGTTTCTCCTTGATCATTTCCCGTCCCTGCATCTGCAAGTTTATGTTTGCTGGCATTGAGGCATATATGCAGAATGCAGACTTAGACCTGATGCTGCAAAAATCTCCACTAAGTCCTCATCTTCATGCATTTTCCTTGACTATTAAGTTTAGATTGTTCAAAGATAGAGCTGTGTATATCAGAGTTTCTTTTCCAGATTTCTTCTTTATACTCTATATTAATTTTGGGCATTTGAATTTATATTTATGGCTTATACACTCATGGGAATCAGGGCAGAGGACTGATTCTGCAGTAAAACCATTATTTCTGTGATTCAAAGAGCAGCAAGATTTACTTGCAGGAGTCTGAATCTTGGAAGCTAGGAACAAGGCAATCTTGCTGCAGTCACCTGGCTGGAATACAAACCCAAGACTGCTGGACATTTGAGTTCTTTCTTTTGCCACTCCAGTAAATAGTATTGATTCCTGTGCCTAAGTGTTCATTTTTGTCTTTTAAAACAGAATAATAAAGCAGGGCTTCTCTAAGACATGAGTTTAGGTCTGGAAAGCACTGTGTACCTGAAAATACTGATTCTTATCACTGGTGCCTGAATGTTACTGGAAAATGCAGGGAAGTGAGAGAAGGAGAAACACAGTGCAGAAGGCATGTGATCTGAGTCGTGATCCTTTCCCAAATGGGTCCTTCAATAGAAAGATTGTAATGGGATTTGGGAAGCTCAAGTAAAATTATTCTTATGTCATCACTCTACTTTTCATCCTGCCTAAAGAAGAGGCATGTGAGAAATTAATTCCTGGCCTGTTTCTGTTCCAGCACAATGTTTACCTCAGGGGTTTAAAGTTATTGAGAGAAGTGGTAGTGATTCTGCTCTTGGACCCCATCCAGGCAAGCTATTACCTAGTCCAAATAAAGAACCTATCCAACAGGTGTAAACTGCCTTCCCCCTCCTACATGGCTTGGGAGAGCAGCAGCATGCAGGCTGTCCTAGAGCTTCCATTCCTTTTTAATCTCTGTGTGCACCTCTGCTTGGGCTCACAGGCAGAGCTGCAAACCCCACCACTAATGCCCAGAACTCCACTCTGAATGACTTCCAGGGCAGTGCCTCATCTAGCACTGTGTGCATAGTTTAATGCCTTTAGTTAAAGTTTCTGTTTTAATTTTGTACACCAGTCTGAAAATACTTCAAAATTTTCCAGTCACAACAGATAGAAGATTCCATCTTCAAACCTTTTGTGAGTCATTTAGTCTTTCATTACTTCAGTTGCTCTGTTCTTATCCTCAGAACAAGAGTCAGAAAGATGCCTCAAGAGTCCCTATTGAATGATTTTATCTTCATGGCTGCTTTTATTGAATGGCCAAAATACTGGGAGTTAAAGAGTTTTGTGTAAATCTAGAAATGAAAAAAAAGAAATTCTTGAGGCAGTGATGGATTACTTGGTCTTTGAACTTGTGTTTAATGAGAGAATTTCAAAAGGACTATCAAGGTCATGATATATGGAGATGTCTACCTTTTAAATGCCTTTTTTGCTACTTGATTTGTTACATTGGAGCAAGTAATTCATAGAGGGTCATCTGATGGGTGTCAGCCTGTGCTCAGTGCTGGATGACTGAAGAAAAGCTTCCTGTTTTGTTCTATTGAGATTCTCGTGTATCAGTTGGAGAATTCAGCAAGGATTGAAATGTTCTCTAAATGGATCTCTTATCTGGCTTGCACTGGGCTCCAGTTAAAACATCTGTCTCCAAAGTGCAGTACTCACAGTTTTTGTGTGGCTCTGTGGTAAATCTAAGCCATTCTAGTGCTGCTGAAGTTTGTTAGAAAGTTTTGGTTTGATGCTCGCAAATCTGTAGGATTCAGGCTATTCTTTTGGACAAATCATCTTCCCCTTTAATTCCCACTCTCTCAGTATTGACTTACCTAAATGTATCTCAAAAGAAGTTATCCTTTCTTTTGTTGATTCCTTTTCTTTGCATGAGATAAGGTGTCAGATTAGTAGTCTGCTTGCCAAAAGGCAAAGGAGGTCTTGGGTTCGTAATCCAGAGACAAAGGACCATTCTGGATATATTAAAATGGTATTTTATACTACTACTACTGTGCATTTTGAGATTTTATTTTTTTTTTGGCCACTTTCTATAAGCACTGGCACTACTTCCACTCAAATGATGGCCTAGCCTGTTGCTGTACCTCAGACAGAGAAGCCTGCAGGGCTGCACAAGAGGTGACATGTTCCAAGTTGTATGTGGCCTTACTTCTGACTACTGTGACATGACTGTCGACCTCTGCCACATTTGCTGCAGACCTGCCTTTGTTGCCCTCTGTGTATCAATGAAGTTATGCCAAATATGTTCTCTCCTTCTTGAATCCTAGTTCTGTCTCAGTGTCCTATCTGAGTTCTGTCTCAGCTTCTCACTCAGTCCACTGGGCAGGATTGTCACTCCTTCATATTGTGCTGTAAAGGCACCAAATGCGATTACATGTTTTGTAGTAGAGTTATTAAAGATTACTGTGTATGATTTATCACAATTTTAGTAATGTAATGCAAGGACCACAACCGTGAAAGTGATTCCTCATTATCCAGTGAAACTATTAGTCAGCTGAAGCCAAGACTGTACTAGAGCTGCTCTTGAAAAAGCATTCTCCTGAAAACATTCTTGGTTTCATGATAAAGGTAAAAAATCAGGTGTTTAACAGAATGAAAGTTGTTGATTCAGAACATAAACAAACTTTGGAAGTACCTGTTAGCAAATAGCTGTGTAATCCCTAGTTGTGATGACAGTAGATGGAGGTTGGGAGAGGTTTCTGGCACTGGAATTTGCAGTTGCTATGCCACTTGTTTTTTGAAAAAGACTCTCAAGTAATTCTCCAAGAATTACTTGGGCTCTGCAGGTCGCTAAATCTCTAAGACCTGGACCAAAGCTAGCAAGAAAGATTTCTTTCTATCTGGTACAGATTTCTGAGTTTTCAGTGGGCACCTTGGATTCAGCAGCAGCCATCCCTGCTCATTTTCATCTTGTAGAATTCATAGGGGCAGTAAATTGGCAAGAATTCAGCAGTGCAATGGTCAGTGTTCTCTCAGATCTCTGTTTCATTAGCTTCTTGCTCTTTCATAACATCTCTCTCAAACCTGAAGACTGATCTCACTTCTAAACTGCTTGGATGTAAACTGCAGAAAATGCTTGGATTTTCTGACAGACTTACCTAATGTGGTTAGGGCAGGCAGGCAAACTTCCTTGTCATCAGTCAAAGGGCAGAATGGCAGTTGAATTTATATTAGAGAGCCTGTGAAGGGCTAATACAGTCAGAGAAAAGGGATTCTCCTCTTCTTCCTGCTTGAAGTGTCTGAAATACTTCTTACCTCATAATTTCTGCCAAGGTGCTCCAGTTGATCAGGAAATGATGTTTTGTTGGTAGACTGTCTAATCCGGTTTTAGTTTATATAAACACATGCTTTTTCAGTTTTCTGATCTAAGGGGGTTTTAAGTTTAATTTACTCTGGTATCACTGTCAGTGATAGTAACAGCAACAGCTCTCAGGGCCTCACAGGCTGTGTGCACATACCTGCTGTATGTCCAGGGTCCCAAACAATCTCTGCTTTGGATATTCTCATTTTTATTTTTCCTTGCCTAGAAGTATCAAATAGGGTTGAAAACAAGAAGATGCTGTCTAGACATTTAGCATCTCAGATGCTTCTGGGTCACATTGCACATATTTACTGCTCGTGTACAAATGTGCAATGTAGGTGCAGGAAATCCAGTATTACTTAAAAAGCTTCCTGTGCCTAATAGAAAATATGTATTCATTTATATCCCAAAAATTCTACACAGCAAAATGATTGTACACTCTGCTCTCCTGCACACCCCAGCTCACAAACTAAGGCTGCTGTGCTGCATCCCCTGACAGTCAGTCTCCCAAATCAGGAGCTTCCTTTTAATTGGAGACATTCCTTAGCCTTGACTGGGTAGTGGTTACTTTATACCCTGCTTCCCCACCTAGTGCCTGCTACTGCTTCATGCCGATTTATTTTATTGCTAGGGGTACGTGTTCTGTTTGCTCTAGGTTTCAGATGCTCTGATCACACCAAGTAGATATCTTTTGGACTTGTGAGAAAGACTCCCAGATTTCTTTTGAGAGTTTTCTCTGAGCTGGTGTATTTGGCTTCTGTGGTTTGCTGTCTGGGGTCTTTCTGGCAAAACTCAAAGATTCAGTCAATCACCAGCTAATTATGATTCACTGGTCTCAATCCAAAGGGGCAGCTTGCTGTGTTTGACATGAAGGAAAGGTGAAAGTGGCTTTGTTATTTCCTTAGTTTTTATTTTAAATTTTGGAGCTGTGGAATGTGAAATAAGAAATCGTGCTTGGACCCTGACTAGACAGGCTCTGAAGAGCAATGAGAAGAGGGAGACTGAAATAGACAAAAGATGTGCAGGGTGATTCTTAAAAAGGTAGAAGGGTGGGCAGCTGATGGGACAGTCTTGCTTTTTTGCAAGACTCTTAAGCTAGACCAGGGTGGGCTTAGCACATCAGAAGAAGCACAGGTGTTGCAGTAGGGGCTGTGGTAGAGAGTTAATTATCTATGGGCTTGCAGCTAGAAGTAAGGACAGGAGAAATCCCTGAGATCTTGGCAGCTAATGCCAGGTTTTTATAAGAATAAATCTCTTTCTCTGTGTTACATACATGCTGCCTTGTAGTTCTGGTTTGATGGTAACTTTATTCTCTTCCAAATCAAGTTTTCATGCTCCTTGCAGTTTCTTGCAAAGTGGAGGCTACCTGACTGCTCTCCAGTGCTGCATTTGCCAAGCGTTCAGAGCCTATTTGTTTGTACAGCATCTAGGTGTAAGGTAACTTGAAGGCTCTGCTCTGCTGATGCCTCTGGAGGAGATGAAGGGAGAAAGCAGCAAGCACTGAGGGTTACACAGTAGGCCCTCAGTTCATCTTGAGCAAACTGCAGTGACCTTAGCACCTCCCTGGCTAAGCACTCCACAAGTGCCAGAGCAGCAGCAGCCCAACAGCACTGCGTCCAGCCCTGTGCTAGCATAGCCACAGGTCTGTTCCTTGTTCCCCGCAGTGCTTGTTCTCTTCTCTTTTCTCTTAACCTTAATGCCTGAATTAATTCCATGTCTTTATTGGAGGCAGAGAAGTAACTGAGGGTGGGTTCAGTGCTTTTTTTTCTGTGACCTCTGTCTGCGTCGCCTCGGCAGCTCTGTCACGCTGGTTCTACTTGCGGTCCTTGAGAGGCAGCATTTCCAAGTGCCCTGTGTTTGGGGTTTATTGCTTCCTGCTCAGGGGAGGTTTGAGGAAGGCAGGTGAAAAATAGAACTACTACCTGGGTAGCTGAAAATTTTTGCAAGTCACCCTGTTTCTAGTTTGCACATGCTTTTCCTCTCCCTGTGCATCCATGCATATTTGTGCCTGTAACTTCTGCCTCAACAGCCTGTTACCTTTTGTTGTGTTTTTCTTTCCACGAATGTCTCCCAGGGTCACCAGTGACAACTTTTTAAGTGTGGAAGTGAATTGGCTGACTTAAACTTCAGAAATACATTGCTCGCCTTGTATTTTTTTTTTTTTTCTATATATATGTATATTGGTCACACTAAGGAAACTTGTGTTGTCAGGGCCAATTGCTCTCCATGCTGCTTGGAAATCACTCTGGGCCTCAGCACCATGGATTGGCAGAGTCCTCAAGGATCCCTGCTTCCCACAGCTAGGCCTTGGCTCTGTGTGTCTGGAGCCTCCAGGAGAGGAAAGGCGGAAAGCTCGTGACTTGCCCAGACAGTCTGAGGCCTGGCCCTGCAGCCTCAGCTCCCCAGACGCTGTTGAGTCGGACTTGGCTGGCAGCCTTCCGAGGTAATAAGTGAGATTAATCACAGGACCCTTTCCAGAGGCAGAGGAGGTTTGTGCTGCGTGCAGGGAGACCATAGGAGCCAGAGCTGGGGCTGTGAGCTGGAGGCGAGAGCTGGGGCCTCACAGCAGGGCAGAGCAGGGCACCAGTGGAGTTGTGCAAGTGTGGCCTCCGCTCAGCTGCTTCTGGGAAGCACTGCTGGAGCTGCAGCCTGGTGCCTCCCCTGGATGGGCCCTGGCTGAGCACAGGGGGCGCAGTGTCTGCATTACCTTTGTCTGCTGGCCTTGGACAGTGACATTTTCTGCAAATAACTCTCAAAATTTGAGGGAGACCAGGCTTCTGCATGACGTCCCGTGGTAGATACGAGGATCTTTCCTGCTATTCCCTGCAGCATACTGTGGAGAGCAAGCGGCCTTTGTTGATTGGTGGGGGGAATCACAGGGGTCTCCTACCTTCCCCCAAGCCAATACTGCATAACGATTTTGGGTTTTCTCTTTTCTGCTGCCTCTGCAAACTGACCTTACCCTAGTGTAAACACAGAATTTGCTATCCTGCACTGGGCTGCTAATCTCTTCAATTCTCCTGTCCTCTGCTTCAGAGCAACTATCACCACTATCATCAGTAGAAAATGTTCCGATGGGCAGTGGGGAAGTTCCCTTTCTGAGGGGGAGATAGTTTTTCCCCTCTAACTGCTAACAGCTGGCATGTAGTTCTTGCAATACTTTGTTCTATGTAGTCTAGTGTGGATATTGTCCTTAATCATATATTTTACCTTGTGCAAAATGTGTAGTCCCATTGAGTTGTAGCAGTGAGTTCCACAGGTGGTGCATATTATACAAAAGTTTCCTTTTTTATTTTTTTCCCAAATTTTGCCGGAAGTCTCTGTACCTGTAATAAGATCACATAAAGGCAAACAGAAATGTTTGATCTATTTTCTGCAGTATTTATTCTCTATCTTTTTATCATCTCCCTTCTTGCCTGTCTCTCCTAAACTAAACAGTTCTATTCTTTTCAAATTCTAAATGAAAATCTTCTTGGCCTTCTAATAATTGTCTGGCTATCTTTATAGACATGACAAGAAATGAGAACAGTACATCAAGTAGGAGTAAAACATTAGTTTCATGTAAATAACACTAATGTATCTTTAATTTCTATCTCAACTTACATATACCAATATCTTGTTGGTATCTGACCATGCTAAACACTGAATTTTTTATTAATATGCAGTTGTTTTTCTTTGATTATTACAGTAAATGTCAAACTAAGGTATAAGTAGTTCATATTTTTCAGGGCTTTTGTTTTTTCCCCATTCCTTGCTAGGTAACTTTTTCTGCACCGGTGGGTTTTGTTGGCTGTGATGGAAGTTGCTTGATCTTTTCTGTTCTATTAAGCACATCTAATTCTGTATGGAACAAGTTGAAATCTTGTGTCTTGCGCTACTTGACTCATAATGTTCCCCCAGTTATCCCTGGGAGATCTTTGAAATACACTGTATCAGTTCTAGATATTTCATGTTGCAAAGTGACCAGCACATCTTCCTATCATCTGCCTTTATTTAATAAACCTCCCATTCACCATTAAAATAGTTGTTTTCCAGAGTGGTTTTCAGAGGGTTAATGTGCCTGTAGTCCTCATGGAGGACATCTACTCTGCTCCTTACCTTCTTGTAGGAACGAGGGAACCGTAGAGTCTGGTGCTCTGTAGGAGTGGCTCTGGCTACAGCAGCCTTCCTCTCTAAAGGGGTTCTGAAAGGGTTACAAGGGAGCCTTGGCTGTTTCTTTGAGCTATTTGGAAAGGACGGGCCTCAGACAGCTTGGCAGGAACCTGGGGCCCTGTTTTTTCCAGCCCAGCCCTTCCTTCTGCACAGAGCTGTCAGGGAATCCCACGAATGTCTGGTTTTTCCCCTTTCCTAATTCTTTTAACAATATTTTTATCCATCTGTGACTCTTCCTCACACAAGGATCTCAAATTTTATCCATTGATTTGCCTTGCACGTAGTGAAGTACACATGAAAGCTGTGCTGCCATGCCATAGCTGTTGGAACTGGTTCACAGTTGTGCAGCTGAGAAGGGCATTGGGAAGTTTCCCAGAAGAATGTCCTTTCTGGCACTGATCTTAGGGCAGGTCCATCTGGCCTAAGAACAGAGGGATTGAATGGGGCCATCTTTGAACTGTGCTATTCCTGTGGCTTACAGTGAGGCACTGTGAAATCTTGGGGCTGCATGTTCAGTATCCTTCCTATCAGATATACAGATTGCTGCTCTGTAGAAATGGAAATCCCCTTTGTAAGCCAGGCTTAAGAAAGACAAGATTGAACTCCATATGAAGTTGAACTCATTGTGAATATTTTGGAGATTTCCAAGTCCGCCCTGTACTTTTCACTTCAAGAAAATGGAGGTGTAGTAGGCAGTGTGAAAAGGGAAGTTTAGTTACTTATGAGAGCGAAGGTCTTGAACAGCTGTGTTGAAGACACTGGTGTTGTACAGCTGAGGAAGAGAAACTGAATTAAGATTTTATTGCTATGTCAGTAAGCCTGTCCAATGCTGGGAGTAGGGTGTGATCTGAGTTCCATGCAGAAAGACTTCCAGAAGGCAGCCCTCCTGTGGGGCAGTCCCTGGACAACCCTGTGAAGTCAGCAGCCAGAGGGCCTGGAATCAAGCTCAGTTGAGTTAAGGGTTTCAGTGACCAAGTACAGATGCCAGAGTGGGAGGTAGCAAAAGGGGCCAAAGGGTTTTCCTTCCTAGTAGGCTTTGTTTTGGAGCTACCTTCCATTGTACAGTGAAGTTTCCACAAGCAGTGCACATTCATATTTTCCATCCAGACCAAGGTCATGCTTTAGCTTGGCTTTGTCAGGATGAACAATCTTCTTTCTGGTGGTTTGTACTGTGATATAAATGGGAAATCCCTGCAAAAGCACAAAGAAACCCCTTTGCTGTCCCTGAAAGTGTTAGTTGGCCTTTCCTGTGAAGATTCTGCTTTCACCTAATTTCCCCATGCCTTCTGACTGGTAAAGTTTTGTAGCTGACACCAAAGTTTGTGAATTGCATGCTGTTGGTTCTGTGTCAGTCCGTTATTCTCTAGGGTTTCTCTGGGCTTCATGTATCAAGCAGCAGCTGTTTGTGAGCCACACAGGGATCCAGTGTTAACAAGAATGTCTTTTGAAAAAGGAGAAGGGAAAAATGTCAAAAAGTCAGGATTATTTCAGTTCCCCTATGTATGTGGTGACAGCTTTGCTTGGTGCTCCTGTTCAGTAGGTATGTTGTGTAATCTGAAAAAGGTGCAGCAACCAGAACTCCACTGTGGAGCACCAACTTTTTGTTTTAGGGAGTAGCATGGCTTATAACGACGAGTAACAATTTTGGTTACTAGTACTTTTTTAGTCTCTACCCAACACTGGATACTCTCAGCCACTGAGTAGTTTGACCAAAATGCTCTGGGTAAGAGAACTTTTGTTGGTAATGAGCAAGAAAGCTCACTCAAAAAAACCCTTGTTCCTGGATCATCCAGAACCAGTGCCAGTTAGAAGAATTTTTAAATGCGCTGTAAAGGCTGGACTGTGCAGTGTCAGGATGGAAATGTCAAGAATCCTTTATTACAAGCAGATATTTCTAGGATTTCATTCTGTAACAATAGTTGAGACATATCTTCTTTAAAAAAAGGCAAGGGAGAGTGGGCAAAAAAGCTAGGTAGTGCTTAAAGATACCAGTTTCCAGACATTCTCCTGTTGCACATATGGCGTTTTTATTAATATTTCTTATCCAAGAACTGTTCACAGCAAACCAGGTGGGGAGATGCCAGGCCAGCCTGGCTGATTCAAATCTCTTTAAAACTGGCACTGAGACAACAACCTTTAGTAAAAGGAATTTAAAACTAAGAGAGCTCTGCTGGCTGGTTGGGCATGTGAACAGGCTCCCCAGGGAAGTTACCATAGCACCAAGCCTGCCAGAGTGTTTGAACAATACTCTTGGGTACCCAGTGTGAGCCTTGGGGTGTCCTGTGCACAGCCAGGAGTTGGATGTCAGTGATCCTTGTGGCTCCCTTCCAACTCAGGACATTCTACAATTCTGTGTTGCTTGGCTTCTTTGCTTGAATTTCAGATTGCATCTGGCTCAGTAAATGTCTTCCATTCCCCTTTCTGTCTTTCTGCTCTCTGGCACATGGGACTTAACTGAAAAGTTAGTCAAAGAAGATCTGGCAGTGCTGCATTGGCATCTGTCTGTCAGGGATATTTTGCCTGGGCAAGATTCATCCTTTGGAGCAAAAGGGCTGTGACTTTCTTGGTCCAAACCTTTTGTATGCATAGGGATTTCTTTATTTGCTTGTTGCTGGAATAAAAAAAAAAATTAGAATGTTCTCTGTGAAGAATGTAGCCAAGTTGGGCCATGAATGTTTTCAGTGCTGAAAATCTGATTTTTCTCAAAATACAGCTGAGAAAATTCTCATGTTTGGTAGATTATCTAAAAAGGAGGAGGAAATCTCAATTCTGGACCATCTGTTTCTTTTTTGATATTGGAATAAAGATGCTGGTGAGTAAAGAGGTGTCAGCTTATCTACATTTAGCATTTTGAAAAGCTGAAGATGCAGAGACTTGAAATTGAGTAAGTTTAGGAATTTTGTTCCTTGGTACTGTTACTTAGTTCAGAAAAACTTTTCACAGTTAAATTCTGAGTTTCAAATGAGAATTTTTCATTACTTATTAAAGACAATATACTCCTTAGTGTAGTGACTTCCCACTGCAGTTTCCTAAAACTTCTCAAGCTGTGGTGTTAAAAAAGCTTGAAATGACTTGTCAGAAAGAATGTTCTGTTCAATAAATTTCAGATCTCACCTCCACTAGACACTTGGGTGTGTGATTCTTTGACAGTCTCATGGTGCTAAAGATTCTGACTTCTCTGTAAATACCTTTGGATGGATCATAATTTGAACAATTAAAGGCTTTCAGATTCAGGCAGTCAACATGACAAAGAGAACACAATCTCATCTTCTGTGAAAAAATCAGTAGATAGAACAGTGTATGTGGGAGATTTAAGCACAGGCCCAAAAACTCAGCTCCAACAGTGATTCTTCATAGACTTTGCTGTTCTTAAGATTCGGTGCTTTGATGAACACATCCCTCTCCACTTAGGAGCTGTGTATAATATCTCTACAATATTCTCCAGGAGAAGGAAATTTAGGTTTCTGCTATCAGTGATTCCCCTAGCATTCTGTTTTCCAAATTACTACAAAATCAAGGAAGTTTAGAGTTATCCCTTATGAACAATTCCAACAAATTAAGTTTTTTTTGAATAGCTGTATGTCATAGAGTTTGGTTTTGCATATTGAAAATTTGCTTATTTTTCTTCAAAGTTGAAAATCCTCAAGGAGGAGCTGTGTTTTGATGTGGATTTAGTTTTTGGTAAAAAATCAATGGGAATAATAACTTCTCTCTTCTCAAAGTTCACAAATATTTTATTTTTTATTTTAATTTCTATAAGTAAGCTCAAGTAATACATTTAAAAGTATTAAGTAAAATAATAGATACTGGTAAAATAATTTTGAAAACCCAGTTTTAAAAGTTGGATTATTCTGGTATATTTCAAGAAACTTGGATCCAATCCATCTTTAGTCATTTCAATATTTTGTTTTTCTGTTCAGGACATTGTTTGCATAACGGATTTTGCTTTTTTTCAAAGGTCAGAGTCATGTTTTCATTTGTTTCTGAAATCCCACTTTCCTGCCGATGATAATAACCTGAATGATTTAAATATGAAGGTATCCTCCACTATAAAGAGAACAAAATCTATGTATCAGTTTCTAGGTTGTTTTGAGGTGTAGGGCTCAGAATATGATTCATGTAGTGCGGAGATTTTCTCTACTGATATTTTCTAAATAGAAAAGAAAAATTGCTAACATTCTATGATCTCTAAAGCATTGCAAATCCTGAATATGAGCATAGACTTTACTGAGAAGTATTTCTGTGAAAGGGAAAAGAACTGTGGTGCCGAGTATTTTGCTATTTACATGTTTCACTCTGAAATTATCTGAACTCCTGGTATCACGTAACACCATGAATTGTGAATTGTTACTCTGTTGCTACACAAGGCATAGTTGTTTGTGTATTGTTTGTCAAAATCTCACTCTGGTGTTTATGGTGTATATTGTTTGGTAGCAAAACCAGGTACCAAGTGCTCCTGTCATTTACTTTCAGGTTTTTTAAACGCTGTTACCTTTATGTGAGGGCTTGCCTGCTGTCTTCCACTCCAACGAGTCTCTAGAGCCTTAAACACAGTACACAACATGAAGGTTAACCTCTTTAAAAATGTTTCTCTGTTCACCTCAAGCCTTCTGGAGGTCGTGTTTGGACTCTTATCTACCTGTGCTGCAGAGGAATTTTCTCTGAAATGTACCAGTTGTGGCCTTTGAGTCTGCTCTAATTAAAACATTTGCTGAGACATCATGAAAGGCATCAAGTATAAAGAAGCAGCATGTAATGGAGGTTTCTTGATGAACACTGTTGTTATTTTCCTTGCTTGGTGTGTCTTACCTATGATAGGAGGGAAGTCTGGAAAGGACATTGTTTCATGAGTGGCTGGGGTATTTTAGTCTGCCCTCTTAAGGGTTTAGCATCTGCATCTTTGATGTGTTCATGCTCAGAATTACATGCAATCACTTGGTGGAATTCCTGGGGTAGAGATTCCATGGTTCCCATCTGTGTTCCTGAGTCTGGGAGCTTCTGACTAATTATGCAATTTTCTCTGTACTTGTAGGAAACAATTTTATTTTGGCTCTAGAAAAAGGGATTGGGTTGGAATGGAATATAGGATTGCGTAACTTTTTTCATGTTTAACCACAAATTCCACAAATGAAAGCTATTGCACTTCCTCTGAAGATACCTACTCTTGGCTTTTGGTTTCCAGAGTCAGTAGAAATATTCAACCCCTATGTACAGTCCAAAAGACCTATCAATTGAAAGCCTTACCTAAAATCTGTCATGAATGAATCCAGCAAAATTGCATCCCTAAGGAACTGCACCATTCCTAATGCCTATTCTCAAACTCCAAGGGGAAAAGATGGATATAGTAGGCAGTTGGAATGACCAGAAGAGCTGGCACAACTGCATCATAGACTCTTCTGTCCATGCTGGAGGAGAAAACATCACAAATACAGGTGCCTGGTCAGATGGAGATAATTGAAAAGCTTTTTTCCTAGGTGTTGCAAACAAAACTAGTGCTTACAGTCTCTATCTCCTATCCTACAGTTGTAGGTAGGGGCAGAAATCTCATGAAAAAGACTTATGGCCGTGGGTGATCAAGTAAGTTTTGTGCAACTTGAACATCTTCTGCAGACAGAATCTGACAGAGAGTGATCTTTCAATGAACAGTGGACAAGTCTGGGAACTGCATTTTAGAATGTGCTGTCTCATCTCTTGGTGCTATACAATGTAATTATCTTAACATCCTTTTACTCATCTTCCTCTAATGACAGACTTTGTCTGTCATCAGATGTATCAGTTTCCTGGAGAAAGACTTTGTTGACCCAATTTACCAAGATAAGCCTGAGCCTTTTCTGTAGTTTCAGAGGTTTAATTACAAATTTCCTGTTCTCAGTGCTTAATTGTTTTCTGTCAGCTGGCCTTCTTGGTCTGCACGTGTGTTGCTGCCTGCTGGGGAAAAGGAGACAACGGAATGATTTGGGGCTCTCCTGTGATTTTCCACTGCACCACCTGTTTTGGAAGTGGTTGTGGAACTGCCAAACACGCTGAAGTGGTTACATGTACCAGCTCCTAAAGAAGCTGGAGAGGAGGAGTGGTTCTTGCCTGATGGGTTTTCAAAGGGAGCTGAGGCTTTGATGTTCTGTTTTAGCAGCTGCTAGATATATAGTGCCTCAGCCCTGTGCAGCACTTGTGGCCCCAGCCTTCATGCATTGTATTCTTCTTTACACTGCCAGAATGGAGGGAAGAAAATAAAATAAAATAAAGTGAACCAAGAGTATGGGCCTTAGCAATAGTGTTGCTTTGTATTTTACACTTTGAGTTACACACCAGTGAAGTACCTTGCACTTAATTTGGCCTGTTAGAGTAAGAAATTTATTTCACTTCAGCTTTCTTTGCCTTTCCAATTGTTTCTTCCTCACCTCTTCTGCTTTATGTCTGCTTCCAAAATAATAGTAGTAATTTTAGTCTTTTGTTCTGTAATGACCACATAAAATAGGCAGAGATTTACATGTATGGTGCACCAGAATTCCTTGCTTAGTCTAGAGGGACTGGATCATCTTTCCAATAAGGATTGAGGGAGACAGAGAAATGTGGTGGCTAAACCAAGGCTTCATATAAAGCCTCTGTTAAAGCAGGAACAGACAACACTCTCCTGTATCTGCTGAAGGCAGTTTCCTGGGAATTTCCCCTTTACTCACTTAGCTCTTCACTGCCAGAAATAAGATGCTGTAACTCAGTTCATTCTACTAATATTGAACTTCTTTATGATAATGTGAACTCCTCTCTGATTTTGCTTGTTGAAACATTGGTTTACTGGAAATGCTGGAGGCTGAGCTCTATTTTCAGGTGAAGGGGCAGATAGATCCCAATAGTAGGAGTGGAATGAGGACTGTATTCTATGTAGTTTAAAACAAAGAGGCCAAAATTGTGGTAAACTGGAATGGTCTCTTTTGGCAAGGCAATACACTTCTGTGGTATTTATCTCTGGAGGACAAAGTCCAAGAAAATGGGGAGATTATTGCTCTGCAGTACTAGCTTTTCCAGGTAAGGCTATATAAATAAATACAAGCCTTTCTTGTCTTTTCCTGCAGTTCTTTATGGTACAATTCTGGTATGTCATCACGCAGGCAATAAAGGGGGACAGATGCATAGGAGTTTTTGGGAAGGAGATGTCATTATTGGTTTTTTGTCTTTGTTCCAGTCCTGGCTATAGAATTTCTAAATTATTTTCTCTTTCCATATTAAAAATCAATAACACCTAAATCAAAATTGAACCTGCCATTCTGTTCTGAAGATATTTTTTTTTTTTGGCTGCATTTTAGCTACCAACAAAACACAACATATTTGCTCTTTTCTGAAAAGTAGTTTCTTCCAAGTAGGATATCTCTTGAGGATTCTTAGAAGGAACACCACAGACCTGGAAAACTTCTGTCACTTTAGCTTGAGGCCTCCAGCCTCACAGCAAGGACCCAGAGAAGTGACTTTCAGCTCTCGTTTTTTTTTTTTTCTTCTTCTTTTAATTTATTTCATCAGCTAGATATTATACAGCTTCAGTTGTGTTACTGAATGGTAGCACAGCAGATGCATCTTACTGGTGCCATGCTGCTTCTTTCTCTCTTTTACCTGGACCTTTTATCTTAATATAACTGTGGCCATCTGGCTTTCAGGTGACACTTTCCACAATCCCTTATTAGGTGAATATGTAGGTATTTTCTTAGGAAGTGCAGAACACATTCTAGCCTTCCTTTTAGGTATATAGATTTTAAATGTAGAGTTGACACTTCTTTTGTGAAGTTCTCTTATCTGGCTGTAATTCTTGAAATGTATAGTCATGATGTCAGCTGCATTGTTCCCATAGACAGACCATCTCAGCTGCCAGATTTATCAAGTCCTTTCTAAGAGACTCATAAGAGAGTCTTAATCTACCACATAACAAGGTGATAGTTGTACTGGATGTCAAGCCAAATTAGTTGCTTTAACTAATTTCAGTGCAAATTTTGTGGAATCTAGAGGCTTGACATGCTCTTGAGAGGTTTCCGTGTACTAGATATTTAATTTTTAGACAACAAAATAGCCAAAATTAAGTGCATGAGATGTTTCTACTAGATGGTCATATGGCACTAAAAATTTTGTTTGGGCCTCGAGTGGTCTGAGATTTGGACAGCACAACCCTAAGGAATCCTGAAGGCCCTCTGGTGTAACACCATTCTGTGCTATGTCTTTTGGGATACTGGTGGTGCCAGGGGCATTTAGCTCTGGGCAGGGGCAGGGCTTTGAGTACTCTTCCCCCATCTCATGAATCCTAACCCTGCAAAACTCAACAGTCTGTTTTTTGTTTGTTTGTTTGTTTATTCTTCTCAAGTGCTTTAGGTTTCACCAGTTTAGCCCAATTGTAGCTTTTCACTTGCCTCTTGGGATTTAAAGAGGAGCCTGAGCCGATTTCTTCATTTCTCATTTTCTTACTCATTGAGCACATATAGCAAAGAGCACCACACTCTGGGAAAGCTTACACAGGAGGAAGCTTAATGGAAAATATGAAAGGGAAAAAAATGTGTTTGATGGACTTTTAATATAAAAGGGGGTAAAAAAAGAAAATAAAAGGAGGAGGGGGAGATTTATTCACTGTAATAGGAACCAAATGTTGGCTGGGACAGAGCTACAGTCTCACTCTTTCCCTGTAAACTCTGTGAGCGGCTTTTCAAAGGCATTACAGGGTGCAGGGCTAATTTAGTGGTCCTGACTTAACCCCTGCCTCTCTAGAGAGAGGTAAGGAGTAGAGGTTTTCAGGGGAGATTAGTGACTTTAATTACAGGTGAAGTCAAAAGCGTATTCTAGACAGATAGCAGTGCCCATTTACTGTTTTCATCCTCGTGTGCTTCTGCTGCTATCCACCCATAAAATGCAAAATCTGCTTGCATAAAGCACTAAAAAAGGCTTTGTCTAGAAATAAATAGAGCTTGTGAGTCTTTTTCAGTTTGGTTTTCAATAGATTTGTCTACAGGGAAAGAGAAAATGCAGAAGAATGCCGTTACAACTCATGTTCATCAAATCAGTGCACTAGATTGATGCTAGGCTTTTACAGTGGAACCTCTTCAGTGAGGAGTACCTTTCCCATCTATAACTGGTGCAATACTGCATCTAATTTTCTGGTACCTTGGATTCTGTGAAGTGTGTATACTCACACCAGAAACTCTGCCTGGACTAGGATAAGTGATCAAATTTAAGATGGCACTTAACACATGTTCTTAGTTTGAATGACTTACCTCAATAAAAGCAGATCCAGACAGTACAGTGAGGTAAATTCATTGGGTCCGCCATGCTCTGTCTGAACTTCCTTAATTAATTAATACTTTAAAATTGGGGGTAGCATGTGTGGGACCACACAACACAGTTCAGGCAGTTGCATATCAGAGTTAAGCAGGTAACCCTCCCCAAAACTTCCTTGTGAGAGCAAAATGATACCAGGTTTCTGTTTTAGTCTTACTGTATGTATGTCTTGCTGTTAAAATATTTTTGCAGGCTCTAACAGTGTTTGCAGGTGTGGAAATATGTGCAAGAAACGTGAAACCAGAAGAGCCTTCCACTCAGTAAAGCTCAGCCCTGTGTTTGCACTAATTGAGGGTAGAAAGGCTGTGTGATTTTGTTAGTCTAGATCACTTGGAGGAGATACGCTTAATTACCTTCATTAATTCTCCAGTGACCTGATGAGCCACAATAGGATGAAGACACTTAACTTTGCAGTCAGCTGGCTATTGGTTATCTTTTTGATTTTGCCTTCCTGCTAGTGAATTTCAGAGCTGCCATGTGTAAAGTGAAGAAAAAAAAAAAAAGGTGTTGTTTACCTGCCAAGTATTCCCCAGATCAAAGAGACTGACAGTATTTTGTAACAGGCACGAAGCCAGGGATGCTACTAGGGGCCCAACAAAATTGTCTCTACTGAAGGGTAAATATTTGATTTAATTTACTGAGACTGGCACGTTTAGTGCTTCTGAAAGTAAGAGATTAATAATGCCAGCTAAATCCAGGAGTAGCTGAGGTAGGTTAGGCCTTCCCTGAAGAGGGTTTCCAGTGCTCCATAATCTCACTCTGCCCTTCCCCTCCTAGACTGTTGGAAGGCTGTTTTGATGCACTTTATTTCTAATGTAGCAGGTTAGACACTTAACACTCATGACCTTGCCTGTATATGGAGACCTAGGATGTAAAGGGTACTTAATTCCTGATTTGCATTGCCTTTGTTATAAGAAAATACTTATGTTCCAAAAGCCAGGTTTATCAATGGCGAGGAAAGAGCAAAAATAATTTTTAGATGCTAGGGAGCAGGAAATAAATGATCTGGCAACATATACCAGAAAAGAAGGAAGCCTGTGGACCTTGTCAGTAGTTGTAGAAAAAAGTGAAGGAGCAAGAAGGCAGTGGGCTTTCCTTATATAGCTATTGTGCAGGCACATCTGGAATAATAAAGTGGAAAAAGTTCACAGAAAAGCAATGTGCAATCAAAGCCAGAAGGGACTGAGCTGAGGAAAAAGAAGGGAGTTAAGTGTGCCAAGGCTGGCTGAGCTCAAAGGAGGCATAGTTCTAATAGTGCAGGTTTAGTCCTGAAATAAGAGGAATGTCATATAATAAAAGGGAGACAATTTAAGTTTAATTGGGAATGTTGGGGGAAATTCTTGACACTGAATGCATACCTGCTTGTGGAGTTGTGCAGCTGAGTGTGACACATGGACTCCTACAGCCACTGAAACGTGTTGATCCTGCACCACAAGGAAATAAGTTGGATGCTTTTGCTCACGTATTTGTTTCTGAGTAAAATTTTTGTAACGATATCGGTTCTCTCAGCAGAAAGAGGGAATTGTGAGAATAGCAGGGGGAGACTCCTGACATTTGCTAGGTATTATGCATATTAAAATGTTCTGGAATGCTCCAGTTGTGCCTCTGGTAGCTCTTACAGTTAACGTGTGAATTGATTTGGAAATAGTAGTTAAATGCACAGAACTTTTCATTTTCTTTGCCTAAACTAACTCAGTCCTAAGGCTTTGCACATGGATGTTATACATCTTCTGTTGTCTCATGACACAGATATACTGATGGTAAGAGCCCCTTCTGTAGGTAGAAGTACCTTGAGCTGCTGGGAAAAGGGGGAGCTGAAGAACTAAGGCTGAAACAACTTCAAGATGCTTCATCACTAATAGAGGAAGGTTTGATTGATGGTCTGTTACAGAAACTCTCCTGCATCTCTGCACCACTTCAGCCATGGGAGACTGTACTTTCACTTTGAACTGGATTTGAACCCAAAAAGCAGTTTTGCAAGTTTGTTGTGCCAATGCAGCCTTAATAAGCTGCTCATTAACTTGAGAAGCTTTCCCTTAGCTTCTCTTGGAGAGTACAGAAGTAGTTTGCAGGTCAGGTGATGGCATCCTCATTTGATACAGGCCAGCTGCTTCCTGCCCCTTCCCTGTCTCCAAGTACCTGTACCATGGTGAGTTCTGGACAGCTCCCAGTGCCTCAGATCTCCAGTGTCCCAGGCTTAGCTCTTTTAGGAATATTCAAAATGCTTTGTTTGCCGCTGGTGTTTTGTGAAACTATTTTTCTGTACCTTTGTAACACAGCTCATGCCATGTTACAAAGCAGGAGGTTTTTAAAGGCTTGAATGTTCCACCACTCAGAGCTACAGTCCTTGCTAAAATGTAGACTCTTGCTGACTAAACTGCACCAACTCTTTCATAGACATCCCTGATAACATCAGAGGCCAGGAGCAAACGATTCTCAAAGACTTGTTGCTCTGTTTTTCAGTTTTTAATTTATTGCTTTTGAAGCTGAGGGGAAGGAAAGAGGAAGAAAGACAAAGAAAGGCCTCAAGGCAAGTGAGAGGCCCAACACTCCTGCATCCCAGCCAGGACCCCAGCGTCCTGGGCTTCATCCCACTCTGTTGATCATTGCTCTGTAGCCAGCCCCAATCTAGGACCTATTGTTAGGGATGGAAGAAGCACGTAGTGTGCCAAAGAAAATGTTCTGTGTTTTTCTGAGTGCCTGAACGTAAGTCAGCAGGATGCTGGGAGCTGCCATACTAGACAAAATCATTAGTTACTATGCCAACTACTTTCTAGCAGCTGCTGCTCACCAAGGATTTGTACTGAAAACTTCCTAGACTTGTTATACCATCTGAATGCCCTGTGGGAAAGGAGCTGCTGCCCAAGATTGTCTTGCATTCTATGGCAAGGTGGGAGCACCGATTTATAAATGCACTGGGTTCCCTTATTGCCAGCACTGGCTCTTGTTCCTCCTTAGTTCCAGCCTTTACAGGAAAGGATGCAAAGCCTGTGTGCACAGGGTTCTGAGGTATTTCTATTCCATCTCCAGCACTTTCATTGTCAGCCTGTTTCCTTGTTTAACAGGAAAATAGTTCTTTCTCAGCTTGCTAGACCTCCAGACATACTGATTTCTGCTGTGATCCTATCAGTTCTCACAAACTAAGCAGGGTTCAGCATTCTTCATGAATATTCTTTCTTCATGAATGCTGAAGCTTCATTTACACAATTATTTGAGCTTAGTTTGCACTGCCTTTGAATGGGATGCAGACACTTTCCAAGTATTTCAGGACTGCCTGCCTCATGAGTGATATATGGAGAACTCCAGTGTACTTCATTAATTGGGATTGTTGCCTGCCACACAGGAATTGGTATCAAGCAAGTGCCCAGCTGTGCCATTGGAAGGAGGCTTCAGTTGAAATATAAATGTAAGCCTGATGTGTCATTCTTCTAGTACACACTTGCTGTTTGTCCTATAGTTCTTTGTAACTGTAAGATCCTCAGTGACTGGTGTTTTGGGGTCTGGTCTTGTCTACAACTTCAGTCCTTGGAATTCCCTTCAAATTCTTTTGAAGTGGAAACAGAAGCCAGCTCTCTCTTTCTTGTAAGAGCTGATAATCACATCCCTTCTGTATGGAGACTGGATTTCGTAGAGACTTTTTTCTGTAATCGATGAAAAAACGCATTATCATTTTATCAGCATTTAGTATTTTAGTACATTGACATTAGTTTCTAGTACAGGTGTAGGTAGTTGATTGCATAAACGTTGTTTACATCAGAAAAGAGCTAAGGAATTGGAAAAGGGAACTGGAGTAGGAGGATAGTTTGGAACCAGAAAACCTGGAGATGAATATATGGTTTTCTAGCCCTTTTGGACTGAATCCCAATCATAATTGAATGGTGATTTGTTGAAAATGGTCTCTGAAGCAAACCTGTATCTTTTGTGGTACAAAAAACTGCAGCAGAGAGGTTTTATGCTGTCAGTGAATTGGAAGAGAGAATTCTGGCCCAGCCTTTATGAAAACTACAGTTGAAAGAAAGGAACACAGTGGGTTTCTTGCCAAAAACACTGAGTAGCCTGAAGAGCTGCTGGAAGGACAGAGTCTTGCTTACAAAGGATGGGCCATAATGCCAAAGGCTGAGATTTCCTGTGCATAGTGAAGGCCTGAATCCTGGCCAGGTCTCTAAACTAAGCAACTCATAAATAATCCTGAGCAAGCTGTGAGAAGATTGCTCACAACCAGCCTGGCTGACAGAATGAAACCAAATCTTTTCTGGTGGCACAGGCAGGAATTTGTTTCCCATTTGCATGTGTGTGCATCTGTGCCTGAATCTGTTGTCTGTACATGTGAAAATACGAATATTCAACCATTAGTGTTCAAGCAATAATCCTGAATTGAAAACAAGCAGGTCTGTGAGTACTGACTCTACAATCTTCATTTCTATTAGGGGTGTGGAGGTTTTTTTCTGGTTATTTTTGGCTTTGCCTAAAACTGTAAGTTTTGAGAAAGCTTTTAATTCAGTTTGGGGTATTTATACAGTCTTCCTAACAAGTGAACTCTTTCATATCCATTAAGGTGTGAGGTCCTCTGCAGCTGTTCTGCAGCCTTCATTATGGTGCTGAACCTCTTGTAATTTCCTTAGGCAGAGCTAACTTCTGCTTCAGGGTGCAAAAGTGTTGTCATGCTTTAATAAATCATGCAACAGGCAGAGACTGAGGATAGGAGATGCTCCATGATGCATTCCTGTGAGCATGGCAGATAGACTGAGAGCTGGCTCTGGCAGCAGTATATTGAGTCTCAGATCCTAAGCCTGTTCTGTACCAGGGCAAACATCACCTTAGATGTAATATCAGCACTTGATAACGTGTTATGTGGGGACTTTACAAAACTATTATATACCTCTTTATGAAAGTGACCTCAAGTTTGGCAAATACACTGGCTTTCTGTTGTCAAGGACTGTAAGTTTATATTATAGAAAGTTGAAGTTATGTTTTGCAACATAATGCATAAATGCAGAATTATGCATTTACTTTGATTTCTGTCTGTAAATAAGGAGAACCCGTAGAAGCCAACAGAAGCATGTTCAATCCAGAAGGATTCTGCATGAGAATAAAATCTGCTTAGGCAAGCAACGGTGTTTTCAATATAGTGTCTAGAAAAAGAGCAGGTGTTGTTTTGTTGTGTCATGTGGAGAGAACGTATTAGAAGTGCAGGGAGTGTACAAGATTGTACCACAAGAAAATCTTAGCCAAAGTTATGTGGTTTTGTTTGGTGTTTTTAAATTTAGTTCTTCCTAAAGGTTTAATGATGTAATTTCAGCAGTGCTTTCCTGGGTGATATAAGCCAAGTTTACCTGGGCAATATTGTGTCCAGTATATTGGTTGAAACTGACAAAGTGAATTAAAGCAAGTCAGAAACCCAGTGAGAGAATTTGAGAGTTCAGTGAATTGGACAAAGGTTGGAGAAAGGCAGCAGTCTCAGTGCATTTTTAAAAAGTCAGACTTAAACATTTGTAATTCCCTAACAGTTTATCCTTTGCCAGATATCTCAAAACAAAAGAAATGATAATCAGGGAAACGTTACTAAAATATTGTCATTTAGATAGTGGCCCTCACAATACTGCAGACTGCGGTCATTGCACATCATCCCTGTGGCACAAAATCTGGCTATCAGCAGGTCCAGTTTTAGTGGAGTTTTCATTTATATCAGTTTTGTCTCCTCCATTTTGTCTTGACTGTTACATTTTAGAAATAATCACTCAATCCTTAGCTTCATAAGCATTCTTTTGGATCAAAGGATGAGTTTTATGTATTGCAGGTTCTGAGCTGGAGGTAGATATGGGAGGAGTTGGAACAGATGTTAGTTTTTAGAATTAATAACATAACCTGAATGAACAGTTTAAAGAGTGCTTGAATGAATTGTCTTATTTCTAAATGTTTTAAGGGTTTGCAAATGACAAAGCTTTTGGGGGAAGGAGCAACACATTCAAGTCAAGCTGTGATATGTTTAAAGAATCTAGTTTGTAAGTTTTGATAGGTTCCTGAAGCAAAGGGATTGCAGTTAACTCCCTTGCCAAAACCTACACTCCAAAGAGTGGCATGAAAGACACCAATTATCTTTTATGTCCCAGTTCTGTATGATCTATGATGTGGATAGTAAATATAAGGGAAGTCTGCCCTGGGAATCCAAAGGAAATATTTAGAAGGAGTGGCTGAGAGAAACATGACAGAGATCAACAGATGCTTGGGAAGCTCAGACATTGAGGCTTGAAGGTTATATTAGCCAGAGTGCCAGGATCCAGTGGGTCATACATACAACATCTGTCTTGTGAGCACAGAATGTGTGAATTGCTGGGCTGTTGTAGCCTCTCCAGGACACCTCGAGGTTGTGTCAGCCTGCCGCCTGCTCTCTGCAAAGCCCCTCAGCCTTGTGTAGAAGTGTGTTGGTGCTGCCTTCTTGCCAAGGCTTACAAACCTCAAAGCCAGTGAGGTTCTCTTGGTACTTATCATGTTGCAGGCCACAGCTGAACTCCTGCCATGTAAGCCTGGGCTGTAAGAGCTCCTGTCTCTTTGCAGGAGGCCTTTTGTCCTCTGGGAAAAGCTTGCATTTCTCTGAGGATGAAAGAAACGAGCCTATCTCACTCCCTCCAGGCCTTTTGGATTGTTGCTGTGTGGAGTCAGTATGTATCCTAGTTGCAACCTCACCTGACCAGTCCTTTTTCCTTTCTGGATGTTGTACTGCATGTCTGTTTCTATTCCATTGTCACTGCAGCATGTATGTGCTTAGTGTAAGCCTTGTGTTACTGTATTAAAGCATCTACAAATCCAAATAAATAATTACCTCATTAGTGATGAGAATCAGCTTTTTTCCTGCTGCTATTCTGCCTGTCTTCAATGCTAATCAGCCACAGAAATGTTCCAGTTTAGGGCTTTTATTCTCCTTTCCTTTTCTTCTCCTCAAGAGGATGTCTAGTAATATAGTCCCAGCCTATATTCAAGAAAGTGCTTATCAGGAAGCAGTTGGCACATGCCACCTCTAGCAGGTGTTGTGCTTGCTAAATCCACTTAATACAAATTCATAGCTGGCTAGATATTAAGAGATTTTTTGGAAGCAGCAGTGCCTCGTAGGCAGGAGTCGTTACATGCAGAGTGATAAAAACATGATGGCTCTTCTTTCCTCAGGGCTCCAGAGAATCATCATTTTGCCTTGGAAGGAGAGATGGAGAACAGTGTCTACAACAAGGGGACAAGGGGTCTTCTGGCACAACCCAGCTATCAGCTTCAGTTTGCTGTGCAGCAACTTCAGCAGCAGAAACTTCTGTCAAGACAGCTGTTGGAGCAAAACCAAGCACAGCAACAGGTAACTAAGAAAAAACCCTGCCTGGGATGTAGCAGTGCTGACTGAGTATTAGATGTGCAGAACAAACCCAGAGATAGTACATATGGCAGAGATTTTGTGAAGGAAGTAGCTCTTAAAGCAGGTTGAAGCAAAACCAATATTACCTGCAGTGATTTTGATAGCATTTGGATACTGTGGTTCCCAATAGCTTCTTCCATTACATTGACATCTTAAGAGCTGGAGGAAATATGAAAAAGGGCTTGTATTATTGATGTTCTGGATGACTCCTAGATGCCAAAGGTGGACCACTGTGTATGGAACAGCGTTTCCGTTCTGCCTGGGGAATCATTCAAGGTTATAATGACTTCAGTGATACACTTGTTACCTTACTTTGTTATTATGGAGAGAGAGATGTATTCTGAGTGATGTCCAAAAGGCTTCTCTGCTAAAAGGAAGGAAGCCTTTGGGTGAACAAACCTTCATTCAAACCAGCTTGGTCTCCAATCGCAAGGAGCTGTTTGTTAGCAGTCTGGCATGACTGGACACCCATGAACACACACCTAACACATGGAGGTCTGAACACCCACTCCCCCTCTTGTGAAGCAGATGAGTCATTAGTCAGGGTTCTTGAGAATAGGTTATAGGCAAATTGCCCTCATCCTTTTCTGCGAGCATCTTGAAGGAAAGGCCCTTCTGCTTTTTGCTCCTTGCTCTCCTTCTTTCAAGGCCCTTACTTAGCCATGTAGTTTCCATGTTCAGCTTCTCTCACCTACTGACTTCTCACTCCCACTCCACACAGGAAGTCTTCCTTTCATCTCTGTCCACGGGGCTCTGGATGGGCAGATGTGGCTGCTCACAAGCCTAGGAAAGGGCTGTAAACTGGCTTGTGCCTGTGAAGAGGCTGGAGCTGGCCATGGGGCCTGGCTGAGCCCTCTTCTAACTGCTGACATTGAGCTGATGTTATTCTTGGCCTGGGGCAGAGCCATTACTCAGGAGTTTCTGTTAAAATGATTCTTTGTTAAACCTCCTCTCACCCCCACAACGTCCCCCCTCCTTTCTCTCCCTCCCTTCTCCTTCTGAGCCAAGCATTTTGGAGTTGCTGTATTGAGGCTATTGCCATGCTGCAGGACTCAGGCTGCACTGAATTTGACGTTAATGAAGAAAAATAGTTGCTGAACATAGGGGCCTTCAGACTTTCTGTCATGCATAAAATGTCATCTTAATAAAATGATTGTCTCTTGGACAGTTCCTGTCCAAGGTGTTGTATGGAGCCAGCCATCCTTCCTCTTCCAATCAGAGTTGCATCACTGCTCTGATGCCCGCCCTGCAAGTCATGGCACTACCCTTGTCTTCCCCTGCACACTCTCTAGCTTTCTGTCACTGACCTCTTCCTTCTGCTAGTTAGCTTCCCAGACTTCAGTCCTTTAACTTGGCCTTTCTAAGAACTGCCTTCTCTTTTCTGCTGCTTATGCATTCTCTGACCTACATCTTCCTACCCAAACTACTTTGACTTCTGCACCAGCCTTTCATGCTGACCCTCATTTGTCCTCCCATTTCAGCTAGAGTTCATGTAGCTTATCCTAGCCTGCATGGCTTTACCACATCTCCTTGTCAGTGTCACCTATACTACCTATCTCCCATTGCCTGCTGTTTTGTTTGTCTTCCTTCCCATGTACTGAGATCTGCTCCATCCTTTGTTGTCTTGCCTGCTACATTCAAATTTCTCAGTCTCCCTTCAGCTGAAGAAATACATCCCCCAAGACTGAAGGCCTATCACTTGAAGGAGTGTCATCATCTCTCTACTTTGGGGAATGCATGCAGGATATCTCTGAGGCTGTTTCATCTGATTGTTCAAGTTCTTGTTATGTTAGAAGGCAGACTAGCCATTTGTCAGTAGCTGAAGTACATCTATTAATTAATATATCTTGAGGCACACCCTGAGTGTGGCATGACCATGCAACATGACTAGATGCCAATCTTTCCTCCTCTCTCTGGCAAAGGGACTAGTTACATGTATGACTATATATATGTGATCAAGTAACAGAAGCACCATGGTTAATGACACAGCAAATGCTTCTCCTGTACATTACCAATTCAGTATGTTGGAGATGAGTTGGATGCACTGGAAAGCATGGCCTTTTCTAGTCAAGTATTTGTGTCATAAGAATCATTCCATCTACCATGCAGAAGATCTGTCTTATCGTGTGTGTTAACATGAAGGCCTGTTGTGTACTTTTTTGCAGCACCCACTCTCAGTTGAGCACTTTCCAGACACTTAAGAATGATGATGATTTCTGCAGGCATTTAACAATCTGCAGAATAGCAAATACTGTGTGGGTGGAGGAAGAGGAATAATAAGGAACAGTTTTCACTCATTGTATGCAGAAGCTAGTTCACACAGTGTAGTATGATAGAAATAGACCTTTGATGCCAGAATAGGTACTTGATTACTTGGATAAAAAGAAAAACACCAAACTGACTGGATAAGAATCTAACAAATAGGTGGAGTGATATGGACCAGGAACAGAGACAATACAGACCTTGAGAGAAGAGAACAAAAATAGAAAGGGGAAGAACTTGAAAGTAGAGACAAGAAGCTTAAATCTGATATCAGTAAAATCAAGGAACAAGAATTACAAAATCAATCCAAAAGACAAGAAAAACAGGCTTATAGCAGTATTTTCAATGTTTAAAGGAGAGTTCATGTGACACATTATGACCTAGATGTTATTATCACTGCTGTAGTTGGCAAGACAGTTAATATACCATCACTGTTTATTCTCTAATTGTTTCCTGTACTGGAAAGATGCCATTAGCTGTTAGGGAGGTTCCTTCTTTGTGTGGCTATGTTCTGTCTGCTTAGCCTAGCATCTACTCGGTTTAAAATTTTATGCCAAACATTTCACATGGGAAAAAAGCTAAATTAAAACAAGGGAAGTACAATTGTATGGTGGAATGATCCCCATCAGTCCTGCTTACATCAAAAAGGCTTGTGTTAAATTAGACATGAATCATGTTTATGAGTTGTGTGGGCAGTTGTATGATCACATTTTCAATCTCAAGATTAGGTAGATTTTTATGCTGTAGAACATTAGGCTAAATTAATCTTAAATAATTATCCTCTCAGTCATTTAAAAATTGTATGTCCTCTGAAATATTCCTCATTCTATGAAGTACAGCAAATTTTTGTCTTTTAATATTTGTGATTCTCTTCTGACATCCTTACCATTTGTTTAGATCTGACTGGAAATGCTGAGTACTGTGAATAATGTTCCTAGAACCATATTATTGCTGCCTGAGGATACAGGGTGTCTTTGAATGCAGCCTTGAACATCACTAAACTGTTTTCTCAGCTGTTATATATGGAACTTCTGTCAGATTTGCAGTATCTCTTTTCCTTCAGTTTCTTGTTCATTCTTGTTTTGCAGCTTTTTCTCTCAGATTGTTTTCCCACTAGATGTGCTAGCTGCCATTTTTCCTATTCGAGTCTTGTGATACTGATGAGTCAAAGTTTCAGTTTAAGTAAAACAGAACAACCATTCTGAAAGCAGTAGTGTGAGCTGATTTATACCAGCTGAAATTTTGTCCCCATGTTTCTGGTCCTGTCACTATTATTAGTATGAGGGGAATGCCCAGATGTATTAACTATCTTTCCAATACAAGGATACAGCCCAATCCTTACCCCAGAGAACTAGCAGTACCAAGAGAAATAAAACAGAAGGCACCAAGTCAACTGAATATAGTATATTTTTTTCTTGCTCTGAAGAATTTACCAAGGAGGACATGGTTCAGGATACTCTGTGCATACTGTGAGCTTGTTCTTCTTTAAGACCCCAAGATACTCTTCTTAGTGCAGTTTAGCACTTTGGTAGTTAATAGTACATTTGGAGCATGCTATTTATGAGCCTGCTCTTGCCACTTTGCAAATTTTCAATTCAATGATCGTTGTGTCCAAACTAATTTACCTGAATGCATTAGTATGTGTTCAAAAGAATTTCCACTAAACAATTTACATGACTGGAGAGGTCTTCCAAGCCTATTAATTCTCTGTATTTTTGCAATGTTTTCGAAAACACAACTGCTTTTCTGAAAGTGGTGGGTTGTAGTTTGTTGGGTTTGCTCTTTTTTTCTTCTTCTTCTTTTTTTTTTTTTTTCTTTTTTTTTTTCCCCCCCCCCAACTTAAAACCTCGTTATTGTTTATTGCTTATAAACATCTCAGTTTGCAGTGCCAGGGATTTGGAACTAGCTGCATGGATCTGCATGCAATACATGTCTGTGTGCATTTGTCTGTCGGTTCCTATACACTGCCGAGTCTCTCATCTTTTTCAGATTTGCTGATCCAGTTGAATGTGAATGACTGTGGGATAGAATCTCACAGCCATGTTTCATACAAATTTCATTAAAATCAAGAGCCATGTATCTGGGAAGGGGGTTCATCTACTGTTCCCATTAAGGCAGAGGCTGCAGCATGAGACCACTCCTAGTTAGACTGCAGAAAATCAACACAAGAGTGCCCAGACCCATGAAGGGAGGTATAATTTGGAGTATGCTTTATATTAGATACTGTGAGACAGATTCACAGGAAGTGAGCTTCATTACCTCCTCTGGTCATACAATGAACATGTTTTTGCTTGCAACATTTGTTCCATTACTGTTCTAGGGATGGGTGTTAGATACAGGGATGGTAAGTGCCAGGAACATTCTTTCTGTTTTTGAAGATCATTAATATATCTGCTTTTCTTCAAAGTAATACACTACCTCTCTGCTTTTAATCACTAACAGCCCAAACTTAGCTCTACTGACTAAATACTCTTAGATGTTCATTGTCCTTACTGACAAGGTGTACACATTGAGATTTTCTAATTAAAAACTGCTCCTTTTTTTGTACAGATAATATTTTGTGCATGGTATTGTTGTAGACGTGGAAGGAAGGAGATATTGCTTCAGTCTGGGATGTAGGGAAAAGCACATTCTTTGTCAGTGCTAACTTTCTTCATGGGCAAGACAGGGTTAATGCTGTTCCACCTCCCCAGAAAACTGTGCACAAGAATTAACTCACTAATAATTTACAGAAATTTTAGCTAAAACATGTTATAGCTTTTTCAGTATTTTTCAGATTTGTATCCCTAGAGACTTGAAGGTAGCAAATGTCTCCTCAACATCAAGTTAAATCTGCCAGCCTGGAAACTGTAATTGAAAGCTTTTCACTTGAAGCAGCAATAGTTGTAGGGTGCTACCTGGTTCAGGACTGCATCTGTCAGGATTTGTCTAGGCTTTTGCTCTCCCTAGACCCTCAGCCTTCAGAATCCTGAGTGATAAGGTCTGTCTCCTATGTTTTGGATGTGCTGAAAACTTCCCAACCCTTCCCTTGTGTGGTCAGGCTCTGCTCTCGCCAGCTGTCCTCTTTATTTGCACAGTAGCTTCTCCTGGTTTCCTGTCCTGTCCCCATGGAGTTCACAGCAGGGCAGTATACTTTGTAGCTGAATCCAGAAGCCCTGGTCCCTGTCAGCTTCCAGTCTCCCCATCATTGCCTGGAAGCCAGCCAGAATCTCAGCACAGTGTGGAGACAAAGGCCTTTTCGGAATTCTGTAACCCCCAAGAAAAACATCCATGACCTTTCTTTAGGCAGGTTTCAGCACAGTTTGTGCTGATCAGACTTTGCTAGAGCATCCGTGCCTTCTGTTTGTTCAGAGTCATGGACCTCCTTGCCAGTTCATATTAACACAGGGAAAGGGTTATGACTGTATGTGTTGTGGACTTCAGGATCTTAGTGATTTTAGCAACAAGAAAAAGAACTCACAGGAGAAATGCATAATATCAAAAGAAATTACAGGAAAGATGGATAATATCTTTTCACAGTGAAATGTCACTGCTGAGTAAGAAGTGGGTGCAGTGACTTGGGGTCTCCATCCCAACCCTACAATGTGTTGGGCTCTGAGGTGCAAGAGACTAAACCCAGTTTGTTTTTCTGGGGAGGGATGATGGGGTGTGACTGCTATTTTCCAGACTTCTGCTCTTGTACTAGCTTCCTCATTGAAAATCTGGAAGCTGCAATCAAGGTAGAGCTTCAGGGAAGGGAGAGGTTAAGAAGGATTTGGAGCTCAGGGGCGTCTTGTCAGTGAGCTCTAGTTAGGAAACAGGCCTGTTTTGGCTCCTGCACTTCCCTCTCTCCCTAGAGCTCTGCCTGTCAGAAACGCCTTCCCACACATCACTGCTCTGCCATTTGCCAGAGAATTGCGGGGGAGAGGGGCTTTTCCTGTCTGTGTGCTGAGACTCAGCCAGCTCTCAGACTGTGGTTTTCTCTGGAGCCTGGAGCCCTTTTGCTGTGGCTTTGTGTACTTTCCACCCGAGGGGAAACTGAGGACAAATGCAGTGAAGGGCGCTGCTCCCAGGGTCACGCTGAGGGCTCAGCTCTTCCCCTTATCTCCTATCACTGACCTCTAGATGCCAAATTACAAGGTTACAGTATTGCCTCTGGGCTGGGAACCTGACTGACTTCGAGGAAAGGCAAACCACAACTCCCAGCAGGTTGCTCTTTTCTGAAGAGAGCTTAGCAGTCTGTAGAGCTCCCATAGGGGAAACATTCTCCACTCCCTGCTTTGCCAGTCCATTGCTCAGTTCTCCAGTGTCTCATGACATGCAGATCCTTTTGTTCCTTGTATCATCTCTCCAACATTACTGCTCCCCACATACTATAGGAACAGAAATATTTTCTGTTCCCTGATATTACTGGGGATTTTCTTTTTGTCAGTGGTGGACTTAAAGTTCCTTTTTCAGAAGAAGGTACTCTAGAGCTTTTCTGTTATTCTGAGCACCTACACAGTTAGACCAAGTAAGTGGCATTGTATCATCTTCCCCATAACCTTTCTCTTTCCTAGAACCGTGTCTCAATCCTATCTCCCACATAAAGAGTAATTGAGCAAGACGATGCAGAAAGTCAATGTAATGAAATCTTTACTACTTGGTGGATGGAAGCCCACTGCAAGATTGAGGATTGGGACTCTTGTTTTTAATTCCAGAATAGTAGAATTCTGTGGCAGTAGTGAGGTTGTCTGCCTTCCTAGAAGCTAGTCCTGGCTTCCAAGGGCATAAAATTCACTGAATTAACAACTTAACTCCTTATGTGTGGGACTTTCCTTGGAGCCCTGGGGTTGCCTTCACCAGGCAGATATTATCCCTCACAATAATGTCACCTACCTCCACCAGCATTCTCAGTGATGTTTGCAGAGATAGTCACCAATTACTATGGGATTTTTTTCTTTTTTTTACCCAGGCTGTTTTTGCCAACTGCTCACAATCCAGCACCAGTCATATATCTGTGCCAGCTGGCTCTGATGCCCGCAAGACATCAAGTGCCACTTGTAATATCCAGAAGGCAGGCAGTTTGCACAAAGTGATGCCATCCCAGAGTTCAGCTCCTCAGCTGGTTCCAAAGCCTCCAACAAACCACAGACAGGCAGTGATCAGAAAGGCTGCAGCCCAGAGGATTTCCAAGTAAGTTTTATCTCTCCCATCCACTTCAGGGAGTTGGTACTGGTTCTCCTGAAAACGAATATTGGAGAAGAAACTGTCTACATCTGACTCTGGCAGATCTTTTTGGCTGTGCTGTCCAGGATAAATCTCAGAACAACCTGTGAGGTGTTCATACTGAAATAAGCATTGCACTGTGTTGCAGTTGTGTGTTTCACAAGGGAATGGAAGGTAACTGTAACGTCAAACAAACGTAAGGGCATAGGAACTGTCAGATTGATCCCAGAGTGGGATTCAGTAATGTAAATACAGGTTGCTGGTGGCATTTTGGATGCCCAGGGCTATTCCACCTGACTTAGAGCTGTTCTTCCAGATGAGTACAGGTCTTCTGTAGATCTTGTGTTGTATCTGTCGGTCCCATGCAGATGTCTCAAATAACTTGAAAGCACCAATCATGGTACATCTAGGTTTAGGCACTTAAGTCACTCCCTCTGTCTAATCTTTGATGGGGGCTAGAATCTGGTGGGTCAGAAGAGGGTGCCAAAAAAAAAAAGACAAAACAAAGCAACAAAGCAATTTAATACCTTTACAAGATAATCTGCCCTTGAGCCAAATTTTCCCATAAATTTAACACACCATGTTGGATTTAAGCCTTCAAGCACAAGTGTTTATTTCATTTGAAATGTTTGTATTGTGCCTGATGTAATGATAGCTGTTCTCATTAACTGTAGAAATCCTCCTTTTAACTTTTAGTAAGCTTTTAGTTACATAGTACTTGCTATTCTAAGGTAAGTGAATGGATTTGACAGTTGTCTTTAAAAACAAATGCTGTCTCTAAAAACAAGCAAAAATACTCACTGTGAAATTTTGCTTACTGATAGTAAGCTTCCTTCCTTTCCATTTTTTGGTGTGCCTTCTCTTTTGTGCATTATGAGAAAAATGTAAGCAAGACTTCTGGGTTTTCGGCTTCCTCAACTCTCTGCTTATCTCCTCTTATATGGCAGAACTGCTTTAGTCTAAATCCTTCATCAGGTTTTTCTTCATATACCCTCAGACTTGTTTCATCCTGAAAAATTGATTTCGTAACTTCCTTCCTTGTACTTACTCTACAGCCAGAAGAGTTGTAAAGGTTTCAGAGCAAGCTCCTGTGGGGTTTCCTGATTCTGTTTTCACTCCCTGTTTAAATAAAGAAGTTTTAGTTTTAGATTACTGATGAACGACACCTTATGAAGATGCTGTCACTGTGTGCGAATCAAATCTGGAACTGCAAGATGTATTTAAGGAACTTGGACAGAACTGCTTTGGGGAAGTTTGTGTATTTGCTGCCTGTACTTTTGTTATCTTAAGAGATAGCACACAGAATTAACCCCCCAAAACTACTTAAAAAGAAAACAAGATGTTAGTAAATTTTGTCAACTCAGCAAATGCAGATGTGAGTGAGCATCAGATCTGGCAGGTATAGTCTGGTAGGTTTGCTGGCTGATTTCTTTCATGTTGGGTGGCTCTTGTTAGTACAGGTGACAGGCTGTGTCAGTGGGTTTCTCTGCTGGGCAGCAGGGATGTGTACTTGAAGATGCCGGTGTGCTGTGCTCACTTCTTGGCAAAGGAAGTGTTTATCCTTGTGAGATGGAATTGCAGCTCCTTGGACAGACTTTACTTTGCTACATTTTTGTGGTTTCTGCTCTGTGACAGGCAGGAGTGTGGGAAAACCGGAAAAAGTTCAGCACCAAAAATGCACAGAAGGGGGAAAAAAAGCAAAAGATTCCTTCAGAATTTCAGAAAACTAATCCAAGTATTGAAGGCTGCAAGGAGCCGCTCCGGAAATATTTTCCAAGTTGCCTTTGAGTCTCCAGCACGAGGCTCCAAACCCATTCTCACCATTCATGGGATCTTGCAGTAACATTTTTTCACTTACATGGAAAACAACAGTGCCTAGCTATATTTCCAGCACGCCGAGAGCTGATAGTTTAAAACCTGCTTTAATTTAATCCATTCAGTGTTGTCAGGAAAAGACCAGATACACATCTACAGAGGGGAGTGAATGGAGAAAAGCCTCTGTGTCCAAGGAGTATAGACTACAGAAGAAAGATGTCTTGCCTTCTCTAGCCTGTTTTCTGCAGTCCCTGATAATTTTGTAGAGAGTATTCTCAGACACATTGTGTAGTCTGCTTTCAAAAAAGTCCAGTGGTAGAAACTCTACTGTGTGTTATGAAAGTCTATTTAAGAATCTGGACAGCCTTTTAATCAGCTAGATTCTTCAATGTGCTGTCTGAATTATTCCTTTGCTTCAGTCTGTTGTACCTTGTTCCTCCTTCCTGAGCCCTAAACACTTTCTCATGTAAATACTTTTCGTCTTTTGAATATTCTTTTACTTCTTGGAGTAACCTAATTTTGCTTAGACTTGTTGAGGTTTTATTAACCTCAGATGCTAGTTCTACCTGCCAAGTCCTAATTGTCTTGAATTTACTGTATTTTCTTGAGTTTGTCAGAGTGTTTGGACTGTGGCACCCAAAATTATACTTTTCTGGTGTGAGGCTACCATATCCTTAGGTTATGACATGGCAAATAGCCCTCTCCATAACATCTTTTTGTCTTCTTAACTTGTCTGTCAGGTCACTTTTGATTTGCTGTCTTCTCTCACCCCTAATACTTCTTTGGTGTTTTTCTGATCTCTTTGAGTAAAGAGGATCTCAGGGCTACGTATTATTTCCACAAGACTCACTGAAACTAATCCCATTCTGTTGTTCAAGCTCTCATGTCTTTTTTCTTCCCCCATATATTTCAGTAAGCCAGACCTTATTTCTGTTTGCTCTTGCACTGCCTGGCTTATGTTTCACATCTTAATGAAGATCATCCGTTGAAAGTTGTTTCTAGAACTTCTCCAGAGACAGGACTGTGTTGACGAAACTAAAATCAACTTTGTCTTTTTGACCTATCTCCTCCTTGCATGAGTTATCAATTCTCTCCCAGCCAGCACACGTGGCTTCCAGCATAGGAAGGAACAATAAGCAGAAAACTCAACTACAAACAGAATGAGATGCTAAAGATGAACATTACTCACTGATTCAGAAACTTCCTAGTAACTTGGACATTTTCCTGGTTGAAACATAAAGAAAAAAAGTAATGGAACAGCCAGACAATTCCAGTCTTGTCTTTTCGGTTCCTGGCTTCTCTTGTTTTTGTAAAAGGTGGTAGGTTGACTTTATAATGGGTTGTGTCCAAAGCAGACTCCTTCCTTAAACTAACAGAGTGGAAAACTGAGACCCACATTAAGGTGTGGAAAAAGACTAACTGGGTGAAATGGTTTAGTATGCAGCTCTATGCTGAAATACAGTTCCATAAAATGGTCTCACAGGGCTCCATAGTTTTGATTAAATGTGCTTGTATCACTAATAGATAGTTTTTGAACAGCTGACACAACAAGCTCTTTTTCTTTCCTAGAGTCAGACTGGGTCTTTCCCACTGTTCATGTTGCCACTGCTATTGACAGGTCTGTGAACCATGAAGAGACCTGCTGGTATTTTGAGACAGAGATCACAGATACAGTATTCATAAGCTATGGAATGAAGCAGGTGTTCCCTAGAATCAGTATTTGGTGTATGGAATCTTCACATTACAGATGACAGCATGCGAAGTAGAAAAATATATTAGCTCAACTGTTCACCAGAGTGAACTGGTACAGGTGGTAGATGAAAAATCTTTCTGCTTGTAGGAATGACTAAGTTGTAATACACACACATTTCTGTGCTATCATTCACATAGTAACTTTTCAGAGACCTTCTCTCCATGACACCATCAAGAAGAGCAAGGCTTTGAACAACCTGTGAACAGAACCATCAGTCAAAGAAAACATCTCAGAAAAATTGATCTGTTAGTATTAGATCACTGTATATAAAGAGAGGAAATGCTAGGCAGAGAAAAGGAGCATATTGTTCAAGATGTTATCAGAGAGAGATCAAGAAGATCACCAAGTTTACCAGCAGTAGACTGAAACATTACAAACTACTGGGGATATTGATCAGCATGGCATAATTTCTTGTACTGAACATCTCTGTAAATGTCATAACAACTTTATTCAGGAAGTCTTTTGAAATAAATATTCCTTTCAAGTCCCACCATCACAGCACAAAAATCTTTCTACCGTGTTCCCTCTTGTTTTACATGGTGGCAGCAGGAGAAGAGACAAAGTTCTTCTCTATTGTAACTAGTACAGAAATAGGGTAGAGGGGATGCATTTCTCCAGGTTCAGGAAATCTGTCCCAGAGTGGGGAGGAGTCCTGACTGCAGTTGGACACTGAAGTAGCCAGGTTTTCTAGGATGAACTGGCCAAGCCTAGCAAATGTGCCAAAAGCAGATGATGATCACAGAGCGAGCCCTGTAAAACACTATGGTTCCATTTTGTATCGTGTCTTGCCCATGCATGAAGTGTTTTAAGTGAGCCTGGTACATCACACACATAAACTGAGTGCCCACTGGAAGGAGGAGAGGCAGCAGAACACACATGTCACAGTTGCTGGAACTCCTTTGACTGTTTTGCTGCTGCTGTACTGCAGCACGCTTGTTTTTTCAGCTCCCACATATCTGGGTTAATCAGGCTGCCTGACCCTTAGACATTTTTGGCAGTAAAAGCAGTGCATCTGAGAGACATGCCTTGATTTTAACACCCTGACACAGCTGGGCTCCCTAGACCTGTAGCTCGTAGCCCTTGGTGAGCCTCAGATCATACACGCAGATACGCATGCAGCGGTACCCCGTCCAAGAACAACAAAGAGCAACAAGCCACCCTGGCTCTGGGTCTTTACATCTGTTGCTGTCCTCTTGTCAAACCTGGGGTTTTTGTGATGTGGATATGTTAGTGTCAGGTCTGTCTGGTTCTACTGGACCTTTAGATGCACCTGTAGCATCCCAGAAATAGGTCGTTAAAACAAAGGTGTTCAAAATTCAGTGAAAAAAGTAGTTCTCTTTCACCTGTGGAACAGAATTTGCAGTCCAAGGCTGGGCAGCTTAATGCTCATCTAGCACCTAAATTAAAGAAGCCAGTATCAGTGTCCAGGAGGAGTTAACTGTATAGGAAGATAGAAAAGAGCAATGGTGGATATTTACATGGAGGGGATAGTTGGGACTGGTTTTTTTAGTATTGAAGAAGAAATGGAGAACGTCACAATGGATTGCATTGGAAAAGTGGAAGCAAAAGCAACACAGACATTAAAAGTAGGAAACTGAGAAAAGGCAGTAGGATTTCAGCCAACCCAAGGAGGAAGAAAGTGGAAAGGGATTAACTCAATTTAAACAGTGAATATGTTCTGGCACTGAAGCTTCCATCAGGACAGCACAGAGAGTATGAGGAAGTGAGCTTAGCTTAGCATGGTGGGAGATCCCAGGACCAGAGCTGAGAATGAGCTCTCAGAATGAGGTGACCATTGAAACTGCAAGAATCAAGGTGCCCGACGTTGTGGGTAGGCAGAGAACTGAAGGGCAAGTCTGCAGAGATAAAAAAATTCTCTGAACAATAAGGTAGAAGAGTGACTGTTCCCTGTTTTGCCTTTTTATTGTTGTTGTTGTACTTGCTGGCATTCTTGATTACTTTTTGTACTACTGATCTTGCATTCTACCCACAGAAGGGTGAGCTGAATTTGGCTGTCAGTTGTGCTGTGTTAACAAAGTGGACAAACTAATTATGAGCATGGAACCTCTATGTAAGAAGCATGAAGATCCATCTGGATTCTCAGCTCCCAGAAGGGCCATGCAATATCAGCACAAAAAACCCCATAAATACAGATCCAAAATTCTCTCCAAGAGACAATAAACATAGAAACAGGCACCTCATTTGACAATAGCATTTCCAGTTAACTCTATTAAGGGATTGTGATATGCAAATGTATCTGCATATCTATCCCTTCATGTATGGGCTCCAACTTATTTCACTGAAATCCAGCTGAAATAAAATTCAGGAGTCCCTCACAGACCTTTTAGCTGTCAGGAACACCTGGGTTCCTGGCAACTTGCTGACCTTGAAATCTGGAAGCAAAAGGTTTCAGCTAAAACCATAGAAACTGCACGTGCTTTAAAGAGTAAATTACAGTTTAAACGATGAATAACAGACTGTTAGTTGTCAAGGCATCCCCTGGGGATTGGAGATTACTGTGCTCTTCAGAGGAAGAGCTGACAGCAACTGTAACACTGCAGAGCTGAAAGAGTGAAGAACTCTGGCAGAGATGAGTGTACAAACAGAAGTCTGGAGTGATCAGAAATGAGCTGGGCTGGAAGGAAGAAAAGGGAGGAGAGAGCAAACCAGGAATAGATGGATAATTGTATAGATTTTTAAGGACAGAATAGATGCTTGCAGCTGTATAGCTTTCCCTTCCCTTGTGAGTAGACCCAGTTTTTATGTAGAACACGGCTTCAGTTTGGCAATGAATCGTTGTAAGTTAAAGTGCAGTTGTAGTCTACAGAGTGTAGTTTTGCTGTAACTCAAGTGCTGAGATCAATGCAGAAGGATTTGCATAAGGTGTCTGCTTGAGGAATGGCACTGGATTACTGGAAATTAGATGCATCCCATGTGTCTCAGTTTGCAAGTGAGAAATCTTGGCTAAATGTGCTCTCTCTGCTGAGGCAAGATGCAAACTTAACTCTTGAATTTAGCATGTTTTGACAGCATGTGCATTTCTGTGCAACAGTTGCTTAATCACTTTAATTCAAATTATTGGAATAAGATGATCACAGCATTACTAGTTGCATTGTATATTGGTGGTCCAATAGATTTTACTATCTTCTTTATTCTCCAAGGCATGTGAGACAATTAAGTGCTGTAGTCACATCAAAGTTTTCCTGGTGGCTGTTCATTTGTCTTGCTCTGCTTTGGAGTCAGTTGCTGTCACTGCCATTTTCATACCATGTTCAGGCACAGCTTCATGGTTACAATCCCACTGAGATTATGTAAACCATGGGAATTCTCAGTTTTTTGTTTGAGACTTTTATTCTTCCTTGCTCTATCACTTCTTATCTCTGTCTAATTTTATGGTTTTACCTCTTAGGGTCACCTCCACTGAAAAGCAACTGAATGGATTCCAGAACAGCCTTCACAGTGCTGCATCCTATGAGCCAGGGACATATTCCACAGGTGAGTGACAGTGCCAAAGACCGTGAAAGTGGGGGTGGGCATGCTGGGATGCTTTCATCTTTTTCAAGAACTGGCAGGGGAAAAAACTTCCTCAGCAAGAAGAAACACAGCTGCCTCCTCTTCACGTAGTGGTTCCTAGGTAACAGTCTGGGTTCAGCTGTGCAGGGAATTTATGCCCCCTGGGATTAAAAAGACTAAACAGAAGGGAGCAAAGGCTGAGTTTCATGGAGCTGGAAGACCCTTTAAAATGTGACTGCAGAGAAAAAAAACACCTTGGCTCAAATGGTTCCTTTTTGCTTTAGTCTTTGGCTCAAGATGCTCTCTTGTTTAAGCTTGGCCTCTAATAAAGGGCCAGGACATTCTTTACATTTTTCTTTGGTTTTGCAGAAAAGCTCTTAGTTCAGAAAGACATAGCTGAGACTTGTGAATCAGCTGCATAGTGAAATCAATCAGTAGAGGTGAATGTATCTGCTAGAAAATCACTAAGAGTTACAGAATCAAATGTTCATCATTCTCTAGTGGCTGATTAATTCAAACAGGTTTATCTGCTGTTAAGTTCTCAGCAAATGAGGATCCAATCAGTTTTTCATTTATGGAAACCTATTGGCAGGTAGAGCATAGTCTTGATAAACCCATACGACCCATGGCTCACAGTAATTTGTGATAGAGCTGTAATGGAATATATGGACAGATCATGTTCCAGAATGCTATGAAAAATTATGTTTCTGACCTTCTGTTTTGCAATGGAACTGTGAAACATGATTTAAGTGTCACTAATGCAGGGATCTCTCTGTTTTCAGAGGCTGAAAGAAAAGTTTGTGGAGGGGTGAACCTACCCAGTTCATCTCTGGGATATTTATCACTGAAACTTAAAAGATGACATTTCCATTATTAATGTCAGTGGTTTTCTTGCTGATCCTCTAGCACAAACATTCAGCTAATGCACTTAACATACAGTTCCAAACTGCCTCCCACACTTTACTACCTGCCAAAAACTCCAGCTATTCTACCAGAAATTTTATAGGGTGAATGGCCATAGTCAATATAAAACACACTGTGGTGCATTGGAACGTGACAGTGTACTCTGGCATATAAAGGGATTATCAAAATAAATAAAATTATGTCAACCCTGTGTTATATGTATAGCTGAGTCAAAAGTTTTGGTCTATTGTATAGTGCAATTTACATTTTTAGTACAGTATATAAAGCAAGGTTACAGGTAAATTTAAAAGTAAATGTAAATATTAGGTTTTCAAAATATTGACCAAAATGGTTTGTTGAGCAGACTTACATGAAGTTGTTTGTGTGCTGAATTCTGCCTTCTTTGTCACATTTTCAAGAGTACTGTTGCAGTTGCCACCCTGTAATTTTAACCTTTCCAAGAGAATCTCTCCATCTCCTCTGGATACTGCTGTTGTTGTGTGTCCCCATGATAACTGTAGGTAGCATTTTGCAATCCTTCCCCGTTTCTGTGAACACCTACGCAGTACATGCCTGAGGATGGTTGACAGTATTAATGATGGAATGCAACAGCCAGAGCTGGAGGAATAATAGAGGCTAGATAACAACTGTAAAGTTCAGGGTAGTCACTTCTCTGTGAATACTTGTAATCCAGTGAGAACTGAGAAATTCAGCTCATGTTTCCTACTGTAGAACTGCTCTAGCTGCATTGTGCTAAATTACTCTCTCTGAAGCTGAAACAAAGGGTTAGCCTGCTATTTAACTAAGACTCTCAAGGCTTAGGTAAAGCTCAGGTGTGGCTAGGGGTAGGCTAGCAGAACCATGGTGGGTGGGTCACTCAAAGCTTCCTTGCTGCTGAAAGAGGTGCATAGCTCCAAGAACAGCACTAACTGTTACCGTGATTAAACCAACTAGAGCAAAATGTTTGTTCTTGGAAGCTGGGGAATGATATTTTCTTCAGCTTTGCACCAAGCCACTGGTATGCATCAGAGGCTGCTGTGCCCAGTTTATGTGTCTCAGAAACTACTCTGCACTAGTAGTCCTTGCTGCAGGAACAGCTGTTTTTCTTCTTCACTCTCTCCATTGATTGCTTACACTAGGGCCCCGATTTCCCCTCAGCAGCAGTGTACTTGGGGTTACTGTTTCGCATGTATTTAGTATCTTAGATACCAGCTAGAGAAGTTGGACACAAAAAGCAAGTCACAAAATAAAATGCAAGCATGTAAAGACAGAAGGCTGTGAAAAGCTGCAAATATAAAAGAGGAACCAGGCAAGACCTCTGTATAAGCACATACACATAAATGTTCAAAAATGTCTGAGAAGGCCTTCTCCTCTACCAGCCTATCTGAGAATAGTTATGGGGCTCTGTGGAGAAGCATGATGGTGTCACAAGTGACCTTACCTCAAGCCAGGATGATGCTCAATGGAAGAGAGAGTCAGGCAGTATGGAAAGCTAACTAGACTGTCCAGAAGACAGTTCACTGGTGGTTGGTGCTGCAGCTGTAAAATAGCAGTTGTAGACACTGTTTTGCAGTGGGCTCAGGCTCTTGAGAACAGATCCTGTGAAATAAAAGGGAACATAAAAGTCAGCATTTCTGCAAAGTAGCTCAGGATTCTGAAACAAACCACCACTACAGTGAAAGTAGTCTCATCCTCATTTCATAGAGAGGCAGAAGTTGCATGAGCTGTGTGTCACTGGTGTAATGAGAGAGAAGGCAGAGAGCCTCATGACTATACAGACAGAAAGCTAAATTTGCAAGATAGCAAATGGGGGTTACTTGTAGTGTCTGAAGGGACAGGTTCTTATCAATATTTGTGAAAGTTTAGCAGGATTTATTCTAATAAAGAAATGCTAAGAATTACTACATCTAGGGAACATTTAAATTGCTTATGGCCTGATTTTGCACCGAACACCCAGCCACTAGTGGGTTTCTGAAAATACAGCCATTATCACATTGCCTTTTTTATTCTGTGTTACTTTGAGGGTCCTTCAGCATTACACTGATTGTTTCCTGTTTAATGGAATTTAGCAATTCAGTTATTATTATTGAAACAGGGTGATTTTGAATTAAGGAACCAGTTCTCTTCTCAAAGTCTTCTTCAGAGTATAGGTTGCTGAGTGACAGGTATGTACAGCTCCAGATTGTCTTCAGGAGGCTGTGCTTGAGTTCAATGATGGTCAGACTGGTCATTTTTGTTTTACTGTATATTTTAAGAATGTAAGGTGTTCGGAGACATTTTGCTATGTTTTGCTGGTTTATTTTCCTTTCCGCTCTCGTGGCGTTAGGTAAATAGTGTGTGAATTTGTTTTCTTGAGAAAGTGATAGTCTAGATAAAAAAGATGTCATTTTTCCACCAGAATTTAGCTTTTGACTAAGCTGGCAGGAAATATCCAGGAATTTTTGTAGTTATATGTCAGTCTCAAAGTTAGAAATTAATTCTATTTATTATTTTTCATTTTTGAAAGTGCTAACACAAAGGAGGTTTTGAGGACACCAGAGGATGAAGAGTACTTTATGAAAATGTAACAGCATGGTCCCAAGCAGCTTCTCTGTTCCTGAACTGGACTCTTGTCTGCAAGAGCCTGGAGATAGGAACAATCTGAAAGTTCAGTTAACTCCTCAGTGCAGCTGTAGAGTAGATGCTCAAGTTGATTTTATTTGGTTTGGTTTGATTTCCAAAGGTAACAGCAACTCTTTAGTTGCTGCATGACTGACACCTGTGTTCTTTAGTCTTTTCTCCTTCATTTGCTGCTTCTTGAGAATTTGTAACATTTTTATTTTAAAAGCTTCAGAAGACAGAACACCTCTGGGATTCTGTGTTGCTGTGACAAAACCATAATGTACTAATAAACTATATAATTGCAAACAAATATGAATCATGATTAAAACTGGGCAAGACTGATGCCTGCCTTCAAACTTGACAGGACCTTCATCTTTCCATAATCAGACTGATTAACAGTAATGCAGTTTTATTGTGCTGATGTTTATGTTCCTAGTGTAAAAACCATTAGAATTAATGGAGGTAAAAAATAATAATATTCATTTCAAGTTTGACAGTGAAGACCACTAACTCATGCAAAGTCTTGGATCTCTACCTAGTCTGGTTGAAAACATGAGTCCAAAACTAACTTATTTGTATCTTAGTTCTCTTGAGAATACTTGATGCAGAAAGTGAGTGTCAAAACTCAATCTGAAACTAGGATGAAACTTCTTGAGCTCGTTGAAATAGACGTGATTTTGTTCCCCGTGATTCTCAGTTCTGTATCTGAGCTTAGTTGCAGGGTGATGAACAGTTGTCTGTTTGTTTTGGACATTCACCTGCCCCCATATCTACATGGATTCTAAGTCCTGAAAGTATGCAACTCTTTGAAATGAAGTGTGTCATCATCTGTAAGGGCTTAAAACTCTATCCTGAGCTGCAAAGAGACTAGAAGAATTTGGGGATTAATAAAATGGTTTGGATCTAATCCATGTAGGAGGCAGGCTGTTATTCTTTATTTTCTAGTGATACCCTTCTTTAGGCTAAGGTGGAGAACAGTGTCTGAATGCCATCCAAATATAATGAATGTGTAAGCAGTGTGGCCCAGTATGGAGCAATGAATGGAACCTGCTTGTAATCTAGTGACAGTAATGAGCACTTTGGACTTACTCTTCTCACCATCTAGCACACTCCAGCTTTTCTTCATTTAACAGAAAATCTACCAATAGACTGCTTATCTCTGAAGTTTTTTATATCTAAGATTATTGTATGGACCTTCAAAACAAGGTTATTATATGTCTTATTATTGGAGACCTGAAATTAGAGTTAGCATTGGAGGTGCTAAGTTTTGACTAGCTGTTGTCTACTCACTGCTTGAACATTATTCTTGAAATGCAGCCTCTTTAGATTCTTTTAGCAGATATGCAAATGTGCAAGCTTCAAAATTGTCCCGGTCCAGGAAAAAAAAAAGGCAAGTAAATTCAGCAAGCATATAAATAAGACACATACAATCACTTCAATTTTTTTTTGCCAGATCTAAACAAACGAAAAAAGAAGTGTGGAATTTGGAGACTGTTTTATCAACAAGAATCTCTCAACTCTCTTGGAGTGTAAAGGCTAGGGATGGGATGTAACATGTACTGTTACCACTGTGCATGGCCTGTGTCAGACTTCCAGCCATTTGTTGCAGTGGGATGGAATTCCCAGCTGCCCAGCCTTGTCCAGGCTTCCTCAGCTTCTGCCAGGTTCCCTGTGGCCTCAGAAAGCAGTAGATTGTTGAACACCAATGTATTTATTTTTATGTTGTTACCACATTCCCAGGAGGAACCTTGACTGTGATTTCAGCTGGTCTCACCACCCTGTCCAAATCCTTCATCAGGAGCAGCTGGGAAAAGAAATCACTCAGGTTTCTTCACAGCACATTGTTGGTACGGCTCCTCCCTCTCACTAATCCTGTTAATCCCAGTCTTCATTTGCCACTCTCCTGGTTCTCTCTGTTGTTGCTGTGACTGACTGCACAAATGGTCTTCACTTTAAAGGATGACCTTCAAACGGGCACCTCGAGTAACCTCTGCCTCAGAGTACTCTGACCACTCAGGCACAAGGTATCTTATGACAGAGAAGAGCAACTTTTGATGTCAACCTCTTTACTTATCCTAGTCCAGGAATGGAGTCATAATGAGCTCTTCCACATAAATCCTTTCAGAGCTACCTGTCTGGCTGAGAAGCTCTGGGTGGGTCATTGAAGAGGGAGTTCCTGTGTGATATCCAGCACTTTGCATCAGACTTTTCTGGTGTGTCCTCTCACCCTGCACACAGCCTGTGCCAACAGCAGTCCTGTCAGTATCTCTCTATAATGCTGTGTCCATGCAGAGAAAGGAGCCTTGAGAAACAGAATTGGTCCCTTTTATCATATTTTGGAAAGCAGTGGAGCTTGAGTTGAATCCTACTATTGTGCCTCCTTTCTTGGGAGGGCAAAGAATCAGTTACAGTGGAGGATATTTAGTTGCACATTTGTTCTTACAGTTATCTGCCTAAAGCCACTGGTTTTTTTTTATGCATCACAAAAACATCCTGAATAATTTCTCTCTTATCCCTACTGACTTCCACGGTTTTATAAAGAGGGCACACAGGAAGGGGGGAAAAATAATTTCACTCCCTGCTTTAGTTGATGAATCAGTCCCAGGTCAGATAATGACACACAAGCCTGTAGTACCAGAAGGGAAAGGAGAAGGGTAAAGAGGCTTTCTTTTTACCCCATTTCTTAGAACTCTTTGGAGGGGCAGGGAACCGTTATCTTATGACTAACAGTGAGCAAATATGGATGTTTCGAATCAGTACCTTTAAATTAGATACAAGTTATCAACAGGACATGACTATGTTTGAGTTTACCCAGTTCTGAGAAAAGTATTGTAAGCCTCTAAGTGTCAGCAGAGTGTAAAATGCTGCCAGAAGCAGCATTCCAGGCCCTTCTCAGATGATGTTAAAAAGCTAATGTCCAACTCAGCCATCGCCTCTCAGATAGCACTGAGGGTCAGTGTTCATTTCTAACCATCAGAAATGAGGTTTATTCTTTGATTTGTGAGAGCAACCTGCTTCTCACATCTCTACTCAATCTTTTGCCTTTCTTTTCTGAAAGGAAGGAGCTTTTTCCTGTTGCTGCTGATCTCCTGCCACTGGAAGGACGTTCCACGTCTCTGGACTTTTCCTGAGAAAGCAGGAGAAAATGGAAAGAACAGTCTTTAGAAATCAGCTTCCCTAAGAGCTGGAACTCAGCTTGAATATTAGGAGCCTTTGCTTTTGACAAACTCCCAGGCAGGATAGGTAATGATTGCAGGCAGCTGGCATTTTTGCCTGACTGGAGGCTGGGCATTGCTTGTTCTCAGTAGTGAGGCGATGGCAAACTGCCTGTGTTTCCTTGCTCTGTTGGAAAAATCAGGTGTGCAGAGACTGGGGAGAGGTTATATAATATTTTGGCTGCTTCTGTCTCACATCTGGTCCTTTGGCATTAAGCTACCTATAGAGGGGATGACTTTGCCCATCCAAATTGGATTTTGTTTTAATCTGGCATTATTTTATTGAGGCTAAAAATAGAAGCCAGAATGTGTGTGAGGCTAAAACGTGTGTCTGAAGTTATGAAATTAAGTGTGGGGAAGAGCCAGAGGAGAGCCACAGTGAAAACCAGGGAGTAGAGAGATGAACAAGAGAAATCAGAAAGAAGGCTGTCAAGTACAGAAGGGCATTAGCAGGGATGAGTGTGTGGCACAGTGTCTTTAACATGGGGAGCAGGAAGGCTCATGCTGACTTCCACCAGTATTTCTCTGCTTGCCAGTGAGTCTGCTCCTGCTTTTTTTCATGCAGGAAGACTTCTCTGGAGTACAGTTGTATGTACTTTTCATGACATATACATCACACTCCCCACACACACTCAGACATCCACACCCTGCTACACCTCTCTCACCTCCCCACCCCTCAAGAAAATGTTCATGACTTGGAACTGCTGGTTTCCCTTGCCTTCCTGGTCCAGCAAGTCAGGTTGAAATTGTGCCCAAAATATGGGGGAGGGAAGGCTGGCTTTCTGTTGTCAGCTGTCCTGGCTTGCTAGTGTCAGTCACCCGTGGATATAAATAAGCCCCATTTATTTGTTGCCTTTCTTAGTTATACTATATATTATCAAGAGAATGCTGGGCATCATTCTAGGATCAGAAGTTCACTCTGGGATTAAAAAAATCTGAATTTCTAAGATAATCTTAGCTTTTCAGGTAGAAAGGAAGTTCCTGTTTTCAACACTAGATTCAGGAGACTTCAACCTGCTGCTCAGTTCTCCCACAAACTTTCAGTGGGTAAGATGAAACAGTCCAAAC